>CM039120.1:10542078-10929487 GCA_022036555.1 Microstegium vimineum
GGCAAAGTTCTCCTTTCTCTATCGGCAATACTTCCTTGATCGGCAAAACATATCTTCTTTCCTCCTTAACGCTTCTTTCATCACATCAACCATCGGTAGATCTTTCTGCTTCCATCGGCAATGAAACCGACAGCCCCTTGATGCCGATGAGGAACAATATTCACCCCTTTACCGATCAATACACTTGGTTTAATATTGACCCGTGCAAAAAACGGCGTCAACACATGCCCCCCAATTTTGGAGTATAAAATATCTTATGCGCCGAAATTTGCTCTTTCCCTCCAAAACGCTTAGACCATCATCTTGATTACCGCGCGTGAAAACTGCAAGTTACCAACAACTCCCACAACTGTAGCACGAACTCTTCAATCACCACGCAAGTTCACCGCGATATCCTTCCTTATCTCTGCTCAGTAAAAAGAAAACTCGAAAATACCCTTTAACCTAAGCCTATAAAGACCGTCATCCGCCTTATTTTACCCTGAGCTCACATTGTCACCTTCATCTCAACATCATCCAAAGAGCACTTTTCTAACAACGGTTCTCCTTCTTTCAGCAGGAAGCACGATCCCCACAAGAACTATGCTTCAATGGCGATCAACTTCACCGCTCCCACGGTAATCTCTCCTCTTTCCCTATCGTATATACTGCAATTTCATCCTCTCGCATTGCTCCTCAATTCCTTCTCTCTCTTTCTTTTGTTTTCTAGATCTAGAAGATGCGCAACAAAATAGTGATCCCTACCGATCAAGAATACCTTTGTTGCTTAGGCCCAATGGGAAATACCAATCCGACCAATCTGATCAATGTAGAGACCAACCGTATCCCTTTTAGATCTGAGCACTTTGATTTAGGGTTGTGGACCGATATCTTCCGCTCTTGGCCCAAACCCACTAAGGGGTGAAAGAATTGGTACCTCAGGATAGCAAGGTCACAACAACTCTACTGGTCAGAGCGCAACATCGAACAATGCATTAGGCTATCCATTGTCGATATGGCTAAGAACGAGAACATGATGATCGCCGCCTCCTACTTCTGGTCCGATACAATGAATGCATTCCTGTTCAGACATGGACCAACCACCCCTACGCTTGTCGATGTACACATGCTCACCGGCCTAGATGTCTGTTCTGCCGATCCCACCACCCTGTTCCGCAGGAAGTCTGAGCGTCGGGTAAGTACCCGCAATATCGGTGGTTGGACTAGATACATCCAGGAGTACCAGAAAAGTGGATCGGTAGCCCCAAGGGAGCATGCTACCTTCCTTAACATGTGGTTGGAGAAGTTTGTCTTCTGCGGCACAACAATCGGTCCCACCAATATGTATCTCCCCGCAGCAGAGTTCCTGGTCTAGGGAGGTTTCCCCTTGGTCGTTACCTCCTTGGCTCAGTCTATCGCCTCCTACATCAAGTATCAGAGAAATTGCTGCTAGGCGAGCCCATCGGCAACCTCAGAGGTCCCTGGTGGTTTATCAATATGTTGCTGAACGCTCATATGCATAAATGTCTCCAATTCGATCTGTTCACCCAACAGTTCCCAAGAGACATATCTGAAGACTATGTTTATGATGACGATGAATCGGTAACCCGTGCCCCACTCAACTTTGGGGAAGCCATGATAGTGCTACCGGGAACCGATGCCAACGCTGACCAATTTGGCATGTTATTCCAGAAGCTCTATTGCAGAATCCCTGCTGCAGAACGAGCCTGGTGGCCTTACATTGATGAAAACAACCAGTTCAAACTCTCCTTCAACCTCACCGATGGGAATATACCACAGAATGAAGTAATCATGAAGGCCACCCTCATCCCTCGAGCTATCCCGGTGAACGTTGTCGGGACCGGAAAGAACTCTAATCCATCCTACGAGTTCTACTATCCATCGATGGCGGCAAGACATATAACATTCGGTCAATTACCGATCAAGCTTAGCTATGTCAACGTGATCAAACCAAGAGAAACCATCTCCAGCGCCATGGATTGGAACAAAATTGTCACCCTCTCCCCTCATGCCGATGTGTCCAACATCAACTTATCTTCTTGGGCACCGACATCTTTCATCACCAAATCCTTCATGTTCTGGTGGCAAGAATGGAAAGAACTACTATCGGCACTTGATCGATGCTGATCATATCATACTCGATGACGCGGTAAGCCCACTTCCGATACTTCTTTTCGTTTAACTTTCCAATTGCATCGGTAACTAACCCTTTGTCAACAGGTCGATGATTTAGTTCCCCAAAAGAGTAAGAGTGGCAAACATTTCAATCTACGACCGATGAACCCCATATCGTCAATCGGCGGCAAGGCTCCTTCACTGTCCGCGCTCATGCATCACAAGGCAGTCCCTAAAGTTACCATCAGGTCTAGACCACTGCCAACCGACGATGCTGCTGCCGCCACCTCTGCTGCCGCCGCCTTGGCACGAGCGTTCAAGGTAACAAATCTCCATTTATTTATGTCGATCATAATATGCTGACCGACAACTTTTACTCAATTTGTACTAAACTTTCTTCTGCAGCGAACAAGTTCATCGGCAACCATTCCAGGTGCACAATCCTCCTTGGCTCAACCTGCTGATGGCCCCCAAGCGCAACAGCCAAAGCGCCGAGGCTCATCAAGCGCTGCTCCCAAACTGAAGCGCCCAAACCCATAGGCTCTAGCTGCATCTTCTCAAGCTCCTGCTGATGTGACAACAGCGGAGCCAGCATCGACGCCTGTCCCTGAGCAACCACAGGCCGAGATTCCTGACCAAGGAACAACATCATCGCCGCAAGAGATGGCTGCAACCATAGAAACGGTATCGGCATCGGTACCAGCATCAGCACCGGATGAAATCCCTGACCAAGGGACAATAGCATCCCCACAGAGGTCAGCGGAAGCGACACCAACACCAGCACCGGCCTCAGCACCAACCGTCCCTCCTACTGAGGCAAGCTCATCGGCAACCATTGCCGATCCTCAAGATACGGTTGCATCGGTTACTCTATCAAGCCAAAGGTGAGAAATTGCCCTAAAGTAGATAAACCAAATATACTTATCACAAACTTGTGAGACACAAGCTTCTATCTGACACATTTTAACTCTTCATCTTTTTAGGCCCAAGACTCTCCCAACAACCTGTTCTCCTTTGCTGTCAATGTTCCAGAAGACGCCGATGAAGAGGCAGATTCTACCCAAACTTCAACTATCATATCGGCAGAAATGAAATCCAAACTTGAAGCCCTGTTGCTCCTACTGCAACAAAATATATCCCAACTGGTCCAAGACTCCAGTGCAGTAAGGGCGGCTTTCAAGGAAATCCAAGATCAACTGCCTGCCAATATCGAAGAACCACTCTTCCAGGCGGCTTTCCTCGAGAGTCGGCAACTCCAATATAAAAAGTCCCTAGGTCGTATTGCCGACAGAGTCGCTCAAGCAAAACTTGAAGAAGAAATATCCAAATTCAAGCAGATCGCAGACGAAAAGCACAAGGACATCGGTCGCCTAGAAGCCTCTGACACTGATCTTGACTAGGAGATCGCCCGTCTGTCGGCGCAAAAGAAGAGTTGTTGGCCGAAATGAAGAGAGTAGATGAAGCCTTAGATTCGGCCACCCAGAAGAGGACCCAACTCCCTGTCATGACCAAAGCTTTGCAACAGGAGAGGGACACCAACGCTCGTGATGCTCTTCTGCTGAGGAGAAAAGCCAAGACAGTCGAGGGTACTGCCGACGACGACATCAGGGAGATAGAAGAAGCCGACCAAGTTCGCCTTCGTGCGATCTCATGTATTCAAACTCTGTTGTAACTCGTTGCTTTTGAGCTTGACAAGTAATCCGCCTGTAATATAACATCGATGCTTTCCTTCCAATATTTCTTGTATGATAACTCTGTCATCGGCATATATGTATTGCTTTCATGCATCCATCTAGATACTAGGATAATACTTCAAATATTTACCATTTATTGCTCTGGAAAATGCAACTCCTTCGAGAGTATCCAAAATATAAGCGGTTCCAGGAACTTTTGGTTTCAATTGGTAAAATTAGTTTCCACACCAAAAAGGAGACTACTTCCCAAACTTCGAACTTTTGGTTTCAATTGGTAAAATTAGTTTCCACACCAAATCACCATCGGCAAACTCTTTCACCTTTACCTTCTTGTTATACCATCTAGCAATCCTTTTCTTATTTTCTTCAATACTGATTAGAGCTCGAAGCCGATGACCCGCTAAGTCTTCTAACTCGTCCTTCATAAGGATATCATACTCATCGGCCGCTAACTGGTCTTGGGAAAACAATCATCTAGAACCAGTTTTAATTTCCCAAGGTAGGACAACATCATGTCCGTATACTAACTGATATGGCGAAACCTTAGTAGCACCATGACATGTCATCCGATATGCCCACAAAGCTTCGTTCAGTACCGTATGCCATCTCCTAGGGTTTTGTTCAATCTTGCGCTTGATAAGCTTGATTACCCCCTTATTGGTTGCTTCAACTTGACCATTAGCTTGAGCATAATAAGGAGATGAGTTCAAAACCTTAAACCTCATACCGACAACAAATTCATCAAACTCTCCCGACGTGAACATAGTTCCTTGATCGGTAGTAATAGTTTGAGGGATACCAAATCGGTAAACAATATGCTCTTTCACAAAATCTATCATGTTTACCGATGTCACCTTCTTCAATGGGATAGCTTCAACCCACTTCGTGAAATAATCGGTAGCAACAAGTATGAATTTATGTCCTTTACTCGATGGTGGGTAAATTTGGCTGATAAGATCAATGGCCCAACATCTAAACGGCCAAGGCTTAATTATAGGATTCATTGCCAACGCAGGTGCCCTCTGAACATTACCGAACTTCTGACAATCTTGACACCCTTTGAAGTACTCAAAACAATCCTCAAGAATTGTCGGCCAATAATATCCATTTCGCCTAATCATCCATTTCATTTTAAACGCTGATTGGTGTGCTCCACATACCCCTTCATGAATTTCACCCATCAACCTTTTCGATTCCTCTCCATTAAGGCATCTGAGTAAAACCCCGTCAATTGTACGATAATACAACTCGTTATCAAGGAGCACATACTTTGTAGCCTGAAACCTCAACCGTCTTTCTACTTTTCTAGACGGATCTCTTAAGTAATCGGCAATCTCTTTTCTCCAGTCATCGGCAACTATTACCGATGTCATTACCTCTTGAATCGGTTGATATCCCGAAGCATGTGATGCCAATCGATTGGCTTCCTCATTATGCAACCTAGGAATGTGTTCAAGACGATATTCTCTGAATTCTTTTAATAACTCCAAGCACTTCCCATGATAGGTAATCAAAATATCACTTCGGCACTCATATGTTCCAACCAATTGATTAATTACCAACATAGAATCACCAAAGACCTCTACAACATCAACACGCACTTCCCTGAGCAATTCCAACCCCTTCAGTAACGCCTGGTATTTAGCCTGATTATTTGTCGAAGTAGCAATAATCGACAATGAGATTTCATACTTTTTCCCTCGGGGTGAAATCAAAATAACACCGATACCTGCTCCCTCCTTACATGTGGAACCATCAAAAAACAAAGTCCAAGGAGCAATCTCTACCGAATTTAGCGTACTGCAATGCTGAGTAACAAAATCGGCCATCACCTGCCCTTTTACTGCCTTGGTTGATTCATACCTTAGATCAAATTTAGACAGCGCCAAAATCCACTTGCCGATTCTTCCGCTCAATATCAGCATTGACAGCATATACTTGACCACATCATCCTTACATATAATAGTACACTCGGTTGATAGCAAATAATGCCTTAACTTGGTACAAGAGAAGTATAGACATAAACACAATTTTTCAACGGTCGAATATCTGGTCTCAGCATCCACCAGTCTTCTACTCAAATAATAAATCACACGTTCTTTTCCTTCAAATTCTTGAATCAAGGCTGACCCGATAACACCATCATCGGCAGACAAATACAATCTAAAGGGTCTTCCATGTCGAGGTGGAATCAAAACCGGAGGATTTGCCAGATATCTCTTGATTTCTTCCAAAGCCGATTGCTGCTCTTCTCCCCACACAAATTCTTGACCGGCCTTTAGTTTCAATAATGGGCTAAAAGACTTAATCTTCCCAGACAGATTAGATATAAATCTTCTAATAAAATTAATCTTGCCGATCAAATATTGCAACTCAGTTTTGTTCGTAGGAGCAATCACTTTGTTAATTGCATTAATGGACTTTTTGCCGATCTCTATACCCCTCTGATGCACCATGAACCCTAAGAATTGACCCGCCGATACGCCAAACACACACTTATTTGGATTCATCTTTAGCCCATGTTCCCTTGTGCACTCTAGAATCTTCCGCAGATCGGCAAGATGCTTTTCAAAGTCTCCGGACTTAACCACCACATCGTCGATATAGATCTCAACCAAAGTACCGATATACTTATGAAAAATAAAATTCATCGCTCTTTGATAAGTAGCACCGACGTTCTTCAATCCAAAAGTCATTACGATCCATTCAAATAGCCCGACGTGACCTGGATACCTAAAAGCAGTTTTGGATATATCTTCTTCAGCCATGAATATTTGATTATATCCAGCATTACCATCCATAAAACTGATAATGTTATGTCCAGCAGAAGCATCAACTAGTAGATCGGCAATAGGCATGGGATAGCCGTTCATCGACGTAGCTTTATTGAGATTCCTGAAATCAATACAAACATGAAGTTTTCCGTTCTTCTTATATACAGGAACCACATTAGAAATCCATTCAGCATACCGGCATTGTCGAATAAATCCAGCTTTGATTAACTTCGTAATCTCAGTTTTAATATTAGGCAGTACAATAGGGTTACATCGGCGCGCTGGTTGCCGATGTGGTTGAAAACCCAACTTAATAGGCCACCGATGTTCAACTATCGATCGGTCTAGACCAGGCATCTCTGTATAATCCCAAGCAAAACAATCTTTATATTCCTTTAACAAATCACTCAACTGTTGCTTACATTGGAAATCTAACTTACACTAATAAAAGTTGGCCTAAGCTTACTACCATCGCCGATGTCTATTTCTAGCAAATCATCGGCTGATGTGAACCCCCGTCCAAGTTTTCCATCATCGGTGAACAGATCCATTAAACCTCTTCTTCAGAACCAACTACTTGGATCGGTGTAATCTGATAATCGGCCACTTTAAGGAATTCTGTATCCTAAGCTTCACCGGATATGCATTTGGTCTGCTCATAGGTCTCCGATTCTGCCGATGCAACAATTGATGGGACTTCATTCCGAACGACTTCAATTCTGTCTCCGACCCATTGCACAAGGCTTTGGCGTATCGTAGAAGGGATGCAGCAGTTAGCGTGAATCCAATCCCTTCCCAGAAGCAAATTGTAGGTCTCCTTGCCGCTGATTACAAAAAACGTCGTCGACAAAGTTTTACTGCCGATAGTTAATTCGACGCACACGGCTCCCATGGCCGGTGACACATTGCCTTCAAAATCTTTCAGCTTCATATCCGTCTTGACTAAGTCTTGGTCCCCTTTTCCAAGCTTCCTGAACATAACAGATGGCATTATATTAATTGACGCTACACCATCGACTAACATCTTTGTTACTGGTTGCCCATCGACTTTGCCTTTGACAAATAAGGCTCTCAGATGCTGCCTTTCATCATCAGTAGGTTTTTCAAAGACAGCTGCCATCGGACCTAGCACTAGCTGAGTCATATCAGCGGTCTCTTCTTCGGCATCAGTAGGTGCCATAAACTCTATCGGCAACATAACAACCATGTTGACTTCTGCCGACGGACTCCTCTCCTGGCGTTTTGGCCTCCACTCCCAAACTGGAGGTTCTCCTTTCGAAGAGCTCAGATCATTCTGGCGTTCACGCTGGATCCTCCTTCTTTGAGTCTTTGTCAGGCCTTTGGGACACCACTGAGGAAGTTTAGTCTTCCAAACAGGTTGGTACTGTTTCTCACTGTGTCGGCTTGTATTACCCCTTATGTTTGGATCTCTGGAGAATATCTCTTCATCGGGCACCCTTGCATTAGCCCTCTCTTCGATCTCCTCTTGACGGATACGCTTGCCAAGCTTGTCATGTACATTGAGTTTGCCCCCCAGCCGATCATGTACTGATTCTTTTCCTCTGATCAGCCTAGCATAGCTCGATCCCTAACCTTCAAAGCAAGACTTCTTCTCTGATGGATCAGTAGGATAATACCTGTTGCATTCATGACAATTATCAGCAGTGGGCAGCTTGATGCCTTCTTCCCAACAATGGACGAAGAAGGGGCATTTCCAATGATCTTTATGCCGATGCCACTCTTGACGTGTCTCTTCTTCCTGCTGCCAATGTTGCTCTTCTCGTGAACGCTCGTACTCTTGTCACAGCCTCTTGTGCGTGATTACAACACCGTATGAAGCATGTCTCTAGGGCCTTTTGGAGCTGCTGCTATCATCGGCAATTCTTTTACCTTCTCTTCCATCGACGAGCTTCTTTCCCTTTACATCCTGCATAGCTATTTGATGTTTAGGATCCACCGATGAAGTTCTCTTGGCTACTTCCGATGTGAGTACTTTGACTTTTCCACTGGTTTCCACCATATTATTCAGAAACGGATGCTGGTCAATTTTCACCGGCCTCTGAACTTTAGAGTTTTCAAACTTGATTCACCCAGCCTCGATTTTTTACTGCAATTGCTGTCTAAAGACTTTGCAATCATTGGTATTGTGTGAGGTTGCATCATGCCATTTACAGTACCTCATCCTTCTAAGCTCTTCAGCCGATGGTATTACTTGATTAGGCGCCAGCTTAATCCGCCCTTCTTGAAGCAACAGATCAAATATTCTATCGGCTTTAGCAGTATCGAAAGTAAACCTTTTAGCCTCCTTCTGACCAAACAGACAGGATATCGGCTTCTTATCCTTCACCCATTCGGTAACGCCGATATCTATCCCTTCATCTGACTTAGACTCCTCTTCTTGTTCAATGAAAGACACCTTCTTGTTCCAAGTCTTCCTAGGCTCGAAGGCTTTAATTTCCTGATCGGCAACTCTCTGCACGAGATGACTCAGGCTCTCGAACTCTTGAGATGCATACTTGTCCTTGATATGAGGTAGCAATCCCTAGAAAGCTAAATCTGCCAGTTGCCGATCATCCAGCACTAAGATGTAGCATTTATTCTTCACGAGATGAAGCTTTCTACAGATTCATCATTGCGCTGTTTCAACTTGACCAAATCGGTAATCCTCTTCTCATGAACACTAGAGAAGAAGTATTTGTGAAACTGCTTCTCCAGATCGGCCCAAGTAATCACAGAATTTAGAGGAAGCGAGATGAACCATGTAAATGCCGATCCAGATAAAGATGATGAAAACAATCTTACCCTCAGTTCATCTCTGCTAGCTGCCTCTCCACATTGGATAATGAAGCGATTGATGTGCTCCATTGTTGACGTGTTATCTTGGCCAGAAAACTTCGTGAAATCAGGCACCTTGTACCGATTCGGGAGAGGGATCAAATCATATGCCTGAGGGTACGGTGTCCGGTAAGAGTACGTATTGACCTTAGGTTTGATGCCGAACTGCTCTTTCATCACTTCGGCGATTTTGTCGGCCCAGTATGCATCCTGATCCTGCCGATGGGTCGGCTGAATATTAACTGGCTGGGCCGGCGGATACATTCCTTCTAGCCTTTGCGGCGGATAAGTTGATCCAATTGGTATAGGCGTAGCACCACCTTGCTGAATATTAGGCACCGGTTGATTTGCCGATGTATAACCTTGGACACCTACTGGAGCATATTGCGACATGATAATCATCGGTCGATATACCGATGTCTCATTCTGAGAGTTTGCCGGGTAATGGTAATGTTGTGCTCCCACTATCTGGTACCCAGGTTGTACTACTTGTTGCTGAACTGGACTGGTCCATACAGGATTATAAGTCATCGGCATGTGACTTGCCGATAATTGATAACTCCCTGGCACCTGCTGCTCCTGCACTTTGGAATAATCAACGAATTGACCTCCTTGGTGTACTGACGTCCCAACCTGAGGATTTGCCATCATCATGGGATGATTCATCACTGCCAACTCTTATTGCATCGGCAAATGGTTGCCCATAAGGCACTTTAGATATCGCCATCTGAAGATCTCCAGGCGGCAACTGTGCATTTGGAGAAGACGCAGCGTAATGTACTATCAGACTCGTCGGTTGTGTCGATATTATTGACTCCATAGAGGGTTTTCCCGCTGCACTATTAGCTTGGATCAGTTTAGCATCGACAGATGAATCTGGAGGCATACCATGTCCCCACCAGCTGGCGGGAGTTGGCTGATTCTGGACTATATGTCCTGACATTGCCGATGCCACCGGATCGGTGTTCAACCGAACGACGCTTGCAGGGCTTGATCTCGGTGGTGTAGCTTCATCGGTAGAAGGATTCATAGGTTGAAATGCTGGAGTTGCCGATGAAGTCGTAGCAGATGCCGATCCAGGTTGATGATACGCTGGACCAACATACATAGGTGTTGTCCTTTGAAAGATTGCATGACAGCATTGTATACAGTATTGGACAACACATTGGAATGGCTAATGAGCGTCTGACTTAACGCAGAATTAACCATCTCTTGTAACTTACCAGGATTGGCATCGAAAGTGACCTGCCGAGGCAACGGCGGATCTTGCTTCTGGACTGCGTCGCCGCTCCTGTTTAGGCTGAAGGATTTCAGGTACAGCTGCTTGTACTCCTCCATAGCTTGTTTCATAGCTTGCTTCTGATCGTCTTTCAGATCTGCTTCGGAGACTTCAATGACGTTCCTTGAATCAACGTCAGTAGAACCACCCATGATCTTGATCAAGAGATGTATCTAGGGTCCCACCGGGTGTGCCAAAAGAGGTGTTGACACAAAAAGCGTCGGATCTGCGAACACCTCGGGCTTATACCCGAACTCGATATCCAAAGGTGTGCCAGTCGATTTGACCAGTTAATCGACAAGGACGATAACTAGAACAACGATGAATGAGACGACAGCGATACGCCCGGACGTCAAGGCTCAGATTGCTCAAAAAGCGGAACTCGCGAGGTAGACGGAGATCTTGTAGATGCAGCCTGTCGAGATCGTAAGAACTCGTGGATAAACTAAAACTAATGCGAAAAAAGTAGATGCTGGAAAAGTAGATAAAAGTAATAGATTTGTTTGATTGTATTGAATATTGTTTTTCTTTACATCACCCCTGGGTACATATTTATACTCTGGTAAAAGGAGTTGCAAACAGACACGACTCATACCTAAACAGAACTCCTATTTTTAAGGAAACAAAACGACTCACGCAAGAGTCGGACTCAAACTATAATAATAATACTAATATCAAAACCACTAGTTTCCTTATCCGCTTCCCTTGCGATGAAACTTTCCATCGGCAGACTTCTTTAATCCACAATTTTCTTCTATTGTCATCGGCAACTTTCCCGCTGATTTCAGCCATGTCAATCTGTATCCATCGATAATACTCTCAATCGGCAAAGTTCTCCTTTCTCTATCGGCAATACTTCCTTGATCGGCAAAACATATCTTCTTTCCTCCTTAACGCTTCTTCCATCACATCCACCATCGGTAGATCTTTCTGCTTCCATCGACAATGAAACCGACAGCCCCTTGATGCCGATGAGGAACAATATTCACCCATTTACCGATCAATACACTTGGTTTAATATTGACCCGTGCAAAAAACGGTGTCAACAAAAACTAACAAAAAAACTACACTTCCCTCTCTATATAAATTCTATTTAACACAACATTAATTCATGAAAACAAGTAAATATATCTAGCATAAACTAAATTAAAAAGCAAACATGAAAATGGAGAAAGGAGAGATGTTATATAATCAATTTAATCAACCTCACATGAATAAAACAAAGATAATAGCCTAGGTATTCTTCTCTCTCACTCATGGTGAAACTTTAGATCCAAAATGTGGCTCCAATTGAGCAAAAATGAGCTAAATGAGGCAACAGGGACATAAACTAACTTTTTTAACCAATCTCCTTCCGAGAAATGAAGATCAAAACCTCTCACTTGTATTTTGAAAAATCTGGACCTCCAAAATCGCTTCTAATGGAAAGTGGCGGCTAGAACTGTAGCTGGTCGAGAGGAAGAAGAGAGTGGGGGTCGGGAGGGTGGTATATATAGGCAAAGTCTACCAGTGACACTGGCTCCACAGGCGGATGGAAAGTCAGCCCGGGCCAAAACACACCACAGACGACGTGCAACCCAAAACCGCATGTGGTGTGTTTTGGGGGGCGCCAGCAAAAACAGTTTTTCTACTAGTGTTCCCCTAGTCATTCCACAGAACATGCGTTCAATTTGTTTCATTTACCTCTATCAGCTCTGTTCGGCTGGTACATAAGCTGGTTGATTCCGGTTGATTGAATAATATTGACTCATGTTCATGCTTAGTTACTGCATCTACAACTAATTTTGGATGGACTTCAGGTTAATGAGGAACCTGATAAATGGACTTATATTTGGAATTTCGAGAAATTCTCAATAAAAAGGGCCTACAAACAAATGAGTGGTCATCAGACACTGCATCCAGTCTACAGATGGTTGTGGAGTTGTTCCTATCAAAACAAACACAGAGTATTCGTGTTCTTCAGGCTGCTTATCAGAGACAGATTAAGCACAAGACTAAGAGAATTGCTAATAAAAAGGAAAAACATTGACCTACAGGACTTCAACTGTGTTCAGTGTAATTCCTACTCGGAGGAGACATTGGCGCACCTTTTCCTGCAGTGCCCTTTTGCTGTGCATTGCTGGGCATGGCTAAATTTACAGGTTGATCAAAATCTGGACCCTTTCCAAAACCTTGAGAACTTCAAAGATCAACTGCAGGTGTCCTTATTAGGAGATCATTATTCTAATGTGTTGGACCATCTGGAAGCCCAGGAATGACTTCATCTTTTGCCAGATCAACCCAAGCTTGCAGGCTTCAAAAGATTTTTTCAGATATGAGTTCCAGTTCTTGATTCTGAGAACAAAAAGAAGCATTTTCCCTGTTATGGATCAATGGATAGCCAGCCTCTTGTAAACTGTCTTCCCTCTCTGTTAGCACTCCTGCTCTTCTTGTATTCTTGCTTCTTTGTCCCCTAAGCCCCCTCCTCTTTTAGTCTTAGTCTTATGCAGAGCTTGTGCTCCCCTGTTTGTTTGTGAACTCCAGTGTGTTTTTTAATAAATGTGCTGTAGGGGTGCAAACCCTCCAGATTTCCTTAAAAAACAGAACCCGCGTTGTACTTGGGGAGCTACAACCTACAAGTTAGTTACTAGCTAGGTTCGTCGTCTTAAAAAACATGTACTCACCCTGTCTTAAACAGAATACAGTTTTCACTTCTCAATAAATCAAACAAATTCAAGCTTGATCAAGCCTTCTATACAAAAAATTGCTAACATATATAATACCAAATAAATATTAAAAGATTATTATGAAACACATTTTCATAGAAAATGTATTAAAATTAATATTGATATTATTTTCTATAAACTTGGTCAGACTTGCAAAAAATTGACTCATTTTAGATATAAAAAACTATATTTTTTTTAAACATAGGGAGTAGGACGGATTTAAGTCCCCAATTTAGCATGGCCAGATTTTTTGTGATTATTTTCTTAAGACAGAAGTCCTTTTCTGATCATGAAACTATCGATAGAGTATAGTTTTAACCATAGAATTTTAAAACAAAAATATTCCACCACTCAACTATCAAAATTATTCACATTTGACCATTTAAGCTATTTTGATGGTAGTTTTGGCAGGCATGAACGACACGTGGCAGCCATATCCTCTCTTCTGTTCATGAGTTCATCTCCCTCTTCTTTCTGTTGCCCCTCCTCCACACTGTGCTACCACGTCTCCCACTTTCTTGACATGCTTGGTTGCTAGATGCAAGTTGGATGGGATGAGAATCATGAGATGCTTATTGAAGTGTTTGGTTTGAAGACAAGGAGTATCGGGTCATCTCTATAGAGGAATATTCCCCCTTTAACTGAGGGGATGTGCACATTCCTCTTAGAGCAACTCCAATGATTTTGCAAATGACTTTGCAATCTTGTTTTTGCAAAAAAGTCTAAAAAACTCCTATTAAACGGTTTGACAAATGAGCTTTACATTTTTGATAACATGGCAATTTTCTCAGAAGGACTAGCATATATGCCAACGGTGGATCGCTGAAAGGATCAAGATGCCCAAGAGGAGGATGAATTGGGCTTATTTCAAATTTCTAAAGCAAAGAAAACCTATCAAGTGTCAATCACCCCGTGCCTAACGATTCGTGTGCCTTAGACTATGAAAGCGGTAGCAAGCCAAGGAAAGCGAAAACACCCTACACAATTCTAGTATGAATTGAAGAACAAGTGTGAAATATAATGCGGTATGAAAGAGCTAGGGATAGAGATTCTTGACACGACGATGTTTTGCCGAGGTACAGAGGAGTCGACACTCCCCCTAGTCCTCGTTGAAGCACCTCGCAAGGTATAGCTCCCCCTCAATCCCGCGCAAGGGATGAGTGCTCTCTACGGTTGGTTCTTCGCCACTCCGGCTCGGTGAACCGCCCACAACCGATCACAAGTCAATGAAGAAGGGCCGCCGACAATCCTCCCGGCGATCACCTTCCTCCAAGCACCATCGGACCGTCTAGGTGACGTCGATCACCAAGAGTAACAAGCCTTGATCTTCACTTGACTCAATCAAGTCTCACAACTAGAGTGGATGCACACTTGATCTCTTGGATGAAGTAGAGGAGAGCATGGATGGATTCACGAATCACTCTCTCTCTCTAGGGCTCTTGCTCTCTTCTCCACCTTCTCAAAGCAACCAACAACTCAAATGAGCAAATGCAAGGTGGGAAGGCAAGTGGTGAAGTATTTATACTCCCCCACACACTCAGCCCTCGGGCTGAGAAAACAAACATTTTAAGTTGGTGACGGACGCTCCGTCGCTGACCCCAACGGCTAGTTCCTGTTCACGTCAGCAGGCGACGGAGGCTCTGTCGCTTGGCGACGGACGCTGCCCCGCAGCGTCCGGCGCCAACTGGCTGCTCTTGGGTTTCTGGGAAAATATTCTCGGACGCTCGCTAGCGTCCGACGCCCTTGCGACAGACGCGTCCGTTGCAAATCTGCCCTCTCTGGAACTCTCTGTTAGCGCGCCAGACGCTCAGGGTGCATTCCCTTAGCGTCTGACGCCAGCGTCTGGCACGACGGACAACATCCGTCGCCTCTGCACTCAGCGTCCGACGCCCAGAGAAGGGCTCTCACTACTATTAATATGGAAGTTGTTCTAGGCTATCTTACGGTCACCATAGGCTTGCTTAGAGCTAAGGAAGTCAAGTGTGCACCACACCTAAGTCATAAAGCTCTCCTAAGTCAAGCTACTAGTCTCAACCCCTCTTAATAGTACATTCAAATATCAAGTAAAGCCCTATCTATACTAAGTGTCCTTCATATCCTTATGACACTTAGACCTATCACTCTAGGGTTTTCATCATGTCTCTTTGAAATCCGAAACGATATCCATCTCGGGGGCTAAGTGATAACTATTTATGCCCATTCACATTGATCACTATCGCTAAGCTACGCATAGTCTCTGCAAAACACACATTAGCCATAATAATCTTTTACTTGTCGTTAATCACCGAAACCAATAGGGCCATGATTCTTCAATCGCGCTTGGTATCGCTCCCCCCACACAGTTTCTTTCCCCCTGTGCATGTCTTTCCGCTCGCCGCCTGCAATTTTGGTCCACAATTTTAGTAATTACCAAGTCAATTTTGCCAAACCCTTGGAGATTGACTCTTTTTTTACCTTTGACATATTCATTTGGGACTTGGCAAACTCTCAATTTTGCCAATCAAAATATATAAAACCGTTGGAGTTGCTCTTACACATTATTAGGTAACTATCTAGTTCTTTCTTCTTGCCTTAGGCATGGGTCGAGCTATTGCCTTATGTTGCCTAATATTTTCTTGTGTCGCGGCCATCGGCCATTCTTCTCACCAATGTGCACCTCCTTCGCCTTTAGGTCACACTTTACGCCTACTTTCCTTCACCGATAGCTAGAATGATGGCTTGCCTCCCTCTGACCTTAGGATGCATGTTCAACCATCGGCCAAAGCCTAAAGCTACATATATTGAGTAGTTGGGCCGTCCATGGCCCGTAGCTAAGTCTTATCGTTCTCCTATCTAAATCTGTTAAGATTGACGATTGTCCATGGCTTGCGGTCAAGCCTAGCCATTCTCCTCATCTGGATTAGGGTGGCAGCCAAGCTTTGGTGTGGTAGTCCATCTCTTCGTCCCAAGCACTCCACCGCCTACATTTCTCTCCTTAGGCACTACAATTATAACATCGTCAAACAGTAGTTGTCTTGCTGATAGTGTGTCTACTCGTTTTTTAAGAAAAATGTGGGTTCATTCTCATTGTTCCTGATCCACAATCCAAACAAAATTTGAAGTTGCCCCTATACTTTGAAACAAAAAACAAATAGAATCGTCTCATTCCAAAAAAAAAAATCAGGGACAGGACCATTCGATCGTCTATTTTCTGAAAATCAAGCACATGCTAAGCGGATGCTTGTCGCATCAATAAGTCGAGTAGTCGACATGGGGATAGGCCTCTATATCTATTTTATTTTACAAAACACATGTAAAAGAACGGACGGCTACACACCAATTGATGAACTGAGTGGCGTGATCTTAACCGTTGGTTAACTCCATCTTGCATAATGGATCATCAATCAATTAAAGTCAGCACATGCGTCGTTTTAACGAAGGCGGTTGCTCCACGTCACCCGAGTAGCTCCTATGAAACCATGAAGAGCCGCCGGCTGGGTCCTGGCTCGAAAGGTTACATCGAATCTACCACCCATCCGTCCTAAATGACCTTTTGCATGCTTGGATATTTGGTTATTTCTCATAAATTTTAGTCTCTTTCACATCGAATATTTAGATATTATTTTAAAATATTTAAAACATATACTAATTAGCATAGATTGAGATTAATCTATTAAATTTAATGGTGCTACAATAAATATGTGTTAATGATGAATTAATTATGCTTCATAGATTCATTTCATGAATTAGTTATAGATTATGTAATTAGTTTTATAATTAATTTATATTTAATCCTTCTAATTAGTATCAAATATTCAATACAACACTCAAAGCCTGTTCACTTAACTTATCCAACTTATCATTTATAGTAGAATATTTTTCTCTCGAAACAAAATAGCTAAAAAACGAATAGATTTAAAACTTTAGTCCCGAATCCAAACACAAGAGACAACAAGCTGATTTGATGGATCAGCACGCGAATTGTCATTCACACGACGCAGCTGTCTGCCCTCAATCCTAATTGATTGCACACATGCATGCATGCTCTGCCCATGCATGCATGCGCTGCGCAATCGCAACGTAGATCTACCCGCTGCATGCATTGTAGTAACTTAAAACCAAAAGTGATGCAGTGCAGAGACAAGTTGTCGCTAATCGCGTCGTTACTTCTTTCTCAAATCTCATCAGCTGCAAACTGCAGCTTCAGAAACAGAAAAAGGTGTAAAAGAACGAGCTGTGACTAAACCCATCATCTCGTGCCTGCTCAGATCGGGAGCACTTCACTGGTCATCATCCCACAGTGACTATCTAGCTAGCATTGTACTTTGCAGCCCTGATTGCTTGGAAGAACAGTAGTGGTGTGCCTATGGGAACACTTCTCAGTGAAGCATCGCCTGCAATATGATGGAAAAGCTAGCTGGTCCCGCATTGGGCCCAAAGTACCAGGATTTTGACTTAATATTAACTATATATTGATAGCAAATTATATTGTCTTTTATTTTATAAGACCATGTTTAGTTCACATAAAATTCAAAATATTTTGGTTTTGGCTCTTCATTTTGTAAAATGAAACTAAATACCACCCAAAATATTTGGTAAAAAGTGGTCCATTCCCCATTTTGTATTTTGAACTCAAGAGACCAAAATAAGAGAATCTTTGCATTGGTTTATGTGTCATCCTCACAATCCTTATTATTGGAATCCAAAATTTGGTTGGAACTAAACACCCCACCAAAATATTTTATATTTTAGATTTTGGAATCCAAAATGGTTGAGATTTTGGATTTTGGTTGGAACTAAAGAGGGCTGCTAAAATACAATCGTCGTTCTCTCCAGGGTAGTTCAAACGTATTAGGTGACATGCATATATGCATCCGATCCAGACATAATCGATCATTATAGAATGCAAATTAAAATGGTGTGCCGAGATGATGTGATCCGAATTGAAAAGATTCATCTCCAAACTGAAATTGGATTGGGACAAAAAAAATTCAAATGATCGGCACCTCAGAGCTGGCACGTGCATGCGGTAGCTACACGTACGCTCCACGTAGTTTCTCGGTGTTTTTTTGCCATATAATGCAGTCATTTGCGTCTGCCATCCCTGAGTTCTGCAAGCGGTGGTTCGGTGCAACAAGCCCATGTTCCTATCTAGCAACAGAGCATAGGCATAGCAGTAGTGACTGGTGAGATGTAAGGGTCACATGTAGTGTCGCCGACGTCCAGTTCAATCGATCATTCTTTCATTCATTTCCATTCCATTTCCATTTTATGTATGGCCCCAAACCCAGAGACCAGACGATGGCTTGTGAATTTTCTTCGAACTAGTATATTTGTCCGTACTAACACTAACGCTACGGATTATATTAAATCCAAAGTTAATTCTATCAAATTTGAAGTATTTCATTAAGATTTAGTTAAAAGCATAATGTTGTGGCTCCAAAAAAAATTAGAGCAATGCAAGTTCAAAAGACATAGACGTACTTTTGTAACATAAATTAAGAATTCAATCTTATTTAATAAAAAATCATATATGACAAAAATTGTTAAAATATATTGTCCTCTCTCCCACACAACTGTACCTAAAATAACCATATTAAAAAGACATTAGTATAGTGCATGTGCTAATGCCACGGGATTTTTAGAGATGCACATGAAAACAATAAAAGTGATATTTTTCAATAGTTGATCTTTTACGAAATTGTAATCAAACATGTATATAATCCGGGAAATATTTTTTGCGTAAAAAGTCATAATCAAGTTATTTCTTGCATCATCTCATTTACAACATGTATGTATTTTTTTTGTTCTTCATAAAGCAAATAAGTATTTTTTGATAAGAAAGAAAATCAAAACATATTATATGTGATTATCAGTCTATATTTGTTTGGAACATATGTTAGGAATTCACATTTTGAGGAATAAAGATTGTTGTTCCACGAAGACTTTGTGGGTTTAATAGAGAGACTGAACTTTTTTGCAATATTGTGAAATGTAGCTGAACTTTTTACCCTTGTAACATACAAATGGAGGAAGCGGATCCATAATGTGGCGGCGTTGAAGTGGTCCGTTGCACGTATGAAATAGGAAGGCTAGGAAACAAGAGTGAAACAAACGGATATATATAGAGAAGAGAATAAATTAATGGATAGATTTTGCATGTATTATTTACGTATAGGTCCACCACCGCTGATTAATACTGGAAGATGATGATTGCATGTAGCTGATCATTTTTAGAACAGAGAAGTAGCAAAAACTCCAAATGACGGGGAGTTTAGAAATTCAGAAATTGCTTTCAATCCTCACCTTTCTCAGTGTGATGGCCGTCTTTATCAAACCTGTCGCGATACAACTTGCCGCGTCCTACTCGGTTGCTCGTCACGATCTGTATCAAGTAGCTGATCATGTAAAACTTCAATTATTTTATAGGACCATCACTGCTGATCAACACTGGAAGATGATAATCGCAAATAGCTAATGATTTTAAGAACAGAGAAGCGGCAACACTCTAGATGACGGGGAGTTTAGAAAAAAGTTGTGAAACCTCACCTTGCTCGGCGTGATGGAGGGTATTATATGAATCGTGTCGTAATACATCTTGTGCCTTCGCGTCACTCGTGCTGCGTCCGTCGCCACCATCTTATCGTCGCTTGCGCCAACGTCGCGAGCCTAGTCCTTCGTGTCCCGGACTACCAATCATACATTTAAGTCTTATTTCCATGATTTTGTTACCTTAAACTTCAGATCGTCACCAGAGTGTCGGTGCAGGCTAACGTTTTACTCCGGTTCAACTCTAAAAATGGTCGTGGTTGCTGCCGACGCCCCTGTCCGTCGTGGCGTAGCCAGCCTGCAGTAGTAGTGGGCGGCCAACATGGTCGCTCAGCTAGTCGTGGTTGCCATGAGCGCTCTGTCCATCACATTGTAGGCGGAGAACGTCATGCCCGTGATGGTCGGGACTCGGGTGGATCTGAGAGACGGTGGCCAGCGAGATGAACATGCATTTCTTTGGATCGGTTCTCAATCGTGTCTGTGTGTTTTTTTTATATTTTGATTTGTTTCCTTTTTTATCCAGCAGCGATTGTGTGTTTATTTTGTAGTTTTTTATTTGTTTCCTTTTATTATTTGGTGGTGAGATCGATCGGTGTTTTTTTCGTTGTTTTTATTTGTTTTCTTTTTTATTCGGTGGCGAGATCACTTGATTGACATCCAGAATTCGTGCATTTTTTATTGTTCACATCGTGTGTTTCATTTTGTTATTTGTACTTGCAAATTCCAAGAATCGATCCCTTATTGTAGAGTTTGAAACCGGTGGGGTGAGAAGGAGGTTGGGAAGCCTGGTTGTGGGTCAGGGGTGAGATTCAGGTTTTCCACTATTTTAGAAGATTTCAATTATAAGTAGAGATAACGCAAGAGAATTACATTTATGAGTTGGATGTATATCAACATGCCAAAAATACGACAACAAAGTTGGCAAAGTTTACATGCAGATTCTTGCAGTTGCAGATTATATATTATCCCGTTGCAGTGGCAAAATAAAATCGATAGATGTGTCCAAGGCCCCAAGCTGGCCACACCGACGGATTATATATCATCCAGTTGCAGATTCTTGCAGTTTACATGCAGCAAGTTGGCAAATATCACATGGGAATTCCTCCAATCATTGCAAATAATGCTAACAGCTTGATGGATGCGATTAGGACAAGAAGATTTGTCTTAAGTTCGCCTACATGCATTGCAGGTGAGAAAGAACATACAGAGGGCAGGGTGCACTCTGTTGTTCGTCTGAAGATAGCTCAGAAGGGCCTCATGTTTGCGCAACTTTGGTTGGTGTTTAAGCCGAAGTGAGTAAAAATTATAAATGCATCGACAAACAATTACAAGATGGATTGAGAATTGCTTTGCCGGAGTAATCGTCTTGAAATCTTAGTGAATAAACCTTTTAATGGAAAATATGTAAAAAAAATGATGAAAGCATGGACGTACGTACACACCAGACAGTTTTCCTGATCTATCTATCTATGCATGTCAGACAAGCACAGTAACAAGCCATGCCTTTTTGAGAGCTATGCACGCAGGCTGACAGCTCAGTCTACTGATTAGCAGAACCAAGGTCCTACCACATGGCCAAGTGAAATGTCCTTCGCCTCTCTCACCTATAAAATGTCCCCTTGCCGGGTCATACACACCACACATCCTGCAGATCTAGCTACACATCTTACTTAATCTTAACTAGTTTGCAACCGATCGAGCTGCTTCTCCAGGGAGGTATGAGAAGGAAAGCCATGTTCACGGTGGGGAAGAAGAAGAACAACAACAAAGGCGTGGCGTCGCAGATGAGCAGGAGGCCTTTCCAGCATATGGCTCTGAGGAGGCTCAGGGAGCTGAAAAAGATCGTCCCTGATGCCCAGGACGCCGATGTGGACGTGTTGCTCCGGCGGACGGCCGACTACATCTGCATCCTCGAGCTCAAGCTGACTGTCTTGCGGAGGGTCTCAGCCATCTACGGTGTGTGATTTGGGAGGATCACCTTCTAGAACCTTCGACGTGTTCCACCGTGACGTCCGATCCACGCACGATTATTCGAGGTTTTGAGCTCAAAAACTGTTGCGGTTCTACATTCATCAAGGGGAGGAGGGGAGAATATTTCTTGCCTTCTCATCTCTTGATGATTGTGCCCCTCAGCAGTAGTATGTTTGTGGCTCCTATATGAATATGGTACATATATATGGGAGTTAGTTTGGATCCAATACGTACGTGTGGTGCATATGGCAGTTTAGTTTGCAGGTGAAGCCAAGCCATTGTTATGGTCACTGGTGTTTAGCCCGTTGGCTTGAAGAACAAGGATCCCTGGAGTTTGTAATTCAGTTTATGGAGTTGTTCCTGTTCAGATTTACTTTTAAGGATCCCATGAGTGAACTAGATACTGCTCAGGTAATATAGACTATTTGGATACACCGATTTCAACCTGCATTTAACATGTTACGAAAATGCATGGACTTTCTAATCCTGTTAAGTTTGCCCAGGGCCACGTAACAACGACACCCATCTCTAACATTCACATATCTGAGACTTGTCGATTCAATAACCGTCTCTGAACATTTCCGGGGCCTGCCTCATTCAAGCCCTTCTTTGCACGGTAACACTGCTAACACATCAGAACAGATACATTTTTTTTAGGCTACAGGAGGGGCAAGCCCCTACTGTGATTTTATTAAAAAGAAGCCAGAAGCATAAAAGAGAAGCAGGGTTACAAAAAGAGTAGGAACTAAAGCTCGGGGGAGAGCTCATGAAACAAAGAAAGAAGTGAAAAAAAAATGCGCGGAAAAGAAAAAAGAACCAAGCTAAAGCTTCTTCTGTTTGCATTTCATTCATTAATGCTTGGGGTGGGGAGTAACTTCTTTTGGTTCGAAACAGAAGAAGCTCAAGCTCTGATCTGAAGAAGTTCTTGGAGCTCTACAATAAAGGCTTTGTCTGTCTAAATAGCAGATTGTTTCTTGCTTTCCAAATAGTCCAGCATATTAATGTAATTACCTCTATAAAGAACGGTACTTCAAGTTGATCTTTGAAGCTTTGAGGCGGCTGGAGAAGATCCAGAGAATAGTCGATCCGAATACCTATCAAGGCCCAACATTGTGAAGCAACACTTCAAGTTGATTTTTGACAATTTGCCGAGTGTTTTTTTCGACACTCGCCAAAGAAATTTTCAAAATAAATTTTGAAGCAGTAAATTAATTCAAATGAAAAAACTTTAAACTACAAATTTGTTTAACTCATCAAGATGTACAAAGTTTGTTTTTCTCATTTTTTCATATGACAAAATGAAAGTAAATTTGTTCACAAATCTTACATATCTTACGAAACTACGAGAGAGACATATGTGATTTATGAATAATATTAGAACGATCATGTCGGATGAACATATGGTCAAACAACCAAAATCAAATAAATTTTATAGATCTCAAGAAGTTATGAAACTTTGTAGTTGACAACTTTTTTATTTGAATTAATATTTTAATGCAAAGTTGGGTTTGAATTTCAAAATTCAAAAAAATGAATTTTTCAAATGACCTCGGATGAAAAAACAACCAAAATAAACTTTGTAGATCTCGAAAAGTTATGAAATATTGTAGTTGTCAACTTTTTTATTTGAAATTAGGTTGTCATTCAAAATTGCGTTTGAATTTTAAGAATTTGAAATTTAAATTTTGTAAATGAGCTTGGATGGAAAAACTTTCTAAACAAAAATTGTAGATCTTGAAAAGTTATGAAACTTTGTATTTTACAACCTTTTCATTTGAGATCGTTTAGGGTCTCAAACAAGCAATTTACAATCGGTTTAACACAATATATGAAGAATTAAAATGGAATATAGACACAAGTGATAGTGTGGTGTAGTGGTTAGCGGAGGGGACCCGTGAGAGGGAGGTCTTGGGTTTGAATCCCGCCGACGATAAAGCTATCATTCAAAGCGACACTCGATGTTGGTAATTTCTATGTCTATTGAATAATTCCGCAAGCGCACAAAACATACTGCTGTAACACTTTGCCCCGAAGTATTCTAAGTTATCATATTTATTTTATCCCAAAAAAAGGTGATGAAACACAAGGCAAGATAATGATAACTAAATGATAGCCAGTACCTATAGCTAGGTGGAAGGACAACAAGCGAGTAAAGGATTCCTATGATTCACATTTTATCCTCATAAGCATAGCTCAGACACACAATTATATAAAAAAGACTGATAACATCATAACATGTATGCTAGGCGATAGATGAGAAAATAGGGAGTGAAACCCTACCCGAGGCAAGCTATCATATTTTGACAGTCTTACCTTTTAAGAACTTGCCTTCCACACGTGGTGAAATACAAAGGCTAGACATGGTTGTCACCACCTACTGGCTACCACGAACAATCTGTGTGACAAGCGATAACCAAAGACAAGATAATGTATAATCACCATGCTTACACCCTCTCACTACTCTAATCGTATACACAACGCCAACTAGAGCAACCTATGACAGACGATGATCACATACAAACATGGGAATAGGATCACAATCTAGTATATGAAAACTCTATATTTAGCTAAGACTGGCAACACTATAACAACTATAATATCATACGTAAGTAAAGACTTAGTAAAATAAAGTGGTAATAATATATTAAATAAGTAAAAGTCTAAAGAAGGAAAGATACAAACTAGACTCTCCTGAAGACGACTCCAAAAACTCCGAGCAAGCTCGACTCAGACTCTCACTAGACTACACTACTAAAAGCTACACAAATCTTCACTTGTAGCTTGAATGAATCCTGAATCAAGAGGGGGATGTGACCCTCTATTTATAGTGAAGGTGGAGTAGTGATTACTCCAGCGCCACATCAGCGATCTGCATGTCTTCCATCCTCCTCCATTGGATCAACCAATCATAAGATCAATGTATGACATAATGCACATATTTCTTGTGCTACATGGAGGCATGCAAAGGTTGGTGGAAGCAAGTGGCACCCTAGAGGGTAAAGGTTGCAGTCGGCCGACCCCCCCCCCCTATGACCTCTAGGCCCTGCCACCTTCTTATAGGAGATGCCCCCATGTGTCATGGTGAAGTTGCATGCTTGTCTCGTGCTGGATCTTCGTTATAACTTAGAAAATCCATTTGACTTCATATTAAGTTGTTCAGAAAAACTACATAGTTGATCTAAATGTTGGAAATGACTTTATGGTGCTTCTTTTTGCATCATGTCACCTTGGCAGGGCCTGGTGGGTCTATAGGGGAGTCGACCGAACCCTGGCCATCCAGATCTTGTTTTTATCAAAATATCATCTTCTGCATAAACACATCTCAAGGCACAAGTGAAATTGATTATTGGTAAAAAATATGTTCAGGTCATGTTGTTCTTCCATTGATTTCGAGGTCGTTGACTATGTTTTGAGTATATAATTTGATAGCTTTTCTACCATCAACAAAAAAGGAAATCAACCTAAACGACCGTCATTTCTCTTGGAGCCATAGTCAAGACAACCCAACCATGAATAGAATTGACAAAGTCTTCTGTACGACGTGACAGATTGGGTGCGTTTCTCCCCCCACATGCTACATGCACTTTGTGCCTTATATCGTATTTGACCACACACCGTTACTTCTCCAAGGTGGGACGACAATCCTAATACCAAACAATTTTATTTTATTTTGAAAACTTTTCGATGCACATGAAAGGCTTTAACGAGGAGGTCAAAGCAACATTGACAAGCCGGTGAGATCATTGAAGATCCTAAAATGGTTACACATAAAGCTAACATGAACCATTAAAAACATCAATGAGTGGAGCAAAACAAGTATTGGTGATACAAGACTATAACTTGTCATATCAAGGACACAATTTCATCACCTCTGGTTTTGCCCTTCGATAGTGAAAGTGGGCAGTGATAATAAGCTTCATCACCCCTGGTATCAGATTAGTGATGAAAATGATGGTCACTTTCGGCTCGTTATACATGTTGATGGTGATAATAAAAAACAAAAAGGTATAGTTGCCAACACACTGAGCCCATTTCTAGCCAAGCATTGCCACAATATCCTCCCACAACATCTGATGCCTACTTTTGACACCAATAGTGACACACAAAATAAAGTGCAAGTGCATAACTCCCAAAATAACTTTCACCCAATAGTACTCCAAGATATCGATTTCCACTAGTAATGTGAGTGTACTCAAGTTAAGAAACAAGATCGTCATGTGATGGCATTATGAATTTACCCTTTTATTTAATATTAAAAGCATTTATTATATTATTATTCATCTCATATGTAGATATTCTTCATGGTAAGAATTAGCATGTAAATGATCATCAACACCTATGTCATCGCCTATAGATATTGATTACTATCTTCTCGCTCTAGCCCATCGTCATATCCTTGCCTGGCGCATCACTGCCACAAGATCTAAGAGAGAGGGTGAGAAAGATTGAGAAAGAATAGCGATTGAAGAGAGGATGAGGAGATCACCTCATGTGTCGGAGGGGCATGTGTTGAGGCCAATGTGTCATTGTTTGGCAGCCTCTAACTAGGCCTACGTGCTAGGGAGCCATGGTCGCATGCCATGGTGTGAGCATTGATGCAACAGACTCCACCTGGTGTAGGGGCCTATGCTGAAGCTGATGCGAGGGAGAAAGGAAGGGGTTAGAGATAGGTACTCCCTTCGTACTCACGTCCTCCGTATCCACCGTGCATTCTGACGCGATTGCCCCTGCCCAAGACGTCCGCGCGCCTGTTCGGTTCCTCCGTACCCACGTCCTCCGTCTCCATCGTGCATTCTGACGTGATTGCCCCTGGACAAGACGTCCGTGCGCCTGTTCGTGTTCGGTTCCTCCGTACCCACGTCCTCCGTCTCCATCGTGCATTCTGACGCGATTGCCCCTGGCCAAGTGCAGGATTCGAACCTGGGACATAACACTCAAGCTTCTAAGGCCTAGCTAGCTGGGCTAGTTCAGTGTGTTGGTTACCACAATCATGTCCTAAACGTCAATTAAACTGGGTATGGAGGGAGTAGATGATTATGTGTTCATAGGGAGGGATGGACGCACAGAGATCATAGAAGGTATGCAGTGGCTAGTGGGGCTGATGATTCACGTGCTATGTGGAGAGCCATTTGTTGGGCAACACATTGGAGCATAGGTCTCTCCTATCATATACCTAGAGAAAACACATGCGGTGGGACAGAGAGACAAGCGTAGGTTGCTTTGGTCAATTTTTGAACATCAGATCTTCTCCTGAATCGGCTATGAAACTCATTTAAACTGTCAATTCAGGACAAGAACCAGCAATGGAAATAATTTTCACCCTCCATTTTGTTTCGAGACGACAATGATATAGTTCACCAATGATTTTAACAAAACTGACAATGAAAAATGTTTTTGATAAAATATATTTCTGTAATAGTAGTGATTCTTCTTCTCAAAATCACCCAAGAAGATAGGCTCCTCACCGCCAAGGAACTCGACCTACCCAAAAAGTTAAGAGACGATCCTTGGGACTTGCACTAATTGAAATTAGGAGTCGGCCAAAGATCTCAGCTTATATTATGGGATGCAGACACTAAATTCTTCTAGCTTCGTGCGAACTCAAGAGCTACAAGATCGAAACTACACCCACTGATCTGAGTAGACCCATGAGGACAAAGAGAAGGTGATATTGGACCACTTCCAACAACTCTTGGGATCCTCAGTAATTAGCGATGCAACCTTCAATTGGGCATTTTTTTTAGCTTACCAACAGCATGACCTTTCCTCCCCTAGACCTAGAGTCCCTCTTGTCTAGGAGACAATTATGTTTTGTATGACGGGGACAAAGCACCAGATAGGCCTAGACGACTTCATGGGTCTATTGTTCCAGGATTGGTGGGACATAGTCAAATATGATAGATCTCACAGTAGCGTTCAACAACCAATTACACAACACGGATGACCAATAATTAACCCTTGAACACATCCAACACTATTCTTGTGCCCAAGAAACTCGATGCCAAGCATATGGGGGGATTTCTGCATGCCCGTTTAGCTTGATCCTAGTGGTTAGGCCATGACACGAGCAGTCACACCATGTTGGAGGATGTAGTCTACCAGATGGACGAACAGCAGTAAGAATAAGGAAGGGATGAAAGAAATTGCTCTGAATAATATATTATGGAGACAGATATTTTTTACCCTTGTATTTTCTCTCATTACATAATCAATCATATCCTTTATAATCTTTCTCTTGTATATTATAGTATAGAAGAAGATTGTTGTGTAGTTTACAGTATACATATATACTGGAGTGGATGGAAGAAGAAAATTGAATCTTTGGGAAGAACCACCAATTCACGCGGCCAGTGAAGAACTTGGGAAACAGAGTAAGGAAAGGTGACAGAGCCGCCAGCAGGCCCGTGCGTGTCTGGGCCTGGCTGTTCCGTCGTCGTACAACACAGAGAAGCAGGCGGTGAATCATGCGGGCCGGAGGCCGTGCTTGAGCGCGGCCTCCCAGACGACGTCGATGCGGTGGACGTCGATGGCGCCCACCTCGTGGTGCGTGTAGCCCTCGAGGAAGTGGACGACGCCGCCGGCGTGGCAGGCGTGCACGACCCCGCGCTCCAGCGAGTACTCGCAGGCGCCCAGGCCCTGCACGTCCTTGGGGAGGCGCATGGCGGCGAGCTTGCCGTAGGTGCAGTCCCGGCGGAAGCCGATGATGGGCGGCACGACGAACTGGTGGAAGTGCGTGCCCGGCGGCGCCCACCGCTGCTCGCGCGGCGACAGCCACTTGCCGACGATCCACGTCTTGCAGTTCTGCGCCGACCGGTACTTGGTCACCTGCACCAGGTACTGCTGGAACTCCGCCGGCGCCTCCTTCTGGATCTTCTGGAACCGCTCCGTAGACAGGGTCATCATCTGCAAATAATAACAGTAATCAATTAATTAATTAAAGCACGTGTTGGGTGTGGATACATGACTACGCCGCGCGCGCACGGATGCATGTAATGTACTCCTGCAGGGGCATATATATATATATATATATATATATATATATATATACCATGACGCGGACCCTCTTCTTGCAGAGGTAGAGCGCGATGGCCCTGCCGAGCTTGGACGTGGCGCCCGTCATGAACACCTCCGCCGTGCCCTTGGGGATCTCGTTCAGGATCACCGCCGCCGTCAGCGTGTTGCCGTGGACGACGCGCACGCGCAGGTCAGGGTGCTTGTTCACGAACAGCGTGCCGCCGCCGTTCAGCGCCTCGTTCTGCACGATCCATCCATGTCTTAGAATTATTGGCTAGCTCAAGAGCTTCCGTCCGGATCATGCATGAGGAGGCCGGCTCCATATATATATAGTCCTACATGTATATATATATACTCTGTACCTTGTTTAGGGCTGCAAGGCTGAGGACCTTGACTCCCATCTTGTCGGCCCTCAGGATGGCGAGCTCGATCTGCTTGTTGATCCCGTCCTTGGCAAACGGCAAGAAGTACTGCATACAGGTGCATGCAGGCAATTTATTATTGTACAGTAACAGTATGCAAAAGACGACCAAAGATACTTATATCAATGCATGACATGAGACACCAGGCACACCACGAACACACAGGAAAATAGTACTACCTGGAAGCCGTATCTGGGGACTGCCCAAATCTGGTGCAGCCGTCCCCGGAGGTTGTAGCAGGAGATGACGAAGGTCTTGGACCACACCCACATGGCGAGCATGACGAGGAAGGCGAAGGGCCACATGGGCAGCAGGAAGAGCTGCACGCAGAAGGGCGTGGAGGCGAAGGTGCGCAGGACGAAGGGCACGTGCAGCGACTGCATCACGTCCACCACGTGCGCCAGGAACACGAAGTCCGGCACCTCGTCCACACCTGCATGCTCCGGTCCATCAGAGAGGAGTCAAAGCCATGGATAGGCGTCAGCTTCGGGACGGATCAGCAGCAGACTCTTTTTGTGATTGATGATGACCTACGACTACGAGTAGTACTAGTATACTAGTGGCATGCAGCACCCTCGCCATGCATTATGCATGCCAGCCACGCACACCGGCCTGGACGACGCTGGTTGCCTTGCCTCTGCATGCATGTCCCGGGCCCGGCCGCTCCCCAACCACCTACTCTATTCCTACTCGGCCATTCCATTACCAGGTTGCGTGCATTGAGAGACGGACGGGTCACGGCTGCCGACGGCGACGTACTACTACGCCGGTATTCATTGCGGCTGATGGCATTTCGCATTCTCATCCGCCGGATGCTGACCGGGGATATCGGCTGACAGCGAACTCATCTTTTCGCCTGTGCTCTCGCGGCGTAGTCTCTCGGCGCTGCAGGTGCATGCATACGAGCGCGCGCTTGTGCTCCACAGAAATGGCATGGCCACCTCGAATTAGAAACTTCTGGTGTGCTCATAATAACTAATGTGTGGAGCAGAATTAATCGATCGGTTCCATATATATGTCATGTTCGATCTTACTAACTAACTGCCTCTGCCATGTCGATCGTGGTACCATTTCTGGGTGAGTACAATGAACTGAATTTGGGGTAAATAGGAGTAATAAATTTGGTCAAAGAAAAGGAATCACATCGTACCGTTTGGAACAAGGGTGAGGAAAGTTGTTGTTGAGTTCCTTTTCCAAATAAAAGGAAATCAGAGTACGTAGTACAGAACGTACGTAATAATAACAAATAAAACTTGCACTCCAACCCCTTGGGAAAAAATCTTTGTTCTCTCTTGTGCTATATGCTTTCTCTTGTTTTCTCTACTTTTTGTTTCCTCCATTTTCCATTATTCATAAACATGTCTTAATTAGAATTCTTTAGTTTTTCCACTATTGACTTATCTTATTTCTGTGGTAAGATTGTACTTGTACTACTACTAGGGTGTGGCCAGAATGCATGCATTCATGTTTCTTTAATTAGGGATTATTATTGCGGAGGGCATGCATGCAGCTAGCTAGATATAGTATGGACCGGCCGGTCAGTGCATTTTTTTTATTTGATAGATTAAAGCTAGAAGGCTAGCTGGTTGCCTGGTTGGGCTGTCAACTCATCTAGAGGACTACTCTGTACTTGATTAGGAGCATCATCAGCCCATCGTCACTGGAGGTCTAGATAAAAATCTCCTCAACCCATACCGTACGTAGTAGTAGCTACTAGTTTGGTGACATGTCATGGAGCACCATAATTAATGAACGCGTAGAATTGACCAAAAGGAGGATGTTATGGAGCAAAAAGCTAGGTTAGGTACATGGATGGGTATGTACTGTACCTGCGCTCATCTTCTTGTGCATGTCCCACGACTCCTGGTCGACGGTGCCACCCAGCAGATCAAACAGCGGCATGAAGAGACAGAAATTGGCCTCCTTCTTGGTGTGGTGGATGGCGTGGTACCTGCATGCATGCAGCAGCAAATGAATAAGAGACAGAAAAAAGGGCCAGCATGCATGCATCAGGGTGACGATCGACGCAGTGTATCATTTCAGGCATCCAGTTGTCATTCAGCACGTGATCATTATACAGAGGGATCGATGCTCCTACTCCGTACGTCGTCGTAGCTATAGGATCGGAGTAGTACGAAGGAAGCAACATGTATTATTACTATTATTAATTACATTAATTATGGGCAAGCAAGGTGGTTATTAGAAGGGAAGCTAGCTAGCTGCTGGTGCGGATGACACGGGCCATATATATAATAAAGCGAGATGCACACACCACACTGCAACTGTTTGTCCGGTATAGGTCCATGTTTCAACACGGCAACGGCAACTGCAACTATACAGTACCTTATATATTATATGTTGTTGGCTGACAACTCGCCGATATATATGTATCACACATATGTATGTTACGTTGTCCAGACGACAGAGCTCCAAATCATGCATCATCGATCAATCAGACTAGCTAATTAAGATATGAACAGTTCACTGCTTAGCACACCTTAAAATAAAATAAAAAGTCCAGCTTGCAGAATTAAAGATAGAGCTAGCAAATAAAAACTCGATCCTTGTCTTGATTATATTAACTACCGTGTGCTGTGCAGTTCGGTTGAATGTACGAATCAGCTAGCGACACCATGCATGCATCTTGTGTGTGTGTGTATGTAGCTAGTGCTATTGCTATATATCAGGAGTATTTTTTCTTCTTCTCTTCAGCTAATGATCGATGTAGGTGCACGGTTTGCAGTCATGATCATCACACATGCATGCGTGGGGCATTTAAATCAAATCGTGGTGACAGTGTGTAGTGTGAGAGAGAGCCAAATATATACTAGTAGCAATTAATACAACACGTACGTCGGGGTGTAGATGAGGTATCTGAGCACCGGAACGGCCTGGAAGAGCGAGGCAGGGACGACCTCGACGTTACAGTGGCCCATGCCGCGGAGGAAGTCGAAGCCGAGCACGTAAGCGAAGGCGAGCGCGACGGAGCCGTATCCGGCGGCGCACGCGGCGGCGAGCGGCAGCGCCATGAGCGCGCCCAGCACCATGTGCTCCAGCGGCGTGGCGAGGCCGGCCGTGAACGGCTGCGGCACCCTGGTGGAGTGGTGCAGCGCGTGGTAGCGCGCGTAGAGGACGGCGTGGAACGCCCTGTGCGCCGCGTAGGCCAGGGGCTCGGTGGCCGCGGCGTGGACGAGGAGCGCGACGGCGAAGCCCCTGATGGCGGTGCCGTTGTTGTCCCCCAAGAGCGGGAGGTGCCGGAGCGACGGGAACGCGTATAGCGCCGTGGCCGCCATCAGGACGTGCAGGATCAGGAAGTTGTCCCTGCAAGAATGCAAGGTTGTCGACAGTTAATTACTATATATATTGATGATCGATCGGTCAAGACTTAAAAGCATGCATGTTGCTGACGAATGATCGATCAGTATGTACTACGTACCAGTCCCACTCCTTGTCGATCTGGTCGAAGTCGACGCCGTCACGGACGACGCGGCGGCGGCGCGTGGCGAAGAGCATGTTGCTGAAGGAGCTCCAGAGCTGGTAGGTGAGGGCGCGGAGGCCGAAGAGGAGGAGCAGGAGGAGGATCCACCCGTCGGGGCTGCCCGCCTCCCACGCCCGTGACGCCACCGCCTTGCCCACCAGCGGGGCGTACAGAACGTACTGCATGCATGCATGCAAGTTTCAGGAAAAACCATGCAGAGCAAGCGAATCGATGTATGTCGATCGTCCGCCGTACCTTGTAGAAGCCGAGGTTGTCCCATGGCCACGAAGCCAAGAGCGCGGCACCCATGGCAGCGATCGAGACGATGGTGGAGATCGAGCGAGCTCGCTCCGATCCGGCGGCCGGGCTAGCGACGACGACGACGACTCTGTTTACGTACGTCCTTGAATTCCCCTCGATCAGCTCTCAGCTCACGCGCACGGCTGCCCTACTCTGCGTGCCGGCCTATGCTAGCTGTGGTTTTTGTGAGCCAGCACAGCTAGCTGCGCGCGATGAAATGAAGACGCGTGTGGACAGATAGCAGGACTGCAGGACAGTTGTGTTGTTTGTTCCTCCGATCCTCTGGTCATGCGTGCACTCTGCATCGCCGCGCGGCATGACTTTATACATGTATAAAACTTGGTCGCCAAGGGACGGGACGCAGTGCAATGCAGCGCAAGCAATTGGACGCGGACGCGGGGGCAAACAGCCAACAGTGTTTGGTCAAGGATCGTTCCAGCCCAGCCGCGCCACCGGTCCCAGCCCGGACGACGGAACCCGTCCCCCTCCCCCCACCCCACCCCACCTGCAGCTAGCCGGGAGTTATGACGCCTGAAACCCAACGGGATTGCGACGACGCGCCGTGCTGATGACTGTTGTTGTTGTCGTCGTCGTCTTCTTCTCGATCGATCGATTTACAGCTACGTACTGGCCGGCTGTGTGGGCCTGTATGCTGTGCAGTGCAGGCAGCCAAGCAGGTCGGCAAGCCGCAAGCAAAAAATGGATCCCGGTCCGGGTCCGCTCGGGTGTTGCATGCCGCCTCTAGCTACTCGTGCCTCGACGAACGGGTCTCGGATTCAATGTGCAGCTTGCTTGTTGTACTAGCGATCCGGTGATTGGCGGGGGTCGGATCAGTCAGTTGCACGCAGCATTCGCGGCCATAAATTCGGCACGGCACGTAGGGCGACGGGTGAGTCTGTGGACGAGTAGGGAGGAGGAGCTAGGAGCCGGCCGGTAGGCGGAAGGGTCCGCGTCGGCATTGATGGCGCGGGAGGCCGGAGCTTTTCAGCGTTATTTTGCTGATGCTCTAGTGGCTCGCTGGTCGCGTCGCGGCGGCCCCTGTCCTTGCTGGTTTGGCGCGCCGCTGGGCGTCACGTACGCCCACACGTACTAGTATGTCTGGTCGCCGGCCGGCCGCACCGCCGCGCACTGCACACCTAGTAGTAGTACGTGGCTACGTGCTCCGTCGTCCTTGCAGGAGGCGCGGCCGTAAAGGTACTGTATTGTGTACGTACTACTGTAGTATTTCCTACACATGGGTCATGGGCCACTACTGGCTATGATTTGATATGTCGGGACGGGGCCACGGTGCTGGGTATTTTTGTCAGGGATACATGATGTGATTCTATCATGTGAAGCATTCTGAAGATTCTATTGCAGATGGTGGTTATGCTTGCTTACCGTCAGTGGGCCATATATAATACGAATCTGATAGATCGTTTCCATATGTTAGCATGCGCTTCTTCACCGCTTTTTGGCCAATGTATCTTTTCAGCAAATTAACAATATTTTTATCTCACAAGAATTCAACATAAATATTTACCATAAGCTATGAAAAAACCTGATTGACCTAGAGGGGGGTGAATAGGCCTGTCTAAAATTCAACTCGACACTTGCTGTCAGTCACAGACCGGCACTGTCGGGCTCAGGGCCGGCACTGTCGGGGTGGACGGCACTGCTGGGCTAAGAGTAGCAGTGCTGGTCACCTGAACAGATTTCAACATAATTCAAAATGTAAATCTTGAATGGAAATTGTGCTTGAATAGAAACATTCCTAGAGGTGAAGGGAACCTCTAGCACTACCTGAAAGTGGTAGCAACACACCCACCAAGTAGATCGGGTCCAAACCATAGAAATCACCTTGCAAACAAGATATATCGTAATATAGAGATAAACACAAGGGGACACAAGATTTGACCCGTGGTTCAGCTCACCACCAAGGCTTGCCTACGTCCAAATTGTTGAGGTGCGCCACATAAGGCTCAAGCTCGCCACACAAGGTTAGCTCTTTCCTCAGTCTCAAGTCAAGGGAATGAACCTTTAAGATGAGAGAAGTGTATTAGCGATAGTTGGGTGATACAAACTTCCCTAGGCTGCCACACGAAGGAGGCAAGCTCAAGGGCAACCTCTAGCCGGCTAGGAGCAAAGCTCCAAGAGTAAAGAACTCAAACCATCGGCCACCACGCAAACCAAATACTTGTTGGAGTGAAGATCCGAGGGAGAAACTTCTTCTCAAAGTTTGGAGGCTCAATCTCTCAAGAATGATTGGAAATCAATGGAGGAGAGTGGATGAGCACCAAGGGAGAAGGAAGAGCAAGAAAGAGCTTCTCTGTTCTGTTTTTGCGAAGTCTGAGAATTGGAATGACAGAACTAGCCGTTAGGAGGAAGTGAGGAGGTGTTTAAGTACCCCTCACTGCCAACGGGCAGAACAAGTCGCGACAGTGCCGGCCTATAGCCCGGCACTGCCGGCCTGGGCAGAACAGCAAAGGAATGATCTTCAATAAGCTAGCTGATTTGCCCACTTTGTATGTGGAGGTGTGAAGTATATAGATAGATGTTCCATTTGGTTCACTTGTTGACATGAGTGTCGAGTCCCTCTTAATAGTACGACATACCTAACTTAATTTCAAAGTATAAAAGAATTTAAACTCCTTTGAGCTTGTTGTCATGCACTTTTGTAATTGGAGGGGTCCGCCAACCTGTTCATCAACCTCCTTAAGTTTAACCTGCTTGTCATACTTGTAAAGTCTCATTAGTTCTCTAATTGCGTTGTCATGTCACCAAAACCCACTTAAGGCTTGATTGCACTTTCAATCTCCCCCTTTTTGGTGATTGATGACAACACACTTAGAGCTTACAAAAGTGAAGTATAATCTGAGACAATGTAAGTCATGGGTGTAGAAGCTCTCCCTAAATGTGTGAATGAGAATTTGAATTTCCAAATATAACATGAAAAACTAAAATTCACATATTGGAGTGAAATAGGGCTCCCCCTACATCCATGGTTGTTGTGGGGTGCTGAAAAGGTGTCACAAGAATATACGTGATGCATATGAACCTGTCTCAACAAAAATCAGAGGGGATGCTGTTGAGCAGTCCGGCACTGCCGGCCTAGCTGCAACCAGCAACCCTGCGGAAGCTCAAGCACGGCCACACAACGAGATATAAATAAAACCTAAATGCACACTAAGACAAGCATGATATATATGAGAGAGTACATGTCCACAAATGACACAAATAAAGTACTTAAGTGACAATATTACAATAAAGTAGTTTTGCATGTTGCTTTCTCATCTCACAAACTAAAAAAAATTGAAAAACTAAGATAACTAGCAGCTGCTGCTCCTCTGCTCCTTCATGACCGTCGAAGGTTTGTTGTACCCCCTTCACTTAGTAATTCTTCCCCTTTGGAAACAAGTCACCGTTGACACCGTTTTTGGCACGTGTCAATATGATATAAGGATTGTGCCGATCGGCAAAAGGTTAGTTGCCGTTCCTTATCGGCATTGGGACATTACCGGTCAGGTTGCCGATAAAGGCAAGAGTGTTGCTGATGCAGATAGGGACTTGTTGCCGATTGAGGTAGGAAAACACTGTTGATGAAGGCAAGGGGATGATACCGATAGAAATAGGAGAGTTGCCGACAGGAAAGTGTTGCCGATGAAGCAGGAAATATTGCCGATTGGAGATGTTGCCGATGATGCGAGATGATGCAGGTGATGTCAGTAGGAAGATGCCGATGGTAATGGAAGAAGGTTGCGGATGGAAAGGAATCTTCCGATGGAAGGTTTCATCGTGAAGAGAATAGATAAGGAAACTGGTGATTTTATACCAGTATTATTATATCAGTTTGAGTCCGACTCTTGTACGAGTTGTTTATTTCCTTTAAAATAGAAGAGTTTGTTTAGGAAAATATTATTGTTTGAGTCCGACTCCTGCGCGAGTCAGTTATTTCCTTTAAAATAGGAGTTTGTTTTGTTTAGGAAAGGTACGAGTCGTATCTATCTACAACTCCTTCTGCCGGAGTATAAATAGGTACTCAGGGGTGCTGTAAAAGATCATATCTAAGCATATCAAATACATCTATTATTTTTATCTTATTTAATTTATCAGTAATTTACCTTTACCGCATTAGGTTTAATTATCTACGAGTTCTTCAAGTTTCGACGGGCTGCATCTCATCGACCTCCGTCAACCCTTGCAAGTTCCGCGTTTTGAGCAATCAGAGCTTTGACGTCCGGGCGCATCGTTGTCGTCTCGTTCTGTTATTGTTCTAGTTATCCTGATCAGGTTTGAGTCTTGACATCTGGGCGCATCGCCGTTGTCTCGTTCAGATCTTGTTCTAGTTATCGTCCTTGTCGATTAACTGGTCAAATGGACTGGCACACCCTCGGATATCGAATTCGGGTATAAGCCCGAGGTGTTCGCAATCCTGATGCTTTTTGTGTCAACACCTCTTTTGGCACACCCGGTGGGACCAATTATACATCTATCATGGGTGATCATACTGACGTCAACCAGAGGAACGTCATTGAAGTCTCCGAGGCCGATCTAAAAGATGATCAGAAGCTGGCTATGGAGCGGGCTGTGGAGGAGTACAAACAGTTGTATCTGAAGTCCTTCAGCCTAAACGGGATCGGCGAAGCTATCCAGAAGCAAGATCCACAGCAGGTCACCTTCGACGCCGATCCTGGTAAATTACAAGAGATGGTTAATTCTGCATTAAATCATGTATTAATTAACCAATCCAATGTGTTGTCCAATACTGTATACAATGCTGTCAAGCAAACTTTCAAGGAAGGACAAGCACCATATTATGTTGATCCGGCGTATCATCAACTCGGATCGGCATCTGTTACGATCCCATCGGCGGTTTCAGGGTGTCTTCACCGATTATGAACCGATCTGCCGATGCGATCATGTCGTCAAGATCGAGCCCAACAAACATTACTCAGTTGAATGCAAATCTGGGGGCGTCAACAATGTCTGGACCTGTGGCCCAGAGTCAGTGGGGATATGGTATGCCTCTAAGTCCATCTGCTGAATCCAAATTGGTCCAAGATAACAATGCGGGGTGGAAGGCTCCCGTAGCATCAGCAATACCTGCACGGCCGATGATTCCGGTAATGCATTATGCTACATCCTCTCCAACGGTGCAGTTGCCGTCAGAAGACCTTCAGATGGTGATTCCTAGAGTTCCTTATGCCACCATCGGTATGTCCTTTGCCGATACAACAAGGCCCAGCAGCTGCAAGTCAACCCATGACGGCAATGGTTCCTCAAACTGGAGTACCTACTAACCAAGGTAGTTATTTTGTTAATTACCCGGGCCACAAGAACGGCAGGCGTCAGCCGATCATCAGCCATCGACAAGTTACATGCCGATGACTTCTAATCTAGGTTGGACTAATCAATTACCAATTCAGCAGCAAGTTGCGCAGCCTGGATATCAGATGGCGATACCCAGAGTGCTTTATACACAACCATCGGTAGGTTATTTGCCGATGCAACGAGATATGGCAACTGTTAGTCAGCCCGTATCGGCAATAGCTCCTCAAGCTGTAGTACCTGCAAATCAAGGCGATCATCTGAGGGTACAGGAGCAGCGGGCGCCAGCTGGTTATCAGCCATCAGCAAGTCATATGCCAATGACATCTAATGTAAGTTGGATCGGTCAATTACCGATTCAGCAGCAAGTTGTGCAATCTAGATACCAAGTGGCAAGAGCTCCGCAGTATCATCCGCCAGCGAGTCTTCAGAATGAAATATCGGTACATCAGCCGATAAGTACTACTTCGCTGCAGTACTCGCAAGTGAGTGTACACAATGAAACATCGGTACAACAACCGATGAATGTAATGCCACAACATAATCCAGTGAGTATGCAAAGCTACCCATCGGCCAATCAGCCAACGCATAATATTCAGATGACTGGTACTGCGCATGCACCAATTACTTCAAGCGTTTTGCCACCAAGACCCGAAGGGACGCATCAGCCGGCTCCGCCAATCGACGTTCAACCAATGAGTCGGCAAGAGCAGAATGCATGCTGGGTCGATAAGATTGCCGAAGTGGCAAAAGAACAATTCGGCATTAAACCCAAGGTTAACACATACTCTTATCGGACGCCATACCCTCCGGAATACGATTTAATCCCTCTTCCAAATCGGTACAAGGTGCCGGATTTTAACAAGTTCTCTAGCCAAGATGACACGTCAACGATGGAGCACATCAACCGCTTCATTATCCAGTGTGGGGAGGCAGCCAGCAAGGATGAACTGAGGGTAAGATTGTTCTCATCATCGTTATCTGTATCGGCATTTATGTGGTTTGTTTCACTATCTCCAAATTCTGTGATCACTTGGGCCGATCTAGAAAAACAGTTTCACAAGTACTTCTTTGCTGGCACACATGAGAAGAAGCTTACCGATTTAGTCAAGCTGAAGCAGTGTGATTATGAATCGGTAGAAAGCTTCGTCCAAAGACTGCGAGGCGTGAAGAACAAGTGCTATAGCTTGGTACTTGATGATCGGCAATTGGCGGATTTGGCTTTCCAGGGGTTGCTACCGCACATCAGGGATAAGTACGCGTCTCAAGAGTTCGAAAGCTTGAGCCATCTTATACAAAGGGTTGCCGATGAAGACACCGAAGTTTTCGAGCCTAAAGAAAATTGGGATGAGGAGGTGTCTTTAACTAAGAAGACAGATTCGGACGAAAAAGCAAGTATCAGTTTAGTTGAATCGGTAGAGAACAAAAAGCTGATATCTTGTCCGTTCGATCATAAAGAAGCTAAGAGATGTACTTTTGATATCACCAAGGCCGATAGGATATTTGACCTATTACTTCAAGAAGGGAAGATTAAGCTGGCACCTAACCAGGTAATTCCATCGGCCAACGAGCTCAAGAAAATCAGTTATTTCAAGTTGCACAATACAACTTCGCACAATACCAATGGCTGCAAAGTCTTTAGTCAACAGTTGCTATCAGGAATTGAGTCTGGGTGGATTAAGTTTGAAAATTACAAAGCCTAGAAGCCGATGAAGATCAATCAGCACCCGTTTCCCAATAATATGGTGGAGACAAGTGAAAAAACTAAGGTGCTAACATCGGAAGCTACCAAGAAAAATGCATCGGTAGACCCTGAGCATCAAATGGTTGTGCATGAAGTAACAAGGAGAAAGTTTGCCGATGAAAGAAGTAGCACCAGGAGACATAGGCATACGCCGTATGGCGTCGTAATCACGCACAGGCGGCCACAGCAAGATTATCGGCGATCGCAGGAGCAATATCGACGGCAAGAAGAGGAAAAACGCCAGGGGTGGCATCGACATAAAGATCATTGGAGATGCCCCTTCTTTGTTCACTGTTGGGAAGAAGGCATCAAGCTACCCACTGCCAATAATTGTCCTGAATGCAATGGGTGCTACCCTGCCGATCGGTCAGAAAAGAAACCTTGTTTTGACGATCGGACATCAAGCTATGGCAGGCCGATCAGAGAAAAAGAATCAGCACATGATCGGCTGGGGGGCAAGCTCAGCATACACGACAGACTTAGCGAGCGTATTTGTCAAGAAGAACTTGAGGAGATGGCTGATGCAAGGGTGCCCGATGAAGAAATTTTCTCCAGGGATCCAAACATAAGAGGTAGTGCAGATGCAAGCAGTGAGAAGCAGTATCAGCCTGTTTGGAAGACCAAGCTTCCTCAATGGTGTCCTAAGGGTCTGACGAAGACTCAGAAAAGAAGGATCCAGCGCGAACGCCAAGAAGATTTGGGTCACGATGAAAATCCTTCCAGAGGGAAATCTTCAGACAAGCTATGAAGGCCAAAGCGCAAAGATGGGGATCCATCGGCAAATGTCAATATATTGCCGATGGTGTAACTGGAGTCGATGGCCTTGGGCATTTTGGTCTGGGAGCAGCACTTGATGAGCCCTGGCATTTCAACTGTTACACTTGGGGGGTATCGGCAGGCTGACGTGAAGAGTTTGTGCACTAGGAGCAGGACAACCGATGATTCTAGAAATGCGGTAGAAGAAATTTCGGCGCATAAGATATCTTATACTCCGAAATTGGGGGGCATGTGTTGACACCGTTTTTGGCACGTGTCAATATGATATAAGGATTGTGCCGATCGGCAAAAGGTTAGTTGTCGTTCCTTATCGGCATTGGGACATTACCGGTCAGGTTGCCGATAAAGGCAAGAGTGTTGCTGATGCAGACAAGGACTTGTTGCCGATTGAGGTAGGAAAACACTATTGATGAAGGCAAGGGGATGATGCCGATAGAAACAGGAATGTTGCCGACAGGAAAGTGTTTGCAATCCTGACGCTTTTTGTGTCAACAGTCACCAAAAAGAGAAAAGAACAAAGAAGAAGAGAATACAAGCTAGTCATCCTCATCCATGTCGTCCTCATCGTCATCATCTTCATCGTCATCTTCCTCATCATCATCATCTGGAGCTGAAGAGAAGTGAATACTAGGAGCTGAGACCCTCTTACTCAACCTCCTAGTCTGGGGCTGCTGGATCTCTTCCTCCTCCTCATCATCCTCATCATCAGAATCATCACCAACATAAGTAGACTCCTCACTGAGCTGTGGTGGTGGTGTAGGAGGGGAAATCTGACTGAGGCCCTGCTCCTGTCTGAGCTGCCTGATCTCCAGCCTAGTCTGGTAAGCATGGTCATTGGCATAGCAGATGCCAGCAAAGATCTTCTTTAATAACCTGTCAAGCTTACCCTTCTTCCTGCCTCTGCTAGTTGCTCTGCTGGAAGACTCAGGGTAGTCTGGGGCTGCTGCCCTGGTGCTCTCTCTAGGAGGAGTGTTCACCTCCTGAACTGCAGAAGAGTGAATGGCCTTCTCTACTCTGAAAGGCTCATGAACTATGTCTTTGTTGTAGATCCGTCCAGTCACCATCTCAATAATGAACATCAGATAAGGGGCATAGGGCATCCCCTTCCTAGCATCCTCTGATGCAATGCAAATCTCATCCCAAAGAAAACGAGCCACTGAAAATGGTGGTGCTCCACCTCTCATCCTCCTAAGCACATTCTTTGATTTAGCATAGAGGTTGGAGTCAGATCCCATCTTGGGATAGAGTGTGGTTCTGAAGAGGTTGTTTAAGATATAGTACTTGCTCCTCAAACCCTTCACCAGACCATCTGCCTTATGAGGCTCAATATAGAGAGAAGCAATTTCATCATTGTTCAGGCCTCTTTCATCAGTTAAGTTGAAGCATGCCCTGTCATCCTCTCCAAAGCCCAGAAGGCGAGCAAATGTCACATAGTCAATTCTGTAATGCAGGCCCTCTGTCAACCAATGCATCACCAAGTTCTCCCTATCAAGATAGTAAGTGGAGTAGAATTGGTAGATGATCTCAGTGTTCTAGCCATTCTGGAAACCCATCCAGTGGTACATGCCAAGCTGCCTGCACTGGTCAATGACTCTGTCAAACACAGGATCCCTCTTGAGCTCCAAGTGCTCCCAATCAACATATTTCATCTTTATGATCTTGGGTTTATCAGCTTGAAGAATGACTATGGTGTAATAGTCAGAATGGAAAACATTCCAAAACCTGTAATCCACACTCATGTCCTTTGGCACATCATAGGGATTGAAGGCCCTCTGCTCCTGGACTGTCCTCCACTGATTTTTATAGTTTACTCTCACTCTGTCAGGAGTGTCCTGAGGGTATCTGACTAGCACCTCCTCAGGATGCTCCACAAGGTGAAAAGCATTGAAAAGACCCAAGTCTAGAGGTGTCCTAGGGCACACATCATCTTTGATTGTTCTCTCTGCCCTTTGCAAAGCCTCCTCTTGAGCTATCCTCTGCCTGGGATTTAACCCATCATCAGCCAAGGGAGTACGAGCCTTGGTCCTTGACCTCTTTTCCTCTTCCACGACTCGATCCACCGCCATCCATCTATGCATTTAAAGGATAAAAAGGTTAAGTTGCTGCACTTAGACAGTGACAAGAAACTCTAGTGGAGAGATTGAACCAAAATCTAGGGTCAAATAGACGATTGTAGGAGCAACTGCACAGGTGCTGTCACCAGGGGCCTGACACTGCCGGCCTGGTGCAGACAGCACCATGGCATGCTCCATCAATCCTCCATTGAAACTAGGTTTTGATCAAATCTAACTACTGGAGGTACATTACCATATATAATACAACTACTAACAACCTAAATCTCATCTCAAAAACCGTGCATTGCATAGATCGAACCAACCTAGGGTTTCATATTATTACCTTTGAAATAGAGGGAAGGAGACGAAGAAGGTCGGGCTTGAATGAAGCTTGACGCAGGAAGATCCTCCACACCTCCTCCAATGGCAGCACCTCCAAAGGGGCAGCACTGTCGGGGGGAAGAGAGGGACCTCCAGGCTCCCTAGGTCTCCTTAGGGTTGAGAGAGGAGAGGGAAAGGTTTTCTGTTGGAAGGGTATGACCTGGGATGGAGTCCCCTCGGGTTGAGGTGAGAAGATAAAGCAAATCCCGAGGGCTAGGACTTGGGCCCGACAGGCTCGGGTCCTTTAAGTCCCGACACTGCCGGCCTGGGGCCAGCACTGCTGGCCTGGCCAGGCAGTGAGGCACTATTCCACTGCTATACTCTATATTTATGCAATTGTGGACACATACCCTTTGCCATGTGCTGGTCAGTAAGCAAATCATCAATCATACAATGACCAACACATTCAAGTTTCTTTCGAAATTGGTTTTGAAACGCATAATTGAAACTTTCAAAGTTTTGCCTAAGTCGCTAGGTGGACAACCAAATGTGTGCTATAGTTCAAACCACGTTACGAGAGTCAATTATATTCAGTTCACTACGCAAAGCACAAAACCTTGTCTCATCTAAAGGCTTAGTGAAGATATCAGCTAGTTGCTTTTCGGTGCTCACATGGCGAATTGCGATATCTCCTTTTAATTCATGGTCTCTCAAGAAGTGATGACGGATGTCTATGTGTTTGGTTCTAGAGTGACTAACCGGGTTGTTTGCAAGTTTGATGACACTCTCGTTATCACACAAGAGAGGCACCTTGGTGAATTGACATCCGAAATCTTTTAAGGTTTGCCTCATCCAAAGTAGTTGAGCACAACAAGCGCCAGCTGCAACATACTCGGCCTCGGCGGTGGAAAGGGCTACATAATTTTGCTTTTTAGAACTCTAAGACACTAGGGACCGTCCAAGGAATTGACACGTCCCTGAAGTGCTTTTTCGGTCTACCTTGCAACCGACGTAATCGGAATCCGAATACCCAAGTAGATCGAACTTAGAGCCCTTAGGATACCATAAGCCAAGGTTAGGAGTGAAAACTAGATATCTCAAGATTCTCTTAACGGCCACTAAGTAGCACTCTTTCGGGTTAGCTTGAAATCTAGCACACATGCACACACTAAGCATTATGTCCGGCCTAGATGCACATAAGTAAAGGAGAGAGCCGATCATGGAACGATATACCTTAATGTCCACGGATTTCCCTCCTTCATCAAGATCAAGATATCCATTAGTTGGCATGGGAGTCTTGATTGGTTTAGCATTTGCCATGTCAAACTTTCTCAACATATCATGGGTGTACTTGGTTTGGCATAAGAAAGTCCCTTCCTTGAGTTGCTTGATTTGAAAACCGAGGAAGAACTTTAGCTCACCCATCATAGACATCTCGAATCTTTTAGTCATGATCCTACTAAACTCATCACAATAGGATTGGTTAGTACTACCAAATATTATGTCATTGACATATATTTGGCACACAAAGAAATCATTATTGACTTTATGAGTGAAGAGAGTAGGATCCGCTTTGCCTATTTCAAAGCCTTGTTTGATCAAGAATTCCTTAAGGCATTCATACCATGCTCTTGGTGCTTGCTTAAGCCCATAGAGCGCCTTATGGAGCTTGAAGACATGATGAGGGAACTTTGGATCTTCAAAACCCGGTGGCTGCTCAACATACACCAACTCTTGGATAGGGCCATTGAGAAATGCACTCTTGACATCCATTTGTTGAACTTGAAGTCATGATGGGCAGCATAGGCCAGAAGAATTTGAATTTCTTCAAGCCTAGCTACCGGTGCATATGTCTTTTCAAAGTCCAGGCCCTCCACTTGAGTGAAACCTTGAGCCACCAATCTTGCCTTGTTCCTTGTCACCATGCCTTGCTCATCTTGCTTGTTGCGAAAGACCCATTTGGTTCCAATCACATTGGTATTTGGTCTTTCCACAAGTGACCAAACCTTGTTCCTTTCAAAGCTATTTAGCTCTTCTTGCATAGCCATCACCCAATCCGGATCATCTAGAGCTTGCTCAACCTTGAGGGGTTCCAAAGAGGAGACAAAAGAGTAAAATTGACAAAAATTTGCCAAATGTGAACGAGTAGTTACCCCTCTTCGGAGACTCCCAAGTATATTGTCGACGGGATGATCCTTTTGAATTGTTTGCCTTAATCTTGGGTGCTCTGTGACTTCTTGTTGGTTAGCTTGGTCATCATACTCATGCTCTTCAAATATTGGTTGTAGGTTCCTTGGAGTAGTAGGAGAAGGGTTAGCTGCTGCCTGTCTGCCTGTTCCGGCAGTGCCGGCCTCTGGCTCGGCAGTGCCGGCTACAGGGGCAGAGCCCTAACCAGGGAGCACTGCAGGCCATTCTTCATCAAGTTTTGGAGCAGTAGCTTCTTCTCCTTGAGGTTCCACATCTATGGCCTGAGCTTCTTGTGGCCTAATATCACCAATAGCCATATTCTTGATTGCTTCACATGATGGTTCCTCATTACCTACAATCACTTGATCAATTTGCTCTACTTGAGAGCCATTAGATTCATCAAATGTCACGTCTATTGCGATTTCAATTTTCCCTAAGGTCTTGTTGAATACACGATAGGCATGCTCATTTGATCCATAACCAAGAAGAAAACCTTCATCAACTTTAGGTGCAAACTTAGAGGTTTTGGGTTTCTTATTAAGTATGAAACACTTGCACCCAAAAACTCTAAAGTAAGACACCTTTGGTTTGTTATCGGTTAGGAGTTCATATGAAGTCTTCTTCAAGATTTTGTGTAGATAGAGCCGGTTGATGGCATGGCAAGCGGTGTTGACGGCTTTGGCCCAAAACATATCCGAAGTCTTGTACTCATCTAGCATTGTCCTTGCCATGTCAATGAGTGTCCGGTTCTTCCTCTCTACTACACCATTTTGTTGAGGGGTGTATGGAACTGAAAACTCATGCTTGATGCCCTCATCATCAAGAAACTCCTCCACTTGAGTGTTCTTGAATTCGGTTCCATTGTCACTACGAACTTTCTTGATTTGGAAACCGAATTCTCTTTGTTCTCTTCTAATGAAGGTTTTCACCTTATCTTGCACTTGTGTCTTATCATACATGAAAAACACCCAAGTAAAACGAGTAAAGTCATCAACAATACATAAACCATGTTTGTTACCGCCAATGCTTATGTAGGCCACCGGTCCAAAGAGATCCATGTGAATTAGCTCCAATGGTTGCTTGGTGGAGACAATGCTCTTTGGTGGGTGAGGTGCACCTACTTTCTTTCCGGCTTGGCAAGCGCTACAAATTCTATCCTTCTCAAAATGCACATTGGTTAGTCCAAGAATGTGTTCATCTTTTAGGAGTTTGGCCAAGTTCCTCATCCCAACATGAGCTAGTCGACGATGCCATAGCCAACCCATGCTAGATTTTGCCACTAAACAAGTCTCAAGCTTAGCCTTACTTTTGTTGAAATCAACTAGGTAAAGCTTGCCCTTCAAACGACCCATAAAGACAATAGAGGAATCCTCCCTCTTAAAGATGTCCACACCCTTATCCGCAAAGAGACAATTGAAGCCCATCTCACATAATTGAGAAACGGACAACAAATTGTAACTCAACGAATTCACATGTAATACATTTGAGATGGAATGATCAAGAGTAATAGCAACTTTACCAAGTCCAATCACTTCCCCTTTGGAGTTGTCACCAATGATGATATTCTCACTTGCATTTGAAGTTGGGGAATATGATGAGAACATACTCCTTTCTCCGGTCATATGATTTGTACATCCGCTATCAAGCACCCAACTTGATCCACTGGAGGAGTATTCCTACAAAACAATTTAGTTCCTAGATTTAGGTCCCCAATCAATCTTGGGGCCTTGCATGTTAGTCACAACAATTTTGGGAACCCAAATGTTCATGCTTCTTTTATCATGTTTCTTATCACCCACAAATTCTGCAATGACTTTACCACGGTCATTGCATTTCAACATGTAGCTTGAGGACAAACTTTCTTGAGGTGACCTTGTCTTGGGTTGATATGCAAATTTGTTTTTGGCCACCCAGATTGAGTCCTTGGGTTTCTGAGAAACCTGCTTTTGCTGGGGCATCTTCTTGGCATGGACTTGGGCTTTAGCTTGATCAGGTGAAGCATTGGTAGCCTTCCCTTTCTTGGGGCGCGGCACTGTCGGCCTCAGGTCCGACACTGCCGGCCTGTGGTCCAGCAGAGCTGCTGTCTGTGCAGGCTTATCTGCACCAATGCTTCCATTCTTCTCAAACTTGACACACTCAATGCCTTTGACCATTTTTCTACCATTGGTTTTGCCTCCTTGAGTGTGACCAAGCCCATCTTTGATTGATGGATGCCTTCCATCCTTGTATTGGATCTTCTTTGGCTCAACTTTGTCTTTGTCATTCTTCTTTAAAATTGAGATGACATTGTTGAGCCTTGCTATTTATTTCTTCATAGCCTCCATGTTGGAAAGGTTAGTGGAATAGGCATTCATATCAATATTATAGCATTTTCCACAACCTTGACTAGTGGATGGAGAAGAGGCATCATTTGATTTAAAAAGATGTGAGTTGCCCTCCCAAAGAAGAGAGTATTGTGCCTCAAGCTCTTGATGCTTTTCAACTAAGCCACAATACTTTTTCTTGAGGTCACCACACTCCTTCTTAGTGAGAGCATGATTTTCTCTTTCCTTGGCCAAAGCTTTGGTCAAAGAGCTCACCTCACTCCTTTCTAATTCAAGGGCTTCCTCACTAGCAATGTAAAGATCCTCTTGTTTAATAAGAGTTTTCTCTCTAGAAGCTAGCTCGGCCTTTGTTGCCTCTAATTCATCCAATATGTTGGCAATGAATAGTTTGGTCTTAGGATCCATTTTCTTAGTTATTTCATTTATCTCTTCATCACTAGATTCATCATCACTAGAGTAATCACTAGAATCACTACTAGAGATGTCTTTGGGGGAGGAGATATGGCTTTGGGTTTTGATTTTACCTTCTCACCCTTTGTCATAAGACAAGTGTGAGGGAAGCTTTCATCATCATCGGACATGTTGTTGAAGAGCCTTGTTGAAGTGGATGATTTGTGAATAGCAATGGTGGCCATCTCTTCATCTTCACTATCGGTTGATTCATCCAACCATGTCTAATGTGAGCTTCACCCACATATTTCTTCCCTTTCTTGTAGTCACCCTTGTCTTCTCTCTTACCTTTGCCAAATTTGTTGTCTTTCTCTTTATTTGGGCAATCGGCAATGAAGTGTTCGGTGCTACCACACCTAAAGCAAGTTCTTGATTTCTTGATTGGGAACTTTCTCTTTATGAGCTTGTACCCATTCTTCTTTAGGCCCTTGTTGAATCTTCTTATGAATAGAGCCATGTCATCTATGTTCTCCTCTTTTTCACCTTCATTTTCACCATCACTTGATGTTGGAGCTTCGGGTTGATGCTTGATGGCCTTGGTTTCTTGAGCCTTGCTTGAAGATGCTTGTTTGCTGTTTTTGGAACAGCTAGGGGCTGATTTTCTTGTGCTCTTATTTGCCTTGAGAGCCACATCCTTGATCTTCATGCCCTCCAACCTTGTTTGCATCTCTCCAAGCTTCTTCCTCTCTTGGGCTTCTTCTCTTTATAGATCAAAGGTGATAATCCTTCCAAGTACATCACTTGGGGTGAAGTACTCAAATATCTTCTTGTCTCTAATCAATGTCACAACGGTCTCATTTCTTGGAGAGTAGGCTTCAAGCATTATCTTGACAACCTTGTGATCATTGACCTCTTCACCACCAAGTCCTCTAATCTTCCCAACCATAGTCATCAATCTATCAAACATTTCTTGTGGCCCTTCACCTTCATTTATCACGAACCGGTTGAGCTTGGCATCAACAAATCAATCTTGGACTGCCTTACTTTGCTCACACCTTCATGTGCAAGGTGGAAGGTGTCCCATATCTCCTTGGCAACCTCCAAGCCCATGACCTTGTTGTACTCATCACCATCCAATGCACTTAGCAACACACTAGTTGCTTGTGCATTAAGTTGTATGCAACAGAGCTTGGTAGTGGTGGGCTTGTAGGATCAACCGGAGGCTCACATCCTTTGCGAACAATCTCCCAAGCACCGGGGTGAAGACCTACAAGATAAGCTTTCATCAAGTGTTTCCACTTGGCAAAGTTGGTTCCATCGAAATGAGGCAACTTGCCGGCGAGAACATGAAATAAAGGTTTATGCTCATGTTTAGAGATAGATGAATAATCAAAGGATATGGCAGAGTATTTCTTGTTACCGTCATCCTTCTTCTTCTTCTCATCCTTCTTTGCAATCTTGGAGGCTTGGTATGATACATCATCATCACCGTCGGAGCTACTTGAATCAACCTCCACATGAGAGGCTTGCTCCTTGCTTTTCTTTAGCTCCTCCTCCTTGGCCTTGAGCTCTTTCTTGAGAGCTCTAACTTCTCTTCTATGAAGCTTCTCAGCGAGCTTCAGGCTTTTGGCCTCATTGATTGCTTTTTCTTCTTTTTGCAACTTTTTGCCTTCTCTTCTCAATTTTCTAGCTTCTTTTCTTCTTGCTATCTCTCTAGCGGATATACCAGCAGTGGTCTGGTACTTGTTGGTGTCGATACTCTCATCGCTGCTTGAGGTCTCATGCAAATCCACCTTCTTGGGATCAACCATTACGGCATTTCCCTCTTCGGCCATTACCTCACACGGTTAAGTGCTTCTTGAGGTAACCTTGCTTTGATACCACTTGAAAGGACCTGATTGGCCTAGAGGGAGGTGAATAGGCCTGTCTAAAATCCAACTCGACACTTGCTGTCAGTCACAGACCGGCACTGCCGGGCTCAAGGCCGTCACTGTCGGGGTGGCCGTCACTGCTGGGCTAAGAGCAGCAGTGTTGGTCACCTAAACAGATTTCAACACAATTCAAAATGTAAATCTTGAATGGAAATTGTGCTTGAATAGAAACCTTCCTAGAGGTGAAGGGAACCTCTAGCACCACCTGAAAGTGGTAGCAACACACCCACCAAGTAGATCGGGTCCAAACCCTAGAAATCACCTTGCAAACAAGATATATCGAAATATAGAGATAAACACAAGGGGACACAAGATTTGACCCGTGGTTCAGCTCGCCACCAAGGCTTGCCTACGTCCACGTTGTTGAGGTGCGCCACACAAGGCTCAAGCTCGCCACACAAGGTTAGCTCTTTCCTCGGTCTCAAGTCAAGGGAATGAACCCTTAAGATGAGAGAAGTGTACTAGCAATAGTTGGGTGATACAAACTTCCCTAAGCTGCCACACGAAGGAGGCAAGATCAAGGGCAACCTCTAGCCGGCTAGGAGCAAAGCTCCAAGAGTAAAGAACTCAAACCACCGGCCACCACGCAAACCAAATGCTTGTTGGAGTGAAGATCCGAGGGAGAAGCTTCTTCTCAAAGTTTGGAGACTCAATCTCTCAAAGAATGATTGGAAATCAATGGAGGAGGTGTTTAAGTACCCCTCACTGCCAACGGGCAGAACAAGTCGCGGCAGTGCCGGCATGCCCGGCACTGTCGGCCAAAGAACCCGGCACTGCCGGCCTGGGCAGAACAGCAAAGGAATGATCTTCAATAAGCTGGCTGATTTGCCCACTTTGTATGTGGAGGTGTGAAGTATATAGATAGATATTGCATTTGGTTCACTTGTTGGCATGCGTGTTGAGTCCCTCTTAATAGTACGGCATACCTAACTCAATTTCAAAGTATAAAAGAATTTAAACTCCTTTGAGCTTGTTGCCATGCACTTTTGTAATTGGAGGGGTCCGCCAACCTGTTCATCAACCTCCTTAAGTTTAACCTGCTTGTCATACTTGTAAAGTCTCATTAGTTCTCTAATTGCGTTGTCATGTCACCAAAACCCACTTAAGGCTTGATTGCACTTTCAAGCTAAATTCTAGCGAATGAAGAGCCTTTATCTTGACTCGAGTTGATGCGGTTAGGGTTAGAGCATCTCCAAAAGATTACCCAAAAAACTAGCTAAATTTACTGATTTTATTACTCTCTAAAATAGATAATATTATACTACTCCAACAAGTCTGGTAAAATCAAAAGATAGATAGCCAGTGAGGTAGCATATCTAAAAGTAGAGATCAAATGAGATTTTTTTTCTTTAAAGGATATTCAATATCCAGTCTCTACATCCGAGGATGTACACGGCCAATTGTTACAAAAAGAGATAGAAAAAATAAAAGAGAGAAAAGTCATAGTCTTATACATAGACTAGGACAATACAACGAACGATAAATATTTCGACCCTCTGTTTGAACGAGAGGTCGTCCTTGGCTTGCTCTTGGCGTCGCAGCTGAGTCCCAAATGTCGTAGTGCAGGGCATGGCTAGGAGCAGTTGTGCTTGTGTTGATGCCTTCAAAAAGGTAAATGACGTCCGCAGACGCCATCATCAATGAAAGGAAGAGGGAATTACAGCGACGCCTCCAAGGGGGAAGATGACGTTGATTGCGTCATCGCCGCCGGCCCAGCACCGCCAGGCAGGGTTTTCATCCGTATTCCAAGAACCTGCACAGGCACATCCAAGCCGAACCTGCATACGACTAGATGCCGGAGATGATCGGCAGGGTCTTCACCAGATGCAGCGAGGCAGTAGAAAAACAGGGGGCGACGGTGTCCTTTGATGTGAATGTCAGAGCCGATTCACGGGCCGCCTGGGGAGCGACGTGGTCTGTGGGAGGGCGGGTTGGACGGCTTGTCGAGATAGCCGGTGCCAACACGGGCATCCCGATCTTGTGCCCGGGAGTCCAAATCGACCCTCAATGGGATTGAGAACTACTAAATTTGAAGAGTCATTTATAGAGTCTGTTAGAGACATTTTTGTTTAACAATAACCCGATTCACTTTTACAAAGTGATTTGGCTAGAGATGCTCTAAGTTTGGTTGAAAGCCACGATGATTTGTCTGGAGAAAAATGTTGTCCGAGAAATGTCTAAAAATAGAAAAGAATTTGTCTAGCCATGATAGCTAATGAAAAGAGAGCGTATGTCTTCTTGTCTGCTTAAGATGTACTCAAATTTTTACTTAATAATTATTAAAAGTACCTTAATTATACACAAGACAAACATAATTTAACAAAATAAAATAGCTCAGTGCATTTTATTAGTTTATAATATGCTTAAAACCAATAATTTAAAATTATACTTTATCTTCTAAAAATGTAATTCTTATTTTGAAAGATTCAAATAATTTTTATATCTACAAAAATTATAAAAATACAAATACAAAACTATATAACATTAAATTAATTATAGAATATTTTTTATAATTGAAGACATAAATGTTGATACTATTTTTTATAAACATAGATAAACTTATAAAATTTTAACTTGATTCAAATCTAGGAGGGAGGAAGTATTCCATAAAAGTTAATAATGCATAATTTTATTTATTTAAAGCATAAAATATCTTTATATTAAAATAAGTCAAAACATATTTTAAAAATTTTAAACATGAATGAAGACACAGTGGGCGGCACACGGAGGTGATGCATCCACGAAATCCATATGACGCATGCTCTTCTCCTTGTCATGCATGCCTGATAATCGAATCAAAAATTTCAGGTTGTTATTCATCGTCAGTGACGCTATAATCAGTGTGAAAGGGGGCGGAGGAAACGGGGGGTTGTGTCCTCGATCAACCGCTCTGAAAAGAACGCAAAACCAACTCCCATTACTAGCTCGTTCCGTAACAGCTACTGTTGCCCTGCAAATGGCGGGAGCGCTGCGCGCGCCTTCATTGCGCGGGGTCGCTCGCTCCAGGCAGCTGCTAGCTCCGTGACGGCGAGCGCGCTACGTCTACGTGCACGCTTCAGCGGCACATGCGCGCTTCGGTCGGCCTCCAATCCCGTTTTCATCAGCCCAATCATTCATTCATTCCCCGCGCGCGACTGGACTGGACGGGACGGGAGTTTCGATGATTCCACGACGAGGCCTCCTGATGGGATGGCGGATTATTCTGGCCGCGATTTCCCTGTGCTTTCGACGCGCGGGTGCGTGTGTGTGAGAGCGAGTTACGCCATCCAATCATATAAACGACGCGTAACTCTCGGCCAATAATCGCAGACGACGCGTAACTCTCTGCCATTCCATCACAAACGACGACGAGTTTAACTCCAAGGTGGCTATGCGCAGACTAAAAAGTGACAGCCAGCCACGCACGGACCAGGTCAAGCACCTCTCTCGCTCCCTCTGGTATCATGGCCCATGACAAAAAAAACAAGGGTGCAGCGCATGACCCACGACGTATGCAGGCTGAGGTGGCAGAGAGCATGTAGGAGACAGTCTATGGCCCACCACAATCAGAAATCTAAAACATAAGTCGTTACTATCAAAATATGCATCTAAATTAAATTTGGATTGCATCATTGTGTTTCTTAGTATAAACCCTTTATAATAAGACCTCACATGGGATATATTTAGGGCGTGTTTGTTTGTCTGGACGGGCTACAACATGGTTGAACCAGTGCCTAGAACAGATCGGATCCTAACCCCAGAAAAAACGAAAGGGAGGTTCGTTTTTAATGAGCCAGACCGTTTTCGTTCCGGAGAGCCGATGCGGTCACCTCTCCTCTCACCCCTTCCATATGCGTTGTTTGTTCATCTCTCCTCTCACGAGTGCTTGTGCAACCTCCACTCCTCGCCGCACGCATCTACGACAAGTGCTCCTTTGACACGACACATTCTGCTCAACGAGGAGGAGCCTACCAGATCATGAACTCGAGCACCTCCGACACCGCTTCCGGCTGCTCTGCTTCCAACACAGCCTCCTTTTGCCGCTTTTCCCATGCCCGAATTTGGACCCAATCCTCTGCTACTCTCTCTCCTTCCTCATTTGAATCCGTGGACCCCTCTGCTGTCCAACGGACACTTTAAGTCCCGACACTGTTGGACTCAGGCCGGACACTGCTGGACTGGAGCACTGCTGCTCAGGAGAACAACACCGTTGCGCTGTCCAAAAATGCTCCGATGAAAAATTGTTTTGTAGGGAGTCTGAGCAAGGTATGAGAGGATGTTATCCGTGAACGGCAATGCAGCCTAGGGAAAAACAATAATATCAAATAAAAAAAGATAAAAAATGAACAAAGGTAAACAAAAAAGGGAAAACAAAACAAGTAATAAAAAATTAGAAAAGGAAAAACTAACGTATAGCTGGAACATGGAACCGCGGACTAGCCTGTTGTATGGCTTACTGGCTGATGGTCCAGCTCTCTCCGTACCTGCATGACCAGAGAGATACAGTAGAGATGTATTGGGCCAAGAAACAATTAAAGAAGCAGCCCAACAATAGTTCTGGTGCACATGTGAGAACTGGTGGGAAAAAACTCTAATTTTTCTCCTTTAACTTTGGATTTTAGACTACGTCCGTTTTTACTCCTCGAACCATAAAACTAGAAATCATCCCTCCTCCAACTTTGAACCGTTTGTTTTATCTGTTTGTTTTATCTCTGACCGGTTTTGAACCGTAGTATCATTTTGTATTTTTTGTTTTTATTGAATATTTAAAAAATCATAATAAATTATATAAAAATCATAAAATAGAAAATCTATTTTTAAGACTTCCCATGAGTAGATTTATATAGTGAACATATAATATGATATGCTTTAGTATAAAGTTTTTCTAATTAATTATAAAAAATATAGATTTACAGATACAACAAAAAACTTGTATTAAACATAACATATTATATATTCAATAAACAGACCTACTCATATGGAGTCCAGCAAAATTAGATTTTTTTTCATTTTATGATTTTTCTATGATTTACTATGATTTTTAAAAAATTTAGCCAAAATAAAAAAAAACTAAAACCATGGTTACCATAGAAAAAACGCAAAAACCAAAATCGGTTATGGAGGTAAAATGAAAGGTTTTTAAAATTAGAGGAGGGAAGATTTCTGATTTCTAATGGATTGGGGCGATGCGTTTTAGTCAAACTAGCAAACGTGTTCATGCGTTGCAACGGAAGGAAAAAAGAAACATTAATAAAAAAACATGGACATGGGTACTTGTTGTATATTTATTCATATTTTATCTTGTTTAAGCGTGATCTTTTCATAGTGTCGAAACAGAGTAGTCCGTGATGGAGTTCATTGCTATTTATTTTTCATTTGTATTTTATTTTCTCTATAATATATGTCATTGCCCTACAAACCAGAAAAGTTCATCAAGAAGTCCATTGCTATTTATTCATATTTTTCTCTATATGAGATATTGCTTGTTTTTCCTAGAAAAGTATAATATATTTATCTTCCGTCATGAGTCATGTTAGAGTAGGATTCGTATAAAAAGTTGGTTGTTTTCGAGTCCGGGTCACATACACGACCCAATAGGTTTTGGAATGAAACTCTGTATGATATTAGAGAAGATATGAGTACGAGTTATATATTGTCTGGTAGTTAGAGGAAGATACCGATAAAAAATGGATGGACCGAAAAAAATGGCTAAAATTTTTATCTCTCTATTATTATATATATATATATATATATATATATATATATATATTAAGGTCGTGAAAGATTTTTTTTTGTTTTTTTGTCTCGAGGAACGCCTATGATATCAAAGAAACTAGTATGACGAGGAGGCCCACGTTTGATTGCAGGGGCGGGCGGTCCCATCAAGCGGTGGGCTATGTGAGAGCGGGAGGGCGGGGAACGAGACAGCAGGCAGGCAGGCAGACGACGGGAGAAAAGCATGGCATCCTCGAATTCGAATTCCGGCCCTGTGGGAAGCGACGATGGGGTGTTTGTTTGCCCGTGCGACACCGGGTGGTGCGACGCCACCGCTAGCGGGCTCGAAGGCGACGACCTGCTCCATGGACGGTGCGATGGGACCGTCGACGGACCAGAGGGCGACGACCTGCTCCATGGACAGTGCGATGGGACCGTCGGCGAACCAGAGGGCGATGACCTGCTCCATGGATGGGAGCGAAGGTAACTTGATTCCTTGATTTCTTCTCCTCCAGAATGGTTTACGTCGTGTCTGCACCGCTGCGCCATGCCTGCTCGGCGGCAACCGAGAGCTTCGGCCCGGGAGCTAATTTGGGGGGTGGGGGGCGTGGTCGGATGGGATGGTGACTATTTGGCGAGCGTCGGCAGCCTTGGCGGCCAGAGCAGGAAGGAAGCAGCACGAAGGAGCTATGTGGATGCTTGGCTCCCAAAGTGTTTGTTGAAATGCCGCACAGCCACAAGAAAGTCTAGCTAGCATTCTTTTTTTCTCTCCCTTTGATTTATGGGGTAACTTTGGTCTTAGAATAAACAACTAGTGCTTCCGGTTAGAAAATACTTGAATATAGAAACCTACGGTTGAATGTCTTGCTTGTTTCCTGTTCTTGGAGGTCTGGTCCAGACACATGTGTAATTGAAATAGTCAATCTAGTATTTTTTTTATTGTTGTTTTAGCTGATGGGATTGACTGTTCATGATGCAGCTGTTCTACCTTGAAAAAAATTGACTTTGGGAGGTCAAATATACTTGAAAGTGCATCTAGCCATTTAGTGAGTTTTGGTAGATTGAGTGATAACACAATTAAAGGTCTAACAAGTTTGCTAAGTATATGAAAGGTTAAACAAGAAAAGCAAACTTGATGGTATTCTACACAATGTTGAAATGAAGGTCAAATTGTATATTGTTGTATTGGAAGATCATGGAAATAATCTAGTTCAAGCAAAATACAACAATGCAAATGGAATCAATGAAATGCCTTCTATATTGTGGGATATCATAGTATCATGTGAAAGCAAACATACTTGACAAATGGCAAATGAGACATGAGTTGATAGTTATGGATTGGTCTCTATATTGGCTTGCTTTACATGAACAAGAAGAGTTCGATAGTGGACTAGTGTTGATCAAGGATTGAATAATAAATCAATAGTGCATTAGTGAGAAAACACCAAGCAAAGGTAAAATGACAAAGGAGACAATGTATATTGGATATAATATGGTCTCTACTTTAGTTTGTTTGTATGGACAAAGATTTGGAGAATCACTTTACATTACATTAATATGATCAAGCTAGAAGTTTGAAGATAAAGATTGAAGTGAGTGATAGGAGTGTCAAGACAAAATAAGGAGGCTCTAAGGAATTGTGAATTGGCTTGACCATATTGATGTGGAGTCTCATATATCAAAGCTTGATTGATCTCAACACTCATATCTACAAGATATTCAAGCAAGGATCACAATATTGTAGAAAGGGTTTTCAATCGGTGCTTAATATGATATGACTTGAGTATGGCTTGATAGGGTGAAGATAGCAAGGAAAGGACTTCGAGGTACTAAGCAAAGGTGAAGGTCAAGGAGACCGAGGTACTATGGCTAAGTTGAAGAAGAGAGTACTTGCATTGAGTCGAAGTACTAATCAAGCTATGAGGAGTCATATTATGTTGAAGATCATTTTATTAGTGGTAGTGATTTGAAGCCATGGGCTGAACTCATATGTGTTGGAAGATTCAAGTCACAAGCTCTAAGGTATATTTGCTCAAATAGATGGAATAATGATGATTGCAAACACATGCTCAAGGTATTATAAGAATAGGGACAATATATTCAATGGCGCAGCCCCAAATTATCAAAGGATGTAGTGACCAACTCAAAAGCATTTAATTTATTTGATGTTTTGAATTTGAGTTTAGGAAAGGCCGTACTACAAAGGGGGATGCAATGTGCATGCTTAAATGTGCCAGGCCTAGCAGTGCTTGTAGTAGTGCTGTAGCAGTGCTGTAGTAGCAGTGCTGTAGTCTAGCAGTGCTGTAGTCTAGCAGTGCCAGGCCTGAGTCCAGCAATGCCGGGACTTAAAGTGTCCGTTGGACAGCAGAGGGTATTTATTTCCCCTCCCTGCTGCCGCAACGGTCATCTCGACCATTCCCTTCACCAGTGCAAAAACAGAAAGCTCTCTTCCTCTCTCTAACTCCATTGGAGCCCCTCAAGCTTCTCTCTTTGTTTTCCTCTCCAATCTTTTGAGAGATTGAGCCTCCAAACTTCATTAGAGAGCAGCCCAAACTGTTCTTCATTGTCTAGAGCACTTAGTTCACGTTCAAGCCTTGTGTGGCGAACCTCAACAACGTGGACTTAGGCCAGCCTTGGTGGCGACGCTGAACCACGGGATAAATCTTGTGTCACTTGTGTTTGTGTTATTTGCTTTACTTGCATTTGTCCTCAAGGTGATTTCTAGGGTTTGGTCCCGATCTACTTGGTGGTGCAGCTCCTACCTATTCTAAGAGATGCTAGAGGTTCCCTACACCTCTAGGAAGGTTTTCATTCAAGCACAATTTCCATTCTAGTTATACTTTTTGAATTGTGCTCAGTTCTGTCCTGGAGGCCAGCACTGCCGTGCTTTAGAGCAGCAGTGCCAAGCACCCCGGCAGTGCCGGACCTGTGCTGACAGAAAGTTTGCAAGTCTATTTTAAACAGGCCTATTCACCCCCCCTATAGTCCTGCTGGGCGACATCAAGGTCCTTTCAATTGGTATCGGAGCTAGGCTCTCTATTTCGGGCTTAACTGCCTTGAAAGAATGATGTCGACAAGTGGGGAGGTATCTCTAGAACTTCTACTTTTAGATGACTCAAATTATGCATCTTGGTCTGCTCATATACTTGATGTTTTTAGGACCATGGGTCCTCATATAGAGCAGATTGTAGATGTCAGCATTTCACCTCCTAGTGATGATTTGGACTATCTATCTAGAGAGGAAGTGAAATGTTTACAATACAATGCTCAAGCTACTAATGTATTATTTAGTGCTTTGAGTGAAGATGTTCTTGATGTTGTCATATTTGGAGATGATGAACCACTTGATGATGCTCATATCATTTGGACTACTCTCAAAGAAAGATATGACAAGTCCAAATATGATGAGGAGTTGCTCTCATTGGAAGTATCACTTGAGGAGTGCTCAACTTCACCAACACATGTAGATCCTCAAGTGGTTCTCTCAAAAGGTATAAGTGATCATGCCACATCCACCTTCTCACCGACATATGACTTAATGGAAGGTAATAAAATTGTTGGTGAGGACATTGCTCTTACATGTGGTACTTCTACTTCCTCTAGTTCTTGTGAGACTAACATATTGAAGGAAGAAGAAGCTCATGATCGGTGGAGGCCAAATGACAAATCCACCTCATCAAGAAGCTCAACTCTCTATGTCACTTCTCATGTGAGTCTTATGGCAAAGAAAGAGAAGAATGTGACAAGTGAGAGTGAGTGATAGTGAGAGTGAAGATGAAAGTGATGATGATGAGATCATGTAACACCCTAAAATTGTGCATTATTTAAAATAGATTAAAAATGTTTTTATTGCATTTTGGTGGACATTAAAACCTAGGAAAAATAAGTAAGATTTCATAAAATAAAATTTATCACAATAATAGAAACATCTTTGTTGCATGCATGCTGATGCATAGAGTTTTGTATTGCTTGGCTCTTTCAAAATTCAAACTTGATTTCATTTGTGCTTTGAAAATGAGTTTGAAAATTTCAGAGATAAAAGAAAAACAGTTCTTTTTCTCCCTCCCCCTCTCTTCCCCCTATCTGGCCCGCAGGCTTTCCTCGGCCCAGCACCCAGCTCAGCAGGCCCCCTCCTCCCCTCCCTCTCTTCTTTGCCGAGTGGGCTTGCCCCGGCCCAAACAGGCCAGCCCAACGCGCCTCACCCGCACCGCCCGCACTTCAGCGCGGCCCTGCCACCGACAGGTGGGACCCAGCTAGCAGCCACCCGCGCCACCTTCCTTCTTCTTCCTCCCTCCTTCCCTGTTCTCCCGCGCCGACGGATCCTCCTCGCCGTGCGCGTTTGGAGCTCGGATTGATCTCCTTTCCTTCTCTGCGGTACACCCCGAGGCTATTGAGCCGAGTGCCGCACACCCCACCTCCCTTTCCTTCTTCCTCCTCCTCTCCTTTCCTTCCCTGTGCACCGCCGCTTTCCTTCTTGGCCGAACACAATTGGGAGTAGGGAATCCCGCTTTCCTTCGCGATCGAACCCCTCGGGACTATATAAGGTCGGGCACCGCACCCTACCGCCCTCACCTCGCCATCTCGGAGGCCCGCAGAACCACCCAGCCACCGCCGCGCCCGAGCTCCGAGCCGCCGTCGTTGCTCCGCCGTCGGTATTCACGAGAGCCGCCTCCAGCCGTTCCCCGAGCCCCGCGTTGTGGTAAGCAGAGCCCCAGGGTCTCGCTCTCCCTCTCCATCCCCTCTGTCTCGCCCGCAGGGCCCCTGTCCGCGACCGCCGGCGGTACAGAGCCACCATACCACGTGTGCACCTCGCCCTCGTGCGTAATCGGGGCAACCGACCCCGCAATCATCTTCGCCATCTTCCCCTCTCTCTTCCCGTCCTTTTTGCGCAAAGAATAGTGCACCGCAGTGGCGGATTGCACCGCGCCGCCGTGCTCCGGCCATGGCGCCGCCGCGCCCTGTTCTGCTCCGGCCAGAAGCGCCGCCCTTCCCCCCCCTCTTTCTAATCTCAGCCGTCCGTTTTGAATCGGAGGGATCACAGAGCCCCGTACCCCTTCGGCCAGCTCTTTGCAAAATAAACCCTGTTGTTTTTAATGTGTAAACCCGCCGTCCCTTGGCGTATTCCGAGACTACGTCTTCTCTGCTGCAAGACGTATTTCCTTCCGGGTTTTGTTTTAATTTGAAAATAAATAGAAAACTCTATTTACAGATTTGCCACTCATTTTCTTTTGTTTATAAAATGCTCATTTTAACTCCATTTTCATCCATTCAAATTGCGTTAGATTCGTATCGACGTAATCTATGTGTTAGTTAGTTCATAGTTCATGTTAGACAACTGTTAAATATATTTAATTGTTTAATCTCTTGTTTAAGTTATAAAACTTGATTAGTTCATATCTTCTTCGTTATAGCTCCGTTTTTCGTGATTCAAACGTCTATGTGATCGTAGTGAGACGTAGATCAGTTTTATAAACTTTTAATCTTGTTTTATTATGATTGGTGTACTGTTCTAATCTATAGCCTTTGTTTGCTTGCATGTTATGCCCTGATATGATTGTATGTGATGTGGTGATCGAGTATAGACGGTGAGCAGTACGTGGGTGACCAGGAGGTTTCCTTTGAGCAGGAGCAGCAGGAACCTTTTGAGCAAGGCAAGTATTCATGGGATCATCCTTGTTGTCCTAATCACTTAAATCATTAATTCATGTTATGCATGTGTTTCCTTGATATCCTATGTAGTTTTACCATAGACTTGTACCTTATACCTTGTTACCTTGGGAACTTATGCATTGGGTAGATCAAGCTAGTGCTCTTGAAAAATAACTATGATCATGTAACCTTGAATAATGACTTATGCAACAATGGTAAAATATGATTTTTAGCAACATGGATTAGGGTGATCTAGAGCACAGTTTTTGAGATGCTCTAGAACCTCTGTAAGCGATCACCCAGGATTCACAGTACAACCATGAGAGCTACATGACTCTGGCTTTAGTTAAGTAAGGGGGTTACTTTCTCGCATGTGATGGTTCATGAAAGTTTGCCATTGCCGAGCGGTTGCGGGTACGGCCGGAGTGGCTACCGCTGCGTGTGCGTACCATCTCGGGGTCCCCGTATACCCCTTGCCCGTGGATCCGTAGTGTCTGTTGTATGTCAGCGAGCCCCTCTGAAAGGCTTCATAGTGTACCCTGCCCACTCACCTCGGCAGTGTTTTGGGAGTTATAAACCCGGGCATATGGGTAACACGACTCATGGGTAAAGTGTACAACCTCTGCAGAGTGTGTTAAAAACTGATATATTAGCCGTGCTCACGGATACGAGCGGCCTGGAATTCTTATGGAACAGAATGACTTTAATCTATCATTTACTCGTTTGCTATTCATTATACATGTTTACTTGATCATATGGTTATTGGGTTGTTGATTTTATTGATGCTATTCGCATGCTAAAATCTTGACAACTTAAAAGCTAATGCAGTTGAACCAGTGTCATACTTTTTGAGCCTCATGAACCCCATGAATATTTGTTGAGTACTAGAAGTACTTACGCTTGTTTATTTCTTTTCTATTTTTTGGATAAAAATCCCGGATGGGTACCAGATTATCAGAGTTATGAGGAGTATCCAGAGGACTACTAGGTTTGGGGTCAACCAGTTGACGTCCCTGTGCTATGGAGCTTCGCGAGAGTTATCTTTTATTTCCGCTGTTATGTAATAGACATTAATAGATACTTATTCGTTATGTAATAAACACTTATGATGGTACATTTTTGATAATTTGTCAGCTTATGTGTGTGACTGATCTCTGGGCACACATAAGGTTATTGCATCCCGTTTTGTCTTTAAAACTGGGTGTGACAGATCACTCAACATCTTGCTCGGCTAAGCAAGAAAGACAAGTTGATGGTGATGAATCTCATAGAGAAAATAAATGAGCAAGAAGGAACACTTCATAGGCAAGAAGACTTTCTTGTTGAAAAGATCAAATGCTTGGAGAAGTTGACCAATAAGCATGAAAAACTTAAGTGCTCTCATGCTAGTTTGGTGGAAAGGTATGAAAACTTGTCAATTGAGCAAACTTGTACTATTAACTCTCTATCTTGTGTTGCTCAATTAGAAGATGAGAATTATATGCTTAAGGAGAAAGTGGAAAGGTTCACTAGCAAGAATGAGACTTTGCAAGAAAGTCATGATGAGCTATTATGCTCTCATGAGAAGATTATGGATTCTCATATCATGCTAGATATTGCTCATGAGGTTATGATAACAACGGTAAAATCATATCAACCTCACACCCACAAATGCACATGTACACAAGTTCAATCTATTTTATCATGTGCTAACAATTGTTGCTCTCAAGTAAGCCAACCTTCCGTTGAGCATGTATATGTAGAAATTTGTGATGACTCCGTCACAAAAGAAAATGAACAGCTCAAGGAAGAGATTGAGAGGCTAAGAAGTGAATTGATTCATTGCAAGGGTAAAGTTGGTACAGATCAGCCTGCACAGATGGTGGCACAACAACAGCCCCGAGCAGCATAGCTACCTAAGGGCGGCAGTGTCGCTCCCCACAGAAAAGGGAAGGCTACCACTTCTACCCCTCCTCAAATCAAATCCAACAAGAAGATCACCATGTTAAAGAAAGAGCCTCAGAAACCAAAAATGCTTCCATCACTTGCTTCAAGTGTAAGAAAGAGGGTCACCATGTGAGAGATTGCTCTTTGAAGAAAGAAAAGAAGGACATGAGCAAGATCCAAGAGAAGAAGAAGATGGCTCATGTCAAATGCTTCAACATGGGACACAATGCCTCTATGTGTTCCAACAAGGTTGATGACCAAGCAACACTTTCAAAGAAGAAGACAAGAATAAGTAATAGGAAGTGTTATAGATGCAATGAGAAGGGACATGAAGTTGCATCATGCCCCCACATGGATGATGAAGTCTTGGCATCATCAAGAAAGAGGCTCACTAGCAAGGTAGCAAGCAAAAGGCAAGAAAAAAAGGACAACAAGAACAAGAGCCGCCTATGCTACACTTGTAGAACAAAGGGACATTTTGGTAAGGATTGTCCTATGGGTAACACTCCTAAGCCAAACTCTTCAATTGATGAAAATTTGCTTAGGAGACCCAAAAATGACACTTGTGCTAGAAAGGTGATTGGTTCACCACATTCTAGCACAAAGGCCATTTGGGTGCCTAAGTCTCTTATGACTAACCTTGATGGACCCATCTTGGTGTGGGTACCAAATTGTGCTTGAAGTGTTATAGGTACTTGAGGGTGATATGAAGCTTTGGGGTGCTTGAGCAAGTTAGTTGAAAATATTCACTCAAGCTATCAACCAATTCATATTGTCTCTTCTTATATGGTTGACCCAAAGATGAATTGATGGAAATATTTCAAACATAATATTCACCTCGGTAACAAGTATCTAACCTATGTTAGCTAGCCACTTTTCTTGTGTAGTCTTTAGTAGTTCACAAATATGTGTGTTTGTGAATTATTAGGAGTGGCTAGAATATTCTAGTAAATAATTCACTTTCCATATGATGCTTTTTAATGGCTCTCTAGTAGAGCAAGCTCTTGTTATGTTGTAGGTTATGAAGTATAGAGACAGGAGATCATTAAGTTGCTGCTGCACCAAATTTCCGCTGACATACTCTATGAACAAGTGCGGCACACACACTTGCTGGAAAACAGCAGGGCGGTAGTGCCGCACCTATGGGCGGCAGTGCCGCCCCTCCTACCTCAGTAGCAATTGAAATCAGTCCAAGATATGGATGAAGCCTACAACATGTTCATAAGCAAAGTGAAGATGAAGAGATCACCTCATCCATTACATTCATAAGGGTGGTAACAACTAAATCTCAAGTGCATGTTATTTTCACATTTTACTCCTTTGTGTCTTGTGTAGCCACTTAGGAAAATAAAGCACTTGAGGCTACATATATTGGTTGCTGGTCATGGAAGAAGAATATGATTAGAATTGAATTGATCATCCACACCAAGTAACATAGATGACTTGAATTTCCTTTGTGGACTTCAAACCAAGAATTTCAAGATGAAGAAAGCATACTTTGAGTTGGTTTGAGGGATTCAAATACTTGGCTCAGATTGAAGAATACAAGTGAATTTCAAAAAGGCCAAGAATGAAGAATCAAGCTCAAGTCAAGTAGAGACACTTATCACTCACAATTCAAGAACTCTCTACTTGATGGATTCTTGTCATATGGTAGATTGGCAAAATCTCATTCTCATATTATGGCCATCTACATGCTCTAATGGTTGTAAGTATTTCTTGGCATATTTTAATTTGATTATTCTTTTGTTGCCATGACCTAGACATAGAGTGAAATCCTAAGTTCTTAATTAAATAAAGTGCTCTATGAGAAATTCAAATACTTAGAGCACTTATAAAAATGAACCTCACTCTATGACTAGTGTTGTGAGACTAACCTTCTATCTAAATGATATTTGTGTAGTCTCACTAGCTAATTGAGAATGTGTTTATTAAGTGGAGTGTGCTATCATAGGAAGATCATCAATCCAAAACTATGTAATGTATTCTCTCTAGTTAATTTGAAGTTGATTTGTCTATGTTATACACTCACCATAATATGGATTAAACCTACCCTTTGGAATTAATTGACCAACCATGCACATTCACATTTCTATTCCACTAAAAGGGTGTGCATGAGGCTTTGGGGGAGATTTAATCCATGTTATGAGGTTTCTCTATTTTTGGTAGCCTACTTGCCATCCACATATAAAGGGTTACTAAATGAGAAACTAGTGCTTGTGTTACTAATGACCTCTTGTATTTAAGCTTGTTTATAGAAATCAAGAAGAAGAGGTTGTGCTTGAATTGGATAAATCACAAGCCTAAAGGTTACTCTTCACCTAAAGTAAGAAGAGGTTGGTTTGGATAAACTATATTTGAATAATTCACAAGAGTATAAGCATTGATAAGATGACTGAATGGAGATAACATCTTGTGAGTATTCTTATCCCAAATCATCTTAAGATTGGACAAGAAGAGAAGAATTGAGAAAATCATCAAATCTGTCCAGAACAGTGAAAACTGAGTTGGCTGCCTTCAAGCATTGATTTGGAAGTTCAAACACTGATGAAATGACCTGAAACTTTTTGATCATGATATACATATCTAGTAATTTCTGCTGTAAAGTTGACATGAAGATTGGTTTAGAAGAAAATCAGTTTTGAGTTGATTTCTTTCAACCTCAGCAGTGCAGTTTCAGACTAGAGCAGTTTTGGTAGAAAGTATATGTGACTGCTCAAATGATGTCCAAATGGGCTAAAACTTCTACAACAATTAAAGGACATGTATATTCATACCTCTACCAAGTTTCATCAATACTGGACTAATATTTTGAGAGATATGAAGTTTTCTCTGAGGTGCACAAAAGCTGAAAACAATGTATTTTGGACTTTAGCAGTTAGTGGAAAGTTAATTTGACTGATCAAATGGAGTCCAAATGAGCTGAAATTTTGACAACAGTTAGAGGACTCATGTATGAACATCTTCACCAAATTTCATGCATATTTGTCTAGTGGTCTGAGAGATATGAATTCTTTTCAATGAAGACAGAATCTAAAAATTCAGTGTTTGGAATTGAATTGCAAGCTGCTTGAAGGAGATTGAATTAAGTTGGAATGAAGTATAAACTTCTCCCTTGACCCCAGGATCATTGGTATGCATGAGTGTACTTTGTGTACCCTTGTATGCACAAATTTAAGGGAGTTTAGCTAATATCTTGTGGGACTAAGGGTTTCATCCAAGTTCATCATGAGTAGTCTCACACATTGGAAATAGAAGAACACCAAAGGAGGATGCATGACTCAGCTGGAACCTTTGTGTGCTCCAAAGATTATTCTAGGTGTTCTTGGTCTTTATAAACCAAGAGCTTCTGGTTTAGTGTTGAAATGCCCCAATCCTTGGTGGAACCAAATTTGAATGAGTTGGAGAAAAATAATTGAATTGTGGACTCATTGTTACTTCTCCACTCTATAGATCATCAAGTGTTCATGATCCATCCCATTTATCACCCAGGATACTATCAACAAAAAGTGGTAACTCCTAGTTCACAATTTTCATATTTTATGAATTTTACCTTTTTGCTCTCTATGTGAGTTGCTTTAGGTAAAGAAAGAACTAGGAACCTAATATGGATCTTGGATGATCATGAAAGCTCTATTTCACCACATTTCATCAAGTGAAAAACTATTGCCATCCAATTCATTAAAGTCTCACTTATGATGGCATTGTGTGGTGATCTATCTACCTTGGTGGTGGTATGTGTCCTTGGCATAATTTCAATTGTTGCAATTTTATCATGCCTTGACCAAGATATAGGATGAACTCCTCTAGACTCTTAAACCGATTCAAGTGCATTTCACAAGTAATTTGAGTACTTGATGCACATATGAAGGGGGAACTCATTCTATGTCTTGTGTCTTTGAGACTAACCTTTTCTTCTAGTGAATTTGTAGTCTCTCGGTAAGAATGAGTTTCTCATGAGTATGCTACACTAACTCAATCCAAATCGGTAAAGCTATCTCTCATATTTATTTGGATTGTAATTTTATCTCTCAAGTAGCTACTCTCCATAATATAGCTTAAATTCCCTTGTTTGGACTTAAAAGACCAAAAGTGCATATGTTCTTTTCTTCCACATATATATGTATGCACTATCAAAAAGGAGGAACTTAGTCTATGTTATGAGGTTTTGCAATTAGTGATCTACATGCCTTCCACATCCAAAATGGTCACTAGTTGTGAAACTCTAACTTGTGCAATTTAATGCCATCTCTTGTTTTTGTAAGCCTTTATTAGGAGACATCTATGTGATATGATGAGATACAAACATCTATTCCAATTGGTACCAACTTGGGAAGATTCCTTCAATTGGTGTAATACTATGAAGATCATATTTCAATTGATATTGATGGACAATCTTTCAATTTGGTATATCAAGAAATATGTCTTCAATTGGTATCTCAAAATTACAACAAGAGCTAGCTATGGACTTTCAATTGATATCAAGCACAAGTTTGTGATATCTCCTTGAAGATGATGATGATGAGAGATGGGCACAAATAAGATCCTTTTGCTTGAACAAGTTCCAAGCCCATCAAAGCACTAAATTCAAATTAATCATCATGATGGAGACTATGAGGCTTAGAACAAAGGTATATCACTCCATGAACTCTTGTACTACCTCTGTGCATCTAGGCCCTTACATGCTAGTGTGTGCATGTGTATGCAATAATTTGAGCCACACCATAAGTTTGTTCTTGTGGTGATGATTAGAGAATGAGTTAGATATTTGGTTGATACGTCTTGTAGTGATGGCGTGAGTTTGTCTCATGTTTTTAAACTTCATCTAAGTGAGGTATGAGCTAAATATGCTAACTTCTCAAGAATCTTGACTTACTTTGTTGCATACTTTGTTTGGTAGAAAATATAAAAACAAAATCCTATCTACTAAAACTTCTACCTACCTCTTGCCCTCTCTTGTCTACCATGATTTCTTCCTTTGGTAGAGAGATCCTTTTTAGAGATTAATGCTAAAGGGGGAGAAATATTAAAAGTGTAAGGGGGTATAAAAAAGATTGATATGTAAAAGGGAAAATATGTTGTGTGTGCAAGGATAGTTGTGCTGACTGTCACAGGTGCGGCAGTGCCGCTCTCAGAGCGGTAGTGCCGCCCAATGCAATTTTAGTACAACTTTTCTCTAATGTGTATAATTGTGATGAGCATCACGTTTATCTTGATGACACCTTGCACCCCACAGATGCTATGATATAGGAGAGTTCTCACACTTCTTATTAAATATGTACATTTGGTATTTGAGGCCAAATTTGAATTCCTTCAATGCACACGTTTAGGGGGAGCTCACTATATCATAGGATCCAAAATCTTATCATTTATCAATCTCTTGTAAGATTTAATTGTGTTGTAATCAATCACCAAAAAGGGGGAGATTGAAAGTGCATCTAGCCCTTTAGTGGGTTTTGGTAAATTGAGTGACAACACAATTAAAGGTCTAACAAGTTTGCTAAGTATATGAAAGGTTAAACAAGAAAAGCAAACTAATGTTGAAATGAAAGTCAAATTGTGTATTGTTGTATTGGAAGATCATAGGAATAATCTAGTTCAAGCAAAAGACAACAATGCAAATGGAATCAATGAAATGACTTCTATATTATGGGATATCATAGTATCATGTGAAAGCAAGCATACTTGACAAATGGCAAATGAGACATGAGTTGATAGTTATGGATTGGTCTCTATATTGGCTTGCTTTACATGAACAAGAAGAGTTGGATAGTGGACTAGTGTTGATCAAGGATTGAATAATGAATCAATAGTGCATTAGTGAGAAAACACTAAGCAAAGGTCAAATGACAAAGGAGACAATGTATATTGGATATAATATGGTCTCTACTTTAGTTTGCTTGTATGGACAAAGATTTGGAGAATCACTTTACATTAATATGATCAAGCTAGAAGTTTGAAGATAGAGATTGAAGTGAGTGATAGGAGTGTCAAGAAAAAATAAGGAGGCTCTAAGGAATTGTGAATTGGCTTGACCATATTGATGTGGAGTCTCATATATCAAAGCTTGATTGATCTCAACACTCATATCTACAAGATATTCAAGCAAGGATCACAATATTGTAGAAAGGGTTTTCAATCGGTGCTTAATATGATATGACTTGAGTATGGCTTGATAGGGTGAAGATAGCAAGGAAAGGACTTTGAGGTACTAAGCAAAGGTGAAGGTCAAGGAGACCGAGGTACTATGGCTAAGTTGAAGAAGAGAGTACTTGCATTGAGTCGAAGTACTAATCAAGCTATGAGGAGTCATATTATGTTGAAGATCATTTTATTAGTGGTAGTGATTTGAAGCCATGGGCTGGACTCATATGTGTTGGAAGATTCAAGTCACAAGCTCTAAGGTATATTTGCTCAAATAGATGGAATAATGATGATTGCAAACACATGCTCAAGGTATTATAAGAATGAGGACAATATATTCAATGGCGCAACCCCAAATTATCAAAGGATGCAGTGACCAACTCAAAAGCATTTAATTTATTTGATGTTTTGAATTTGAGTTTAGGAAAGGCCGTACTACAAAGGGGGATGCAATGTGCATGCTTAAATGTGCAACCAAGTGCTCAAATTCCACCAAACATCCTCTCATACCTTGCCCAGACTTCCTGCAAAACAGTTTTTCATTCGAAGCATTTTTGGGCAGGGCAATGGTGTTGTTCTCCTGAGCAGCAGTGCTGCAGTCCAGCAGTGCCAGGCCTGAGTCCAGCAATGTCGGGACTTAAAGTATCCGTTGGACAGCATAGGGTATTTATTTCCCCTCCCTGCTGCCCCAACGGTCATCTCGACCATTCCCTTCACCAGTGCAAAAACATAAAGCTCTCTTCCTCTCTCTAACTCCATTGGAGCCCCTCAAGCTTCTCTCTTTGTTTTCCTCTCCAATCTTTTGAAAGATTGAGCCTCCAAACTTCATTAGAGAGCAGCCCAAACTGTTCTTCATTGTCTAGAGCACTTGGTTCACGTTCAAGTCGGTGGATTGCATTCGTTACTCTTGGAGCTTGCTCCTAGCCGACTAGAGCGTCGCCCGTGGAGCTTGCCAACTTGTGTGGCAGCACCGGGAGGTTTGTAACCATCTCATTGAAGCTAAGAAATCACCCCTCACTTCAAGAGTTCACTCTCTTGATTTGAGAACGAGGGAAAGGCAAGCCTTGTGGGGCAAGCCTAAGCCTTGTGTGGCGGACCTCAACAACGTGGACTTAGGCCAGCCTTGGTGGCGACGCTGAACCACGGGATAAATCTTGTGTCACTTGTGTTTGTGTTATTTGCTTTACTTGCATTTGTCCTCAAGGTGATTTCTAGGGTTTGGTCCCGATCTACTTGGTGGTGCAGCTCCTACCTATTCTAAGAGATGCTAGAGGTTCCCTACACCTCTAGGAAGGTTTTCATTCAAGCATAATTTCCATTCTAGTTATACTTTTTGAATTGTGCTCAGTTCTGTCCTGGAGGCCAGCACTGCCGGGCTTTAGAGCAGCAGTGCCGGGCACCCCGGCAGTGCCGGACCTGTGCTGACAGAAAGTTTGCAAGTCTATTTTAAACAGGCCTATTCAACCCCCCCCCTATAGTCCTGTTGGGCGACATCAAGGTCCTTTCAATGCTCCATGTGAGGGTTCCAGTACTAGCAAATTACTACACAGAGAAAATCAAAAGAAATGATTCACCTAGACACTTACTCTGGCATTACACCTTTATCAAATTGGTATGGCCAGAAGAAGGTAATTGTGTTTGTGATCACATCCAAACTTTTATCAATTATGTCAATGTGATTGTGGGCATAATAAAATTATTTTGGTTTGGCATTTATGGGCACAAGTACTTAGAAAAGATTTACTTTAGGCAATGAAAGGGGGGAGGGGAAGATGAAGGAAGATTAATCACTAATCAGTAATTGATGGGACTATAGGTGTTGATATTAGTGCCATAACGTAGGAGGTGGTGAAGTTGATAGAGTCCTGTTTCGGGCAAGCACACTAGTCTCTAGTGGACCTTGTTATTGAGAACACCCACAAGTGCAAGTAGGATGTGGCTAGCTTTGTTGTTGCTTGCCTTTTGAGCATGTGCATTGAAGGGCTGGCGAAGGGTGCTGTAAAAGAGCTGCTATAACCTCAGGAATGGGTGTATTGTCAATAAAATTTGTAGCATTTTCATGTTTGGGTGTTGATTTAGTTATTCAATCCCCATTAGTTCATGAAGGCGGTTCTGCTATAGTAGGTAGGCCACCGACCTCGGAGCATCCGCTAGTACCGGAAAGATCATTTGGTGGACAAGATAACCATTCACCTACCTAGATTCTCATTTTTTTAAGGTTTCGATACATAATGGTTGTCAAAGAGGCAGCGCATAGATATCGGCATTGGTGGCCTATCCTCAAATCATGGTACATAAAATAAATATTGCATCAGTACAAGTATGATGCAATTGTAGTTTCATCCTTGCAGTGTGCTCTGTTGACATGATATTTTCTGTGCTTGGCAGGTGGGCGACGATCGATCAATTGGTCCATTCAGCAGGGGTATTTGCAGGCATGAAGATGTTGTCCCAAGTATGTCTGTGTTGGATTTGTGTTGTCTTTTTTTGGACATGTGTTGCTTCAAGCGAGATGAACCATGAGAAAAGTGACGTCTTTTGCAATGAATTACTTTCATCAGACGTGTTGACGAGGGTGCGCCATTGTCCACAGCTGATGGGTCTGAAGGGTGTGATGGCATGGGAAGTGGGGGTCGGGAGTCAGTAGGCACCCGACGGTGGTTGTGGTCAATCAACATCAGTGCCTCTAGGGGTGGGGTGTGGTTCTGATGCTGGTATGATCTTTTTAATTGATGCAAGTGCTCTTCTAAACCATATGCAGTCTAAAAAATTTTATTCAACATTTTATTCTTGTAGGTGTTGCAGTTCTGTTGGCACCGTTTTTTGTACGGGTCAATATTAAACCAAGTGCATTGATCGGCAAGGGGGTAATCGTTGTTTCTCATCGGCATCAAGATGTTGTCGGTCAAATTACCGATCGCCGATGGTGAATTTAATTGAAGAAGCGTCAAGGGAGAAAGAAGATATGTTTGCCAATAAGGAGGTATTGCCGATAGATACGAGTTGATGTGGCTGACGTCAGCAGGAAGTTGCCGATGACAATAGAAGGAAATTGCGGATTGAAGGAATCTGCCGATGGAAAGTTTCATCGTAAGAAAAACGGATAAGGAAACTGGTGACTTTTATGCTAGTATTATTATAGTTTGAGTCCGACTCTTGCACGAGTCGTTTTATTTCCTTAAAAATAGGAGTTCTGTTTAGGTATGAGTTGTGTCTGTTTACAACTCTTTTTACCGGAGTATAAATATGTACCCAGGGGCGGTGTAGAAAAATATATACAATCAACCAAAAACAAATCTATTACTTTCATCTACTTTTTGAGCATCTACTTTTATCGTACTAGTTCTAGTTTATCTACGAGTTCTCACGATCTCGACGGGCTGCATCTACAAGATCTCCGTCTACATTGCGAGTTTCGCTTTTTGAGCAATCTGAGCCTTGACGTCCGGGCGCATCGCCGTCGTCTCGTTCATCGTTGTTCTAGTTATCGTCCTTGTCGATTAACTGGTCAAATCGACTGGCACACCTTGGATATCGAATTTTCGGGTATAAGCCCGAGGTGTTCGCAAATCCGATGCTTTTTGTGTTAACACCTCTTTTGGCACACCCGGTGGGACCCTAGATACATCTCTTGATCACGATCATGGGTGATTCTACTGACGTCAATCCAAGGAACGTCATTGAAGTCTCCGAAGCAGATCTGAAAGATGATCAGAAGCAAGCTATGGAGCAGGATATGGAGGAGTACAAGCAATTATATATGAAGTCCTTCAGCCTAAACAGGAGCGGCGATGCTGTCCAGAAGCAAGATCCGACGTTGCCGCGACAGGTCACTTTCGATGCCAATCCTGGTAAGTTGCAAGATATGTTTAATTCTACGTTAAATCAGGCATTGATTAGCCACTCCAATGTGTTGTCCAATACTGTATACAATGATGTCATGCAATCTTTCAAAGAAGGACAACCACCTTGGTATGTTGGTCCAGCATATCATCAACCTGGATCGGCATCTGCCATGACTTCATCGGCGGCTCCAACGTTCCAACCTGTAAATCCTTCTACCGATGAAGCTACACCACCAAGATCGAGCCCTGCAAGCGTCGTTCGGTTGAACACCGATTCGGTGGCGTCGGCAATGTCAGGACATGTAGTCCAGAGTCAGCAAACTCCCGCTAACTGGTGGGGATACGGTATGCATCCGGATTCATCTGTCGATGCTAAGTTGATCCAAGGCAATAATGCAGCGGGAAAGGCCTCTATGGAATCGACAATATCGGCACAGCCGATGAGCCCGATAGTGCATTATGCTACGTCTTCTCCAAATATGCAGTTGCCACCAGGAAATCTTCAGATGGCGATACCCAAAGTGCCTTACGGGCAACCATCGACAAGTTCTTTGCCGATGCAACAAGATTTGGCCGTGGTAAGCCATCCCATGATGATGATGAGTCCTCAAACTAGGGTATCAGTGCACCAAGGAGGCCAATTTGTTGATTATTCCAGGGTGCAGGAGCACCAGGCGCAGGGTAACTATCAATTATCGGCAAATCATATGCTGATGACTTATAATCCTACATGGACTAGTCCAATTCAACAACAGGTGGTGCAACCTGGACACCAAGTCGCGGGAGCGCAACAGTACCATTACCCAACGAACACTCAGAATGAAACATCGGTGTATCGACCGATGAATATCATACCGCAATATACCCCAGTGGGTGCCCAAGGTTATACATCGGCAAATCCACCAGTGCATAATATTCAGCAAGGTGCTGCACTTGTGCCAATCGGATCAACTTATTTGCCACAAAGGCAAGAAGGGGCGTATCAACCAGTCCAGCCGGTTAATATCCAGCCGATCCATCGGCAGGATCAGGATGCGTACTGGGCCGATAAAATCACCGAAGTGATGAAAGAGCAGTTCAGTATCAAGCCTAACGTCAATACGTACTCTTATCGGATGTCATACCCTAAAGCATATGACTTGATCCCTCTCCCGAATCAGTACAAGGTGCCAAATTTCACAAAGTTTTCCGGCCAAGATGACATGTCAACAATGGAGCACATCAACCGCTTCATTATTCAATGTGGAGAGGCAGCTAGTAGATGTGAACTGAGGGTAAGATTGTTTTCATCGTCTTTATCTGGATCGGCGTTTACATGGTTCATCTCGCTTCCCCCAAATTCTGTAATTACTTGGTCCGATCTGGAGAAGCAGTTTCACAAGTACTTCTTCTCTCGCGTTCATGAGAAGAGGATTACCGATTTGTTCAAGCTTAAACAGCGCAATGACGAATCGGTAGAAAGCTTCATCCAAAGGCTTCGGGACGTGAAGAATAAATGCTACAACTTAGTGTTGGATGATCGGCAATTGGCAGATTTAGCCTTCCAGGGATTACTGCCACACATCAAGGACAAGTACGCATCTCAAGAGTTCGAGAGCCTGAGCCATCTCGTGTAGAGAGTTGTCGATCAGGAAGCTAAAACTTTCGAGCCTAGGAAAACTTGGGGTAAGAAGGTGTCCTTCGCTGAGCAAGAAGACTCAGAATCAGATGAAGGGACGGATATCGGCGTTGTTGAATGGGTAAAGGATAAGAAGCTGATATCCTGTCCGTTTGGTCAGAGGAGGCTGAAAGATTCACTTTTGATACTGCTAAGGCTGATAGGATATTTGATCTATTGCTTCAAGAAGGGAGAATTAAGCTGGCACCTAATCAAGTGATTCCATCGTCTGAAGAGCTTAGAAGGATGAGGTATTGTAAGTGGCATGACGCAACCTCGCACACTACCAATGATTGCAAAGTCTTTAGGCAGCAGTTGCAGTCAGAAATCGGGGCTGGACGAATTAAATTTGAAAATTCTAAAACCCAGAAGCCGATGAAGATCGACCAACACCCGTTTCCAAGCAATATGGTGGAAGCTAGTGAGAAGGTTAAAGTACTGACATCGGAAGCCGCCAAGAAGAATGCATCGATAGATCCTAAACATCAAATAGTTGTGCATGATGTGAAGGGAAAAAGATGTGCCGATGATAAGAAGGGCAAGAGAGATGCTGACGAAGGTAACATCTTCGGGAGATCTCGTAGACATGGCATTGTAATCACGCACAGACAACCGCGACAGGAATATCAGCGCTCTCAAGAGGAGCAATATCGGTAGCGAGAAGAAGAAAGGAGCCGGGAGTGGCGCCGGCATAAAGATCATTGGAATTGTCCTTTCTTCGTTCATTGTTGGGAAGAAGGCAGCAAGCTACCCACTGCCGTTAATTGCCCTGAGTGCAACAGGTACTATCCTTCCGATCGGTCGGGAAAGAGATCATGTTCGAATGATTGAGAAGCAAGCTATGATAGGCCGATCAGAAAGGAGTCGGTGCATGATCGGCTTGGGGGCAAACTCAGCGTACATGACAGGCTCGACAAGCGTGTTCGTCAAGAAAAGCTTGAAGAGATGGCTGATGCAAGAGTGTCCGATGAAGAGATATTCTCTAGAGATCCAAACATAGGGGGTAATACAAGCCGACACAGTGAGAAACAGTACCAACCCATTTGGAAGACTAAGCTTCCTCAATGGTGTCCCAAAGGCCTGACAAAGACTTAGAGAAGGAGGATCCAGCGTGAACGCCAGAATGATCTGTGTTATGGTGAAAACCCTTCGAAGGGAGAATCTCCAGTTTGGGACTGGAGGCCAAAACACCAGGAGAGGAGTCCATCGGCAGAAGTTAACATGGTTGTTATGTTGCCGATGGAATTTATGGCACCTATTGATGCTGAGGAAGAAATTTCTGATATAGCTCAGCTAGTGCTAGATCCAATGGCAGCTATCTTTGAAAAGCCCGCCAATGATGAAAGGCAGCATTTAAGAGCTTTGTTTGTCAAAGGCAAAGTCGATGGGCAGCCAATGTCAAAGATGCTAGTAGATGGTGGGGCATCAATCAATATAATGCCATATGTCATGTTTAGAAAGCTTGGGAAAGGTGACCAAGACTTAGTCAAGATGGACATGAACCTGAAAGATTTTGAAGACAATGTGTCACCAGCTATGGGAGCAGTGTGCGTAGAGTTGACTATCGGCAGCAAAACTTTGCCGACAACATTTTTTGTGATCAGCGGTAAAGGTACCTACAACTTGCTCCTAGGGAGGGATTAGATCCATGCTAATTGCTGTATTCCTTCCACGATGCATCAAAGCCTCATGCAATGGGTTGGGGACAAGATTGAGGTCGTCCTAAGTGAAGCCCCGTCAATTGTTGCATCGGTGGAATCGGAAACCTATGAGTAGACCAAGTGCATATCTGGTGAAGCTTGGGATACATAATTCCTCAAGGTGGCCGATTACCGGGATTACACCGATCCAAGCAGTCGGTTCTGAAGAAGAGGTTTAATGGATCAGTTCGCCGATGATGGAAAACTTGGACAGGGGTTCACATCAGCCGATGATTTGCTAGAAATAGACATCGGCGACGGTAGCAAGCCTAGGCCAACTTTTATTAGTGCTAAGTTAGATTCCCAATTTAAGCAACAGTTGAGTGATTTGTTAAAAGAATATAAAGATTGTTTTGCTTAGGATTATACAGAGATGCCTGGTCTAGACCGATCAATAGTTGAACATCGGTTACCTATTAAGTCGGGTTTTCAACCACAACGGCAGCCAGCACGCCGATGCAATCCTACTGTATTACCCGATATTAAGGCTGAGATTACAAAGTTAATCGAAGCTGGGTTTATTCGACAATGCCGATATGCCGAATGGATTTCTAATGTGGTTCCTGTATATTAGAAGAACGGAAAACTTCATGTTTGTATTGATTTCAGGAATCTCAATAAAGCTACGCCGATGGACGGCTATCCCATGCCCGTTGCCGATCTACTAGTTGATGCTTCTGTTGGACATAACATTATCAGTTTTATGGATGGTAATGCTGGATATAATCAAATATTCATGGCTGAAGAAGATATATCCAAAACTGCTTTTAGGTGTCCAGGTCACGTCGACTTGTTTGAGTGGGTCGTAATGACTTTTGGGTTGAAAAACGCCAGTGCTACTTATCAAAGAGCGATGAATTTTATTTTTCATAGGTACATCAGCACATTGGTCGAAATCTATATTGACAATGTGGTGGTTAAGTCCGGAAACTTTGAGAAGCATCTTGCCGATCTGCGGAAGATTCCTGAGTGCACAAGGGAGTATGGGCTAAAGATGAATCCAAATAAGTGTGTGTTTGGTGTATCGACAGGTCAATTCCTAGGGTTCATGGTGCATCAAAGGGGTATAGAGATCGACAGAAAATCATTGATGCGATTAACAAAGTGGTCGCTCCTACAAACAAGACTGAGTTGCAATCTTTAATCGGCAAGATTAATTTTATTAGAAGATTTATATCTAATTTGTCTGGGAAGATTAAGTCTTTTAGCCCATTGCTGAAGCTAAAGGCCGGTCAGGAAATTGTATGGAGAGAAGAGTAGCAATCGGCCTTGGAGGAAATTAAAAGATATTTGGTGAATCCTCCAGTTTTGATTCCACCTCGACACGGGAAACCCTTCAGACCTTCAGATTATATTTGTCTATCGATGACGGCGTTATCGGGTCAACCTTGATTCAAGAATTTGAAGGGAAAGAACGTGTGATTTATTATTTGAGTAGAAGGCTGGTGGACGCTGAAACCAGATATTCGGCCGTTGAGAAATTGTGTTTATGTTTGTACTTCTCTTGTACCAAATTAAGGCATTATTTGCTATCGGCCGAGTGTACAGTCATATGCAAAGATGATGTGGTCAAGTATATACTGTCGATGCCGATATTGAGTGGGAGGATCGGCAAATGGATTTTGGCGCTGTCAGAATTTGATCTGAGGTATAAATCAACTAAAGCGGTTAAAGGACATGTGATGGCTGATTTTGTCACTCAGCATTGTGGTACGATGAATTCCGTAGAGATTGCTCCTTGGACTTTGTTCTTTGACGGTTCTACGTGCAAGGAGGGAACAAGTATCGGCATTATTTTAGTTTCACCCCAAGGACAGAAGTATGAGATCTCATTGCCGATTGTTGCTACTTCAACAAAAAATCAGGCTGTGTACCAAGCGTTGCTGAAAGGGTTGGAATTACTTAGGGAAGTGTATGCCGATGCCGTTGAAGTCTTTGGTGACTCTATGTTAGTAATCAATCAGTTGATTGGTACATATGAGTGCCAAAGTAATATTTTAATTGCATATCATGAGAAGTGCTTGCAGTTATTAAAGGGATTTAAAGAATACCGTCTTGAGCACGTTCCCAGGCTGCATAATGAAGAGGTCAATTGGTTAGCACAACACGCTTCGGGATATCAGCCAATTCAAGAAGTAATGATATCGGTAATGGCTGCCGATGATTGGAGATGAGAGATTGCCGATTACTTGAAAGATCCATCTAGAAAAGTTGAAAGACGGTTGAGGTTTCAGGCTACCAAGTACGTGCTCCTTGATGATGAATTATATTATCGGACGATTGATGGAGTTTTGCTCAGATGTCTTAGTGAAGAAGAATCAAAGATGTTGATGGGTGAAATTCATGAGAGAGTGTGTGGAGTGCATCAATCGACATTCAAGATGAAATGGATGATTAGGTGGAATGGATATTCTACTGGCCGACAATCCTCGAAGATTGTTTGAAGTATTTCAAAGGGTGTCAAGACTATCAAAAGTTTGGTAATGTTCAGAGAGCACCTGCATCGGCAATGAATCCTATTGTCAAACCTTGGCCGTTTAGAGGATGGGCCATATTTACCCATCATCGAGCAAAGGGGATAAATTTATACTTGTTGCCACAGATTATTTCACGAAGTGGGTTGAAGCCATTCCTTTGAAGAATGTGACATCGGCAAACATGATAGATTTTGGGAAGGAGCATATTGCTTACCGATTTGGAATTCCTCAGACTATTACAACTGATCAAGGGACCATATTTACGTCGGGGGAGTTTGATGAATTTGCTACCGGTATGGGGTTCAAGGTGTTGAATTCTTCTCCTTATTATGCTCAAGCTAATGGTCAGGCCGAGGCAACTAATAAGGGAGTAATCAAGCTTATCAAGCGCAAGATTGAAAGAGAACCCTAGGAGGTGGCATACGGTATTAAATGAAGCTTTATGGGCATATCGGATGGCATGTCATGGTGCTACTAAGGTTTCACCGTATCAGTTGGTGTACGGAAACGATGTTGTTCTACCTTGGGAAATTAAAACTGGTTCTAGGTGATTGTTTTCCCAAGACCAATTAGCAGCCGATGAGTATGATATCCTTATGAAGGATGAGTTATAAGATCTAGCGGGTCATCGGTTGAGAGCTCTAATCAGTATCGAGGAAAATAAGAAAAGGGTTGCCAGGTGGTATAACAAGAAAGTGAAGGTGAAAGAGTTTGTCGATGGCGATTTAGTATGGAAACTGATTTTACCGATTGGAACTAAGAATTCGAAGTTTGGGAAGCGGTCTCCTAATTGGGAAGGTCCTTTTCGGATAAATCAGTCTGTTTCTGGCAACACTTATATTTTGGAGACTCTCGAAGGAGTTGCATTTTCTAGAGCGATTAATGGTAAATATTTGAAGAAATATTATCCTAGTATTTGGATAGATGCATAACGCGGTATATCTATACCGATGACAAAGTTATCGTACAAAGACATTGGTAGAAAAAAGCATTAAAGTTATATTACAAGGTGATTGAGCATCAAATTCATATTTTGCCGATTACAACAGAGATTGAATAGATAAAATCGCGCGAAGGCGGATTTGGTTCGCTTCCTCCATCTCCTTGGCATCGTCATCGGCAGAGCCCTCAACTGGCTTGATCTTCCTCTTCAGCATAAGGGCTTCGCGAGCATCGACATCTCTCTTGTTGTATAGCTTTGGTGGCGGCAGGGAGTTGAGCCCTCTTTTGATTAGCTGTGCCTAAAGCTTCGTCAACTTTCTTTAGTTCCACTAGCAGTTCCTCTTTTCTTGCCGATAGACGGACAATTTCTTGTTCGAGCTCAATACCAGAAGCTGCCAAACGGCCGATATCTTTGTGCTTTTCTTCAGTGGTTCGCTTGAATTTAAGCATTTCTTCTTCAAGCTTTGTTTGGGCGGTTCTATCGGTGATACGATGTGAAGCCTTTTGATATTTGTCACACCTGGTTTTAAGAACAAAACCAGATGTACACCATATGTGAGCCTAGGAAGTCAAATCTCACATATAGCCACAAATTAAGGTAGTATCACAAGACAATACTTAAAAAAATAACATATAAGGTCAAAGAAATAACATTAAGAGAGCAAACAGTGAAAAGACACTCTGATCTTCAGGTGAAGACTCCACTCCACAAGGACCAACTGACTGGTTGATCATAAGCCTAACTGCTCAAGACTCTCGCAATTTGGTACCCATCCGAGATTTTTATCCAAATATTGAAAAGAATAAACAAGCGTAAGTACTTTCGTACTCAACAAGTATACATGGGGTTCATGAGGCTCAAAAAGGTATGACACTGGTTTAACTGCATAAGCTTTTAAGTTATCTCAATTTTAGCATAGGATAACATCAATATATTCAAAAAGCCCATTAACCATATGATCAAGTGAACATGATGTAATGCTTATATGAACAAGTAATAATAATAAATAACAAATAACAACTGATGAGCCATGACATAAGGACATCACACAGTAAGGAGCCCAAGCCACTCTTGACTGTGAGCACGGCTATTATAATAGTTTTACACTCTGCAGAGGTTGTACATCTTTACCCACAAGTCGTGATCCCCATATGTCAACACCTCTACCAAGGAAGTGGAGCAAGGTACACTACGAGACCATTCACAGGTTCCACTGGTAGGTAACAACCCGCTACACCTTTCCTCAATGGTTAGTGCTACCCCTCTTACGAGGGCACTAAGGTGAGCCCCTCTTACGCCCTTTCGGGTAAGTTGCCACAAACCAGTAGAAGTCTAATACTGAGTCAAGCCAGAGCCATATAGCTTGTGGTTGCACTGTAAGTCCTGGGGTAATCTACTTACAAAAATATCCCTATGAGTAAGAACACAGGTTGAGATGCCTGTTGTTCCACCTATAGTCCACATTGCTAAAAAGTCAACTTTTATTGTCATTGCATATTGAAAGGATCAAGATGCCCAAGAGGGGGGTGAATTGGGCTCTTTTTAATTTCTAAACAAGAATTAAACCTATAAAGAGCCAATTAACCCCCTAGTGCCTACCGCTTGTGTGTCCTAGCCAGAAGGCGGTAGCAAGGCAATGGAAAGCGAAAACTTCCTACGCAATTCTAGTAAGAATTGAAAGACAAGTGTGGAAAGTAATGCGGTAATAAAGAGCTAGGGAAAGAGATGCTTGACACGGCGATGTTTTGCCGAGGTGTCGAGGAGTCGACACTCCCCCCTAGTCCTCGTTGGAGCACCTCGCAAGGTATAGCTCCCCCTCAATCCCGCGCAAGGGATGAGTGTTCTCTACGGGCTGATTCTTCGCCACTCCGGCTCGGTGAATCGCCCACAACCGATCACAACGTCGATGGAGAAGGGCCGCCGACAATCTTCCGGCGATCACCTTCCTCCGAGCACCACCGGACCGTCTAGGTGATGTCGATCACCAAGAGTAACAAGCCTCGATCTTCGCTTGACTCACTCAAGCTTCACAACTAGAGGATGCACACTTGAACTCTTGGATGAACTAGAGAGAGGATGGATGGATTCGTGAATCACTCTCTCTCTCTCTAGGGCTCTTGCTCTCTTCCCAACCTTCTCAACAAACTCAGCAACTCAAATGAGTAAAGGCAAGGTGGGAGAGAAGTGGGAGGGGCTATAAATAGACCCTCTGAAAACTGCCTCGGGCTGGCAATTTAAGTTGGCGACGGACGCTCCGTCGACTAGGCGACGGACGCTCCGTCGCATGCCCAATGGCTAGTTTCTGTTCATAGTTGAGGCGACGGACGCTCCGACGCCTAGGCGACGGACGGTCCGACGCCTCTGTCTAACGGCTAGTTCTGACACACTGTTCCCAGCGACGGACGCTACGTCACTGGGCGACGGACGCTCAGCCACAGCGTCCGACGCTGAGTTTTGGCTAGGGTTGAAAAACACCCTCTCTGGAAGGTCGACGGACGCTCTTCCCAGCGTCCGACGCCTGGCCGACGGACAGCGTCCGACGCACCCTGAAAACTTAGCCAGAAAACAACCCTTCTGGAAGGCCGACGGACGCTGTGGACTCAATCACCCAGCGTCCGGCGCCTTTGTCTGACGCGACGGACAGCGTCCGGCGCCCCTGCTAGGAGCGTCCGACGCCCAGAAAACGATTTTGACAACTCTGTTTTTCGTCGCGATGAATATGGAAGTTGTTCTAGGCTATCTTACGGTCACCATAGGCTTGCTTAGAGCTAAGGAAGTCAAGTGTGCACCACACCTAAACATGAAGCTTTCCTAAGTCAAGCTACTAATCTCAACCCCTCTTAATAGTACGGTCAAAGGTAAAAAGATAAGCCCTATCTAATTCTAAGTGCCCTTCATCTCCTTATGGCACTTAGCCTATCATTCTAGGGTCTTCATCATGTCTCCTTACAAACCAAAATGATATCCATCTTGGGGGCTAAGTGATGACCATTAGAGCCCATTCTCCTTGATCACTATGGCTAAGCTACGCATAGCCTCTGCAAAACACACGTTAGCCATAATAATCTCTAATTGTCGTTAATCACCGAAACCAACTAGGGCCATGATTCTTCACATATATCATTAATCAAGTTTACATGATCATAGTCATTTGCTTGGCACTAGCATCATACTACCCAAATGCATATGTTCCCAGGGTAACAAGGTATAAGGTACAATACTAGGATAACCTTATAGGGTAACAAGGAAACTCATGCATATGATTAAAGAGTGATTATCATGAATAGGACAACAAGGATAATCCCATGTAATACTTTCCTTAAAATAAGATTCCTCTTCTAGTTCAAGTCTTCCAAGATCTCTAAAAATACCAACTTCTTCTCCTTGATCTCCAACGCAAAACTCACCGATTGGACAATAATTAACAAATCACCACACAAGCATCTGATCATACAAAGCATAGAAACATGGCTAAATTAGAACCATACACCAATCAATGAAAAGAATTTAAAAAGAAATCTACATAACTCTACGATCACACAGTCGCGACAAACACGCTAACCGGATCTATGACGATCGAGATATACATCTACCGAAAGGTTTGCTTTTATAAAAGAGAACTATGAGCTTTATTAGGTTTAACTATATAAAAGAATGGATAAGGTATTTCAGAGAAACACCCAAGTTAGATTAAGTCAAAGTTATATTTAGATCTCGAAACAAAAGTAGAACTAATCATATTTTATATTTAAAACAAGTTGCATAGTTATTAATCAAGTTCGGAGTTAACCATGAAATTACAGATCTATTAACATGGTATCAAATATCATTTATGCTAAGGTTATATTGATACAAAGCCAATGCAACTTGAACGAAACGAATCGGATCTAAAACGGGGAATTTACGGAGAAAACAAGATTTAGAGATTAAACTTGAATTTTAAAAGACATTAAATAAATCTATATTTTCAAAGTTTCAAAACATGAGTGGTCAGGGTTTCATCATGTAGATCTCATCATTATGAATCTAACGCAATTTGAATGGATCAATTTGGAGTCAAAATGAGCATTTTATGATGAAAACAAATCTGGTGGCAGTCTTGTAATTAAATAAAAACGCTTTTAGATTGAATAGAGACAGGTTTACGTTTTCAGAAAGGAGAAGGCGTAAACAGTAAAGACGCTTTGGATGGCGGCTTTATACATCAAAAACCCGAGGGGTTCTTTTGTAAGACTACCAAAGCGAAGGGGTATAGGCGGCTATGGATCGTTGGATCAGAAACCGACGATCCAGAATAGAAGGGGAAGGGGGAGAAGGAGTCGCTGGCGAGACTGGGACTCCCGCACGGTGGTCGGCCATGGCCGGTGGCCCCAGAACTCATCGGAGTTCGTCAATCCGACGATCCTGGTCACCAAACGTCGAAAGGAAGGCGTTGGGAGATAGATAAGGAGATGGCAAACTCGTTTGGGGTATCGGTTGATGTCGAGAAGGAGCAAGGACGGCGGTACACGAGGCGTGGCGGCTCGGGATAGCCGGCGAAGCTACGGTGAGCGGGTAGCGGGGAATAGGGGGCTGAAGGGACAAACTTGAAGCACCTGGGGCCCTTCTTACCTCAGCGCGAAGCTCTGGGAGCGGCGAAGGGAGGTGGTGGGGCACGGCAGCGGCGAACCGAGGACGGTGGTGCTAGGCTAGGGTTGCGGCTGGTGGTGGCGGCGCTCAGAGGCTCTGTAGCTACTGCGCGAGGGAAAGGGTGGAGGCGGTGGGTGCGGGGTCGGCTTTTATAGCCCAGGGGCATGACCGAGAAGGAAGGGCGACGCAAGGAAGGAAGGCGGCGTCCTCTGATTGCAGGAGGTGACCCAGGGAGGAAGAAAGGGAAGGTAGAAGGAGAAGCTGACAGGTAGGGCCTACCTGTCGGCGCGTCCAAGCAAGAGCGCTGGCGCTTGCGCTGCGGGAAGAGAAGTCGGGCTGGCTAGGTGGGCTGGGCCTGCGGTGAGAGAAGGGAGGGAGCTGTTGGGCTAGTTAGAAGGGAGGGATGAGGAAAAGGTTTTCCATTTTTTGTTCTACTTCAAAGCTCAATTCCAAAACCTTTTGAAATTCCAATTTGAAATTTTGAACACCACTCAAACCAATAAAACTAAATGCACCAGCATGAATGCACCAACAATGTTTCTAACCCTAGGGTTACTTTTAACTTTAATGAAAAGTTTTTATTTTTCCTAAATTCTCATGATCACAAAATTAAGAATTAAATAAATTTAACTCTATTTTCTATAAAGCAAATTTTGGGGTGTTACAATATTGGAGTTGTCGACTCTCAAGGTACGCCGCTTGGAAGAGTGTTTCTTGGATATCCGTAGGCAATAGGCCCTGAATCTCTTTGAAGGTTATTCTTACTACATTGGAGTCTTGGACTAGTTGGGAGGTGTTTTGCTGCAGTAAGAGTAGTATGGCTTCCAGTTTGGACTTTATTTCTGCCGATATGATGCCTGAAGCTAGAGCGGAACTTTCGTCTTCTTCATCTTCGTCTGGCAAGTTGATAGCGAAGGAGAATAGACTGTTGGGAGAATCTTGAGCCTAAAAAGAGAAGGATTAAGATTTGTCGGCTACAAACTTGTATCTGACGAGTTTATAATAAGTATTTGGTTTACCTGCTTGAGAGCGATCTGCCGCCTCGGACTTGGCAGAATAGTTGGCGTAATTGTGTCTTGATTGACAAATGTTGTCGATGAACTTGCCTCGGTAGGAGGGATAGTTGGTGCTTGTACTGATGCCGATGCCAGTGTTGTTTCCGTGGTTGCGGCCGGTCTCTGCGGTGATGGTACTGTTTCTTGGTTAGGAATTTTGGCTGTTGATCGGTCATGGATAGGTGCCGATGCTGGCTTCGGTGTTGGTGTATCGGTAGGAGCTTGAGGAGATGCAGCTGGTGATGTGCTTGGAGCTGACGGCTTTGGGCGTTTTGGTCGGGGAACGGTACTTGATGAGCCTCGGCGTTTTGGCTGTTGTACTTGGGGGGCATCGGCAGGCTGAGCCGTAGAAGTTTGTACGTTTGGAACGACTGCCGATGAACTTTTCTGCTGCAGAAGAGAATTTGATGCAAATTGAGTAAAAGTTGTCGATTAAAAATGTTGTGATCGACACAGATAAATGAAGACTTGTTACCGTGAAAGCTTGCGCCAAGGTGGCGGCAGCAGCAGCATCATCGGTTGGCAATGGTTTGGATTTGATGGTGACCTTAGGAACTGCTTTATGATGCATGAGGGCAGTCAACGAGGGAGCTTTGCTACCAATTATCGATGTAGGGTTCATTAGTCGTAGGTTAAAATATTTGTCGCTCTTGCTCTTTTTCAGGATAAAATCATTAACCTGTTGACAGAGGGTTAGTTACCGATGCATTTGAAAAGTTAATGAAAGAATAGTATCAGAAATAAACTTACCGCATCATCAGGTATAATGTGATCGACGTCAATCAGGTGCCGATAGTAGTGTGATGATGCAATGAATAGTTGATCCTTCCACTCTTGCCACCAGGATTTGTATGACTCAGTGATGAAGGATGTCGGCGCCCAAGAGGATAAATCGATGTTGGCTACATCGGCATGAGAAGAGAGAGTGACAATTTTATTCCAATCCATAGCATTGCAGATGACCTCTCTTGGTTTTATCACATTGACATAGCTGAGTTTGATCGACAATTGACCAAATGCTAACTGTCTTGCTGCTGCCGATGGATAATAGAATTCATATGATGGATGAGTGTTCTTCCCGGTCCCAAAGATGTTAACTGGAATAGCCCGGGGAACGAGGGTAGCCTTCATGATTCCTTCGTTTTGTGGTATATTCCCATCAGTAAGGTTGAAGGATAGTGGAAATCGGTTATCTTCATCGATATAAGGCCACCAGACTCGTTCTGTAGCAGGAATTCCACAGTAAAGTCTCTGAAAGAACATGCCGAATTGATCCTCATTGGCATCGGTTCCTGGTAGCACTATTAAGGCTTCCCCAAAATTAAGAGGGGAGCGGGTTGTCGATTCATCCTCAGCAAATACGTAGTCCTCAGATATATCTCGTGGGAATTGCTGGTTGAACAAGTCAAATTGGAGGCATTTATGCATATGGGCGTTTAGCCATAAGTTGATGAACCACCAAGGGCCTCCGTGGTTGCCGATGGGTTCGCGTAACAGTAGTTTCTCCGATACCTGGTGCAAGAGATGATAAACTGGACCGAGGAGGTATCGGCCAAGAGGGAACCCTCCACCGGCCAGGGATTCTGCTGCAGGAAGATACATATTGGTGGGTCCAACTGTTCTGCCACAGAAAACAAACTTATCTAACCACATGTTTAAGAAGATGGCATGCTCTCTCTGACCTACCGATCCGGTATTCTGATATTCTTGGATGTATCCGGTCCAACCGCCGATATTCTGTGTATTCACCCAACGTTCAGATTTTCTCCAGAAAAGGGTAGCAGGATCGGCAGAAGAAACATCGAGGCCAGTAAGCATGTGCACATTGGCAAGTGTGGGAGTGGCTAGTCCATGTCTGAATAGAAATGCGTTCATAGTATCGGACTAGAAATAGGAGGCAGCAATCATCATATTTTCATTCTTGGCCATATCGGCAATTGACAATCTGATGCATTGGTCGATGTTGTGTTCTGACCAATAGACCTGTTGTAATCTAGCCATCCTAAGATACCAGTTCTTCCACCCTTTGGTGGGTTTGGGCCATGAACGGAAAGTATTTGTCCATAACCCTAGGTCGAAATGTTCTGATCTGAAAGGGATGCGGTTGGTTTCAGCGTTGATGAGATTGATCGGATCGGTATTCCCCATTGGGCCCAAACAACAGAGATGTGCTTGATCGGTAGGGATCACCATTTTGTTGCGCATTTCCTAGATCCAGGAAGCGAAGAAATAAAGAGAGAAGGGATTGTAAAGCAGTGTGGAAGGATAAAACTGCAGTATATACAGCAAGGAAAGAAGAAAGATTACCGCGGAAACAGTGAAGTTGATCGCCATTGAAGCAGGAGTTCTTGCAAGGGTCGCGCCTCCTGATGAGAGAAGAAGCCGCCGGTGATTGCCGGAGTGCTCTTCGGAGATGACGTTGGAATAAAGATGAAAATGTGAGCTCAGGGTGAAAAGGAGAACAGACGGTAATCTTTATAGGCCTAGGTCAAGCGGCATTTTTGAGTTTTCTTTTTGACTGAGCAGAGATATGGAAGGATATCGTGATGAATTTGCGTGGTGATCGAGGGATTGTAACTGTTGGCGCTTCAGTTGCAGGAGTTGTTGGTAATTTACAATGATGGTGCGCGGTAATCGAAATGATGGCATAGGCGTTTTTGGAGAGAAAGATTACAATAGAGCAAATTTCAGTGCATAAGATATTTATACTCCGAAATTGGGGGGCATGTGTTGACACCTTTTTTTGTACGGGTCAATATTAAACCAAGTGCATTGATCGGGAAGGGGGTAATCGCTATTTTTCATCGGCATCAAGATGTTACCGGTCAAATTACCGATCGCCAATGGTGAATTTAATTGAAGAAGCGTCAAGGGAGAAAGAAGATATGTTTACCGATAAGGAGGTATTGCCGATGGATACGAGTTGATGTGGCTGACGTCAGCAGGAAGTTGCCGATGGCAATAGAAAGAAATTGCGGATTGAAGGAATCTACCGATGGAAAGTTTCATCGTAAGGAAAACGGATAAGGAAACTGGTGACTTTTATGCTAGTATTATTATAGTTTGAGTCCGACACTTGCATGAGTCATTTTATTTCCTTAAAAATAGGAGTTCTGTTTAGGTATGAGTCGTGTCTGTTTACAACTCCTTTTACCGGAGTATAAATATGTACCCAGGGGCGGTGTAGAAAAATATATACAATCAATCAAAACAAATCTATTACTTTCATCTACTTTTTGAGCATCTACTTTTATCGTACTAGTTCTAGTTTATCTACGAATTCTCACGATCTCGACGGGCTGCATCTACAAGATCTCCGTCTACGTTACGAGTTCCGCTTTTTGAGCAATCTGAGCCTTGACGTCCGGGCGCATCGCCGTCGTCTCGTTCATCGTTGTTCTAGTTATCGTCCTTGTCGATTAACTGGTCAAATCGACTGGCACACCTTGAATATCGAATTTTCGGGTATAAGCCCGAGGTGTTCGCAGATCCGACGCTTTTTGTGTCAACAAGTTCCAAGAGCAATGGAAGCACCTGATGAGACTTCAAGTGCGTGCCAGTGCCTAATAATGTTTTTTCCTTTCTTCATTAAATAAAAAATTTGAAAATATATAATACACATAACTATCAAGCTTTTGTGTTCGCGGACTTGGACAAAGGAGTAGGTTGTGATGAAGCACCAACTGCGCGTGTTGAAGGGGCAGCACCCCAAGGTGCTGGTGAGGTATGAATGAGGACTTATTATTCCTGTCATACAGTGACACTACTACTCTAAGAAGGATGAATGATGGTTGTTTCTTGTTGACAATTTTTTTATCTTGTATGGCTAGAAGGAGTTGTTGCCTCGACGACTGCTATAAGTGGAAGTGCCGCAACTAGTGAGACTGAAGGTGAGAGAATTTGAGACCCTTGTGTGTATGGTTGGCTGTGATGGTATAATCTAGGTTTCGCAAAACTCTTAATTAATACTTTTCCTTGGTTAGGCGAAAAGGCAATGGATGTGCAGCAAAACACAATGCAGTTCTATTGCAGATAACTGGATGCAATCTGACTTGCATAGTTGTATGGCAGATGGGCATGGCGCATCCTGTTCCAGGAGTGGTGATGGACCGATTGTTTGAGTGTGTTATCATGAAGTGCAAGATGGTGTTGTAAGAAAAAATGGAAAGGGCTGGATTTTGTAGTATAGTTAAGTGTTGGGATGTGTTCAATATGAGGGTTTAGCGACCTGTACAAATAATATACGCATCCTATGTACTTTTGAGCTTGTGTGAGTATCCATTCCCTATGGTATGAAAATGTATTAGTATAATGATCTCCAGTTAATGTCTTTTCGTGGATGCTACATATGTGGGTTGACATACCTGAACTGTGGAGTAATGGGATGTGAAAATCTAGCAGTAAAATGAAATCTTATTTATATAGCTGGTGCAAATACATGTATATGTCAGTTGTTTGATCATTCCGAGAAAAAAGTGGGTGCAAATTCATATGTCACGGCTGAGTTAACATGTTTATGTTTCGTACATGTAACAATTGAAGCTTTTAGCTCACGTAAAATCCCAATTAAGTATGCATTTATGTGGAGACTGAAAGGTCTAGGTATGGCTACAAGAGGTGAATAGCCTAATTAAATTTTCTACAACAACACTTAAGCAAATTTGTTAGAATAAAATACGGCTTTAAGCAAGTTTGCTCTAGCTCTACGGTTAGGCAAGCCACCTACCAATTCTAGTTACTAGCAAGATAAATTCTATGTCACACACAAGAGCTAGATCACTAGTGCTACTAGACTAAGCTACACAAGCTAAGCTAGAGGCTCTACTTTGCAATAATGTAAAGAATGTAATGCAAAGCTAGAGATAGAATGGTTATACCAACGTGAAGAGATAAGCCAATAGATAACCAATCAATCACAAGATGAATCCTCGGTAGTGAGACAATGAGACACAATATTTTTTACCGAGGTTCACTTGTTTCCCAACAAGCTAGTCCTCGTTGTAGCGATACACCTATTTGGAGGTTCACGCGCTAATTAGCAATCACAAACCAAACCCATCACCGGATGCCACACAACCAACACAAGATGAGGATCCACAAGCTACGTGAAATCCACTAGAGATACCTTTCGCGAATCTCCCGTGGGGTAGGTTCAAGAACCCCTCACAATCCACCGATCGAAGCCGGAGACAATCACCTTCCTCCGCTCAACGATCCTCGTCGCACCAAGCCGTCTAGGAGATGGCAATCTCCAAGAATAACAAGAGCTTCACGATGACGATGATCACCAAGTGCCACTAGTATGCAATCAAAGAGTAATGCACTTGGATTCACTCAATCTCTCTAGAATATGTAAAATATGTTTAGATGATGAGTGGTGGGCTTCTCACAAATGAACACAAGTGTGTGAGTGATGAGAATGTGCAAGAAGTGCCCCAAAGGGCCGGCCATATATTTATATATAGCCCTCACTCACAACTAGCCGTTTTCCCACCGAAAAACACTTTCTGCGCACCCTCCGAACGCAGTTTTCACATAGGGTCCGGACCATCATCTGCGTCCAGACCCACTGTCAGCCGAGAGCCAACGGCTCTGCACAGTCCTCCGGTCGCAGGATCCAGACGCACCCGAGGTGCAGTCCGGACCATCGCACACGCGTCCGGTCTGCCTCTGATTCAAACTGTTGTTTTCCCGCCTGAGCCACAACCTGCCACGTAGCTCCGGTCGTTACTGTTCATAGGGTCCGGACCCGCTGTATCCAGCGTCCGAAAATAAACTCCAGAGAACCCAAGAGCTCCATCGAGCAGACAGCACCTTCGGACGCGAGTCCGGAGCCTCCATCCGGACCAACACTTGCGTCCGGTTCCTTTAAACGGAAAGCAACAGAGAGCTCCAAACCCCGGACCCAGCGTCCGGAGCTGAGCGTCCGGACTGCAAACAGCGTCCGGACCTCTGTCCACAGCAAAGCTGACTTAGGGTGTGTGTCCGAACGCACACGCAATGGTTCGGGCACACTCAAACCCTAGCGTCTGAACCTCTGTCCGAAGTTCTTCTAGCTGTCCAAACACTTCTTCAACTTCTCCAAGCTTCCAAGAACCAACACTAAGTGATCCCAACACTTGTGCACGTGTATTAGCATTTAGTTCACATTTATCTTGGATTATGTTGGTTGTTTCTACTAGTTCAATTGATTTTAATGTAAGGCATATGAACCTAGTGACACATGATAACCGTAATCATAGTTAAGAGCTCCCTCCTTGATAGTACGGCTATCTATCCTAAATGTGATCACATCCTCTATGATGTCTTAATCAACAAACTGAAAATGATTCCTAGCTTTCACCTTTGCCTTCACACCATTTTCCTTTCCACCACCATGCTAGAGCTTGTGTCATCCACTTGATCCACATTGCTCCATCACATGATATGTACCAACCTATCTTATGATTCACACTAAAAGATCAAGGTTAGTGCTTAGGTGGGTTTCATCAATTACTCAAAACCAAAACATATGGGACTCTCAGAGACCCAAAACGAGTACTAATATTAACCTCATGTGAATGTGCCTTTTAGTGGATCATACTCCGTAGGAAGCTATACGGATATATGAGCAAAGCCGTTGAACTGATGTGGGTAAAAAAATCAGAAATGCATTGCTTATTATGCTAAAATTTTATCAGAACTTTATAATCATTTTGTCTACCATTTTGATTGTTATTAGCAAAGCATGAGGCAACCCAGTGTAGCAGACACTGTCGTCGCCTAGCAGGCCTCCTCCGAAAGGGTACTGTCCCGCGCTGGCCTCGATCCTACAGAGTCACGGGGATGAGGGTACCGGTGCCTTTTTCTTTTTGCAACTGACAGGCCTAGAGGAGGTCTATACTGCATCTACTCTAATCCAAACCGCACAAGTAAAAAGGACGGCATCCACAGATAGCAAACGAGCGCTTACTCGTATTTCCGGCCCTGTGTGCGCTGCCGAAGCAGGGTATGCAAATATTGGATGTCCGCAACTTGAGCCGCGTCCCGTCCCGTGCTTCTCTCTCCTCTCGCGGGTCAGCTCTCGTGTAGGTCCCATTCCAGTATTCCACCGGGAACCACAGCTGATACGATCCCGTCTTGCGTTGGCAGCCCCCCGCCCATGGCCATTGCTAGCTGTTGCGAGTATAATTGCGAGAAAGTAAAAGAGATAAGTGAATGGAAAATGAATCCATATCTTATTTCATTGATCACAAGTTCTATTTATACAAGCCTCGGTAGAGGTTACGGAGAGGATCACACCCCCGTCAAGTAACCATGACGCACGTCGGGAAGTGCCGCGATTGAGTCGCTAGTCCGAGTCGTGGGGGAACACCCCACGTCCCTCCAACGGGTATCTCCCGTAGACTTTCGGGGGAAGTAATCTCGGGGAGTATCCGAGGGGGTAAACTCGTTAGATCAGTCTTGACGAGGGGATCCAAGGGGTTGAGATCACCCTGATATTATTCGTAACACTCCCCCTTGATCGAAGCCGTCCTTGAGATCTGTGATTACAATTGTTCCTCCTAAAATTCATGTAGGATAAAAATGAGGAAAAATTCTAGTACATATGCCATTAAAAACTCTTTAAAACCTAATGGAAAAACAAGAAGAAAGGTATAGCATATAATGATTATTGCCTCATTGTAAACCAATGTGAGAAAAACCTTTTCATGAGAAAAACTCAAGTGAGGTTTAGAGGACAATATATGTCTTTGATATCCCTTTAAAAACCCCTGTAGGGAAAAGAAGGAATATGACATATGCTTATGCTATTATTGTCTCATTAAAAACTTTCCATGAGAAACCTTGAGAGGAAAAACTCATAAAAGAAAAGAGTACAATAAGATGCTTTGGACAAGACAATGTCTAGGAGATTTCTCCCCCTAAACCATGCAAATCTCTGAGTTGTCGCATACCAATTCCTTTAACACATTTTTCAAATGGGGAAGCTAGTAGGGACTTAGTGAATAAATCAGCGAGGTTATCGCATGACTTGGTTTGCAAGATGTTTATTTCTCCTTTATGTTGTAATTCATGAGGATAAAACAATTTAGAAGAAATATGTTTGGTGACATTGCTTTTGATATAACCTGCCTGCATCTGTGTAACACAAACCAAATTATCTTCATAGATAATCGTTGGTGAGTCAATGACTCCAATACCACAAGACTGTTGTATGTGGTTGATCCTTCTGCGAAGCCAAACACATTCACGTGAGGCCTCATAGAGTGCAACTATCTCAGAATGATATGTGGATGTAGTCACCAAAGTTTGTTTGGAAGATTTCCACGAAATGGTTGTTCTATTGTGTAGAAACACAAAGCCTGTTTGAGATCTGTCATTGTGGGGATCAGATAGGTATCCAGTGTCAGTGTATCCAACAATGTCAGATGTTGGACCTCTTTTATAAAATAGTCCAAGATCTCTTGTGCCATTCACATATCTGAGGATATGTTTCACTACTGTCCAATGTCGTTTGGTAGGAGAAGCGTTGTGTCGAGCTAGCAAGTTCACTGCAAATGCAAGATCAGGCCTGGTGCAATTTGCAAGATACATGAGCGCTCCAACGGCACTAAGATTTGGAACTTTAGGTCCCAGAATTTCTTCTCCTTCATCATGTGGTCTGAATTGATCAGTTTTCATTTCTAAAGACCGAACAACCATAGGAGTTTTGGAGGGATATGACTTGTCCATATTGAATTTCTCCAATACTTTCTGGATATAGGTAGATTGATGCACAAAAATTCCAGTTAGAAGGTGCTCAAGCTGTAGGCCTAAGCAAAATTTGGTGTGACTCAAATCCTTCAACTCGAACTCCGCCTTTAGATGTTTGCATGCTTCATCAATATCTTGTTGGTTGCTAATGATATTTAAATCATCAACATACACAGATATAATGCAAAACCCCTTTTGGGATTTCTTGATAAAGACACATGGGCAATCATCATTGTTAGTATATCCCTTCTGCATAAGGTATTTACTAAGTCGGTTGTACCACATTCGTTCCGACTGCTTTAAGCCATAAAGTGACTTTTGGAGTTTTACACAATACATGTTGCGGTTTGCGGTTTGCGTTTTGATTCGGTATAGGGATTCCGTCAGGAACCTTCATATATATGTCTGAATCGAGTGACCCATAAAGGTATGCAGTCACTACGTCCATCAACTGCATGGATAGACGATTTTGTACAGCCAGAGATATAAGATATCTGAATGTAATTCCACTCATAACCGAAGAATATGTTTCATTGAAATCAATGGCAAGTCTCTGTGTGAAACCTTGTGCTACAAGTCTCGCTTTATATCTCACCACCTCATTGTTCTCATTTCGTTTCCGGATGAAAACCCATTTGAATCCTACAGGGAAGACTCTTCGAGGGGTAGGTATTGCTTGAGAGAATACCTTCCTTTTAGATAGCGAGGATATTTCTGCTTGGATTGCATCCTTCCATAGATTCCAGTCCGAGCGCGTTTTGCACTCTGCCATGGTCTTAGGATCTGGATCGGTTTGGAGGAGTTCAACAATCATTTCAGAGAAATAAATGTCGACAATTGTAGTCTTTCGGTCATATGATTCTCCAGACTCGAGATAATTGATGGAAATCTCATGTACCCTTTCAGATGTATCATTATTTCCCAAAATGATTGCATCAGGGCATTCCGATGTCCCAACATCAGTAATTGAGTGCACTCTTGATGTGGGATGTGAAGGTTGATCCTCCAGAGGGGGTTCCTCAACTTGTGGTTGAGGTGCATTTACTTTGTTGGAAGATGTGTTCTTCCTTCTTTGCTTGCTAGGAGCAGCATATGTGGAAATGGTTGTACTTCTCCCCCTCTTACTGGGGAGCTGAGTAGTTTTCTTTGGTACCTCTACTCTTTCCGGCACATTTCTCGCAGGATTATAGGATTTAGTAACACCCTTATAATCGGTAAATGCATCTGGCGTATTATTTGCAATGTGTTGCAAATTGATGATTTTCTGAACTTGGAGTCCAGTCTCTGAAGTATGTGGATCAGAGTTTGAGATAGTTGTGGCATCCCAATTTATTTCCTGGCATTCTTTTTGGTATTTGAAGTCTCCCCCTAATGCCGGGAAATGATCTTCATCGAAGATGCAATCAGCGTACCGGGTCGTGAATAGGTCCCCTGTGAGGGGCTCTAGGTATTTCATGATCGACAGAGATTGATATCCCACGTAGATCCCCAATTTCCTGTGAGGGCCCATTGATGTACGCTGCGGTGGTGAGATCGGTACGTATGTAGCGCAATCGAACTTATGCAGATGGGAAATACTAGGGGGATTTCCACGTACGAGTTGCAATGGGGATGTTGCATGATATGCAGTTGGACGCAATTGAATCAAGACAGCAACATGTAATACTACATGACCCCAACATGAGGTTGGTAAATTGCAATTCTGCAATAATGGTCTTGCAATCAGTTTAATTCTCTTGATGAGAGATTCGGCCAACCCGTTTTGAGTATGGACATATGGGACCGAGTGTTGAACTTGAATTCATAAGGCCTTAAAATAATCATTGAAGACATGAGAGGAAAATTCAGTTGCATTATCCATTCGAATTGATTGGATTTGATGTTCAGTATGATGCACTCTAAGTTTGATAACTTGAGCGATAATTTTAGCAAATGCATGGTTCCGTGTGGAAAGAAGGCACACATGAGAACATCTTATAGATGTGTCTATTAGAACCATGAAGTACCTGAACGGTCCAGACAAAGGATGAATAGGACCACATATGTCTCCTTGAATGTGTTCAAGGAACTTGAGCGGTTCGGCTCGAATTTTGAGGTAAGAGGGTCTCAAAATTAATTTCCCAGTGGCACATGCGGTGCACGTAATATCCGAGAATTGGGGAAATTTTGCATCACTGAAAGTGTGACCAACAGAATTGCTCATAATTTTCCTCATGATCCCTACACCAGGATGACCAAGGCGATCATGCCAAGTTTGGAATGCATTGACATTCTAGAAAATTACTTTGTATGCAACATGTTGTATGGGTTTAATGTATGTATAGTATAATCCAGACGAGAGTGAGAGAACTTTTTCAAGTGTCTTTTTGCCATATCCGTTGTCCTTTGTAATGAGGAGGGACTCCTCATTTTTGTCATGATGAGTTTCAATATGAAACCCATTTTTGCGGATATCTCTATAACTCAATAAGGTACGAGTTGAATCGGGATACAAGAGTGCATCCTCGATTTCTATCGATGTACCCATAGGGAGAATAATAGTGGCTCGACCAGAGCCTTATTACAGCATCGCGTCTAGCGATTGTCAAAACATTTCCTTTATTCTTAGTAAGAGTTTGGAAATATTTTGTTTCCCTGAGTATAGAGTTAGTGGTACCACTGTCCATTAAGTACAATTCCTCCTCCATTGGATTGACTCTCATACAATCTATAAATTAAATGGAGAAAAATTCTAAACAAATAAAATAAGATATTGAACAGAAACTTTATATAGATATTAAGAGTACTTAATACAAGAAAATATAAAGTATGCTGAAAAACAAAGGAAAAAATTATTATAACTGAAGGGCATAATTAAAAACTAGATCTCAAAAGACTAGGAGTCAAATTGTAGTCTCCAAATGGATCATTAGAATTGTATTCTATGATCATGTCATTGAAGTCGTCTATGTCGCCATCAGGTGGGAGATAAGCCTTGGTGTTGCTTGTACCCGCTGCGGCAAAGTTAGAGCATCCCGGGGCAGCCAGTGCGTTGAAGTGTGCTTCACACTTTTGTCCACCTTGTTTGGCGTCTCCTTGGTTGGAGCGTCCATGTCCCACGGAATTCAAGTACAATTCCACTAGGTGCTTTAGGGTGCGACACTTCTTAGTCAGGTGGTTGTAGCAACCACACTTTGCACAAGTATTAGACTTGTTTTGCTCAGACTTAGGAGTGTTCTTCCCATTATCACCACGAGGCTTACGTTCTCTCTTGCGCTTGTTCTTGCCATGAGAGTTTCCATAATTGCTATTTTTAGTAGCATCCTTTCATGTTTTCTTCTGAGTATTAGCATGTACTTTTGGCACAGGGTTGGCACCGACAGGGCCTTTGTTCGAGTTCCAAATGAGGAGCTCATTGTGCCTTTCAGCCTGAAGTAATGTCTTAATTAACTCAGAATAAATAGTGAAACCCCTTTGGTGGTATTGTTGTTGAAGGATCATATGTGCAGGAAGCATGGTAGATAGATTCTTCTCAATTTTCTCTTCATCACTTGGTTCCTTCTCACAAAACTTCAGTTTGGAACTGAGTTTGTGAACAACATGGTTGAACTCTCCAACAGTTTTGAAATCCTATATACGGAGATGATTCCACTCATGGGTAGCCTCTGGTAGGAGGACTGCCTTCTGCTGTTCATACCGTTGTTGCAAAGCAAGCCAAAGAGAACGTGGGTCCTCTTCCATTAGATACTCGGCTTTGAGATCTTGATGGATGTGATGCCTTATGATGAATAAGGCATTGTACTTGATTGTGTCAGTCAAAGGACTGTCACCCTCTTGGGGAGCTTCAATGGCCTGAAATATTCCTCGTAACGATAGACTCACTTTGAGATCCATCGCCCATGTAAGGAAGTTGAGTCCATCAAGAGCGAGAATCTCGAACTCTCGATTGGTCATAGTTCCTACATATGTGATGCCGACTTAATTAAAAATCAAGGCATGGTTGTAATAATGAAAAAGCAACGTGCGAGAAATCAAGGTAAACTCAGATTTAATAAAGGTATTTTTTTATCTCTATGTTTGGAACAAAGGTAGTCACCATAAGGTGTAGACCTTGTATAATTTAATAATTTCACATCGAGATGTAGTCCTTGTATATTCATAGTCAAGTTGGAAGAGCACTTTGAGGAATAAATCCTGGAGTAGTACAGGGTACTACCTTGTGTTTGCCAATTCGAGAATGAACAAAGGTGACATCGAGGAAATCGGGTTCCAAAATGAGATAAGAATCAGCCATCGCACTTGCAATATACATGTAATAGGGAATTGAAATGAACAAAACTCATTGAACATGCATAGAAACTGTATTAACAAATGCAGAGTAAAATATTTACAATGCAAACATCAGTACACAAAACTAATGGCTAATTAAAACAGCAAAGATTGTAATTAAAAGAACTACAATTAACTGCATAAATTAAATATGCACGGTAACTGCGTTTTGGGCCAAAACTAGCTCCGAATTGGCCCAAAACGCGGATAAGGACCGTCTGACCCAGGCTGAAAGCACGCAGGCCCCAACCTGGGCCTAGGTCGGTCAATCGGCCCAACTGAGGAGGGGGGCGGGGGGGCGACATATAAAAGCAGGCGGTTAGGGTTTGGGAACCCTAACCGTCGCTCCTGCGTAGCCGCCGCGCCGCCGGGTGCGCGCCAGGCCGCCGCCGCTCGGGGAGCCGCGGCAGGGAGCGGGTGGGCCCGCCGCCAGGGAGCGCCAGGCGCCGCCGAAGGGGACCCGCGCCGCATGGGGACGCGAGCCAACTGCGGGCGCAGGAGCCGCAGGCGGGCCCTCTGCCAGCCGCGGGCGGAGCCGCACGGGGAGAGCCGCCTGGACGCCCAAGCACGCCGCCGGTCGGCCCCCCTCCCCCATGGCGCTCAAGCTGGTGGAGCGTAGCGAGCCAAAGGCCCGTGGGGGACGTCGATCCACGTGCGGCGGAGACTGGGGCGTCGGTTCGCTACAGCAATGACGTTGGGGCGAGGGCGTGGTGTCGACGGAGGCGGAGGCAGAGGAGCAGCTGGTGCCGGCGGTGGAGGCGGCGGAGGTGGAGCTGCCAGTGCATGTACAATGGCTGGGCTGCTCGGACGCACGTACTCCAGTAGACGAGTCGGAGCAGACATGCGCGCCGCGATCGTTAGCGGAGAAGCTCGCGGTGGTGCAACATCCATCGCCGGCCTGCTGGATGGACCAGCAGCGGCTTCCGACGTGGCCGGGCTAAAGCTCGGCGTTGGGCAGCGGTCGAAGCCGTGCACGGGGCACCAGATTGGTGCCTCGGCCGCCGATGCAGCCGGTGCCGGAGATGGAGTTGGTGGAGCCGCAGGCAGTGACGCAGGCGGAGCCGCGGACGACGACGTCGGTTGCCGGGACGGTGATGCATGGATCACTACGTCGAGGCGACGACAGCCTCCAAAGGGACCTCGACGACGAGGACCTCCGTTCATCCTCATGCGGTGGTCTAAGCGTTCACCACGAAGGAGATCGCCAAGACGTTCGCCAAGGACATCACGTAGGTCGTGTAGGAGTTCCCCCTGGAGCCGGTGATGGGCGAAGTTGAGCCCGAGGGTCATGGCACGATGGTATGCCATCATGACGAGCTGAAGGATGAGAGATGCCCGGGGGACATTGCGATAGTACGACATGTTTACCTGAGGATCTCTCGGTGACCTTAAGAACAACGCGCTAATTTCTTCCCCTGGGAAGAAACTAGAGAGAGCAGAGCTGATAACGTGTTGCGAGTATAATTGCGAGAAAATAAAAGAGACAAGTGAATGGCAAATGAACTCGTATCTTATTCTATTGATCACAAATTCTATTTATACAAGCCTCGGTAGAGGTTACGGGGAGGATCACTCCCCGTCAAGTAACCACGTCGTACGTCGAGAAGTGCCACGATTGAGTCGCGAGTCCGAGTCGTGGGGGAACACCCCACGTCCCTCCAACGAGTATCTCCCGTAGACTTTCGGGGGAAGTAATCTCGGGGAGCATCCGAGAGGATAAACTCGTTAGATCAGTTTCTTGACGAGGGGATCCAAGGGGTTGAGATCACCTGATATTATTCGTAACACTAGCATTGGCGATTTGGCGGGGCGCACGCAAACGCAGTTCAGCTGCTGCCTGCTGCCCAGCCCCGCAAGCATGTTCTGCTAACGTCACAAGTCACCATCATTTGACCGGCGGGCGGGCCTGTGTGTGTGATCATAAACAAAAAGCGAAGACACGGTACCAACCGTCGTCGTGGCAGTGGACAGTGTGGCCTGCTGTTGTTTCCCTCTCTCCACAGACCACAGGACACCACAAAAGGCCACAACACAACCGGCAAAGCCGAATCAACGGTGACCTCAGCTCCCCACGGCCGCTGGGTTCGTGGCACGTGCCACCCGGCCCCGATGCGGACGGGACGAAAACCGCCAGCAATTATTGGCGTTCGGTTGGCGCGATCGATCGGTGGTGGAGCCACAGCCCACAGCCAGTGGACGGACGAAAGACGAGCTCATCGATCAGCCACGGGGCTGGCCCAGCGGGGACGGGGAGCGGACCGGTTGCTACGGGGGTTGGTCCAGTGGGGGCTCCTTGCTTGCCGGCAAAATATCCAAATAGGCCCTCCACTGCACCCTCGTCGATCGACGTTAATTTGTTGGAAACCACACAAAACTTGTTGGCTCTTATTCCATGCATCTCCACCGGGCACAGGCACCGGCACCGGGAAATGCAAGGCGTGGCTAGGCTTTCTGGTACACTCCAGATCTGGCTCCTCTCAGTCGGCAGTCGCAGCTTCTCCGGCCCCAGGAAAGGGAAGTTGGTACGGTGTTAGCAAATCCGGCCATCCCTGCTATGCTTTCTTATTTCTAATTACATACAAGAAGAGATTCATTTCAGATGTTGATATGGTACCCGAAACATGATTGTGACCACTGATATACGTATGTGCCATATTACCATCCATGATTATTAATTTTGTGATTTAACTTTTTTTACTGCACATTAATTAAATTAATTAATTAATATGTAGGGCCTATCAACAAGGTTTAACTTGGCTTCTGTACGAGCAGATCATAACACCGTGGTAATATGGCCAGTATCTAAACATCTATCTCAACAAACAATTGTGCTTCCAAGAAACCTTGGGGCTATCAGAACGAGTATTTTTATATGCTTTCATGCATATTTTGATAGAAATAGAGTTGATTTCGGTGAGGAAAAAAATCCCCTCCAATGGCTATCTAACTAGATCCAATAATCTTTAAATGTTCTCATTATGTATCCTTGGTTTCTCGCTCGCCAAAGATAAAGAGCGGAGCCAGCTCTCCAAAGTATGGAACAATATATATAGAGAGAGAAATTGTTAGACGATGGAGAGATGTAGATAATGTTTTCTTTATTTAAAATGGCTCTCCAAATAAGAATTCACAGAGTGACTTTATATTGGATATGCTCTCAGACTTATTGCCTTCACCCTTGAAACAGGTAGGCGTTTCACTTAGTCTCTCGATCTATAAGCCTCTCAGTTGTGACCATACAAATTGTAGTTGCTTCCTTGCTGCATCACCTCTTCCTACTTTCTGTGTCACAACAACTGGTACCATGCATACATATAATTCCACGCCACAACCACCCAGAAGCCATCACCGTCGGTCCAATCTGCCAAGATGTCACCCCACATCGTTTGATGTGCTTGATCCATCGTACCATTGTCCGATTTACCACGAACAACCCTGTCCATATGCCACTGCTTGGTTGAGAAATAATAGGATAAAATTAATGTAGAACCAATAATATATTGAATATATAGTAGCCGGCGTCACCGCCATGAATTATTGACACCAAAAGGATCTATTGTTGAAGTATATAGCGTATACATGCAACTCCATATGGTATCACAATCAAATTTATTGAGCTCAAATTATATTTCCATATTAAATCTTGAGGAAGATTGCACGTGAGAGGGACTGTTGAATTATAAGTGAACTGCCCAAATTTGAGTTGAAATATCCTAGAATTCTGTCATGTATTGTCTAAACAAATAGGTTGGATATAAGATCCTAATAGTGGTGTTAGATATCCATTACAATGGCGAATGGGCCTGTGGTCCAGTGGTAGGCCTGTCCAGTGGGACGTTACCCACCAGGGTTCAAACCCTGGTGTCCGCACCATTTTCTGAAATTATTCTAGAAATATTTCAGGTACACGCACGCGTGCGCATTCGGTGGTACTGCGTGTTTCCCACGCTCTGGAGGCGCTCTTTCTTTGTGTACGGACGTGTGTATGTGCTTGTGGTGGTGTGAGTGTGGAGTGTGTGGGTTGTGTGCGTCCAAGTTGTACCGGATCAAAAAAAAAGATATCCATTACAATGGCCTATATATGCCATACATATCTTTTTAAAAAATCATATATGAGGAAAGTTTAAGAGGATTTGATACACATTTAACTGATGGTTTCTAATTCAATGGAACTTAATTATAAAAGGTCTAAAAAATTTTATTGGTTTTCATAACAAGGTCAACTCTTATTTTTAAGATGAGTGTTGTCTACTTGACTGTCCATATAACTTCTCCATCTAAAATAATTTAGATATCCGAGAAAAGGAAGATTTTATTTTATCCAAAGACTAGTCAATACATTGAGTTGATACACGGTCTTAGAACAACCTTCGAGTCTTTGCATAAGTTATAGGCACATAGCTTAATGAAAAAAACTAAGCATACTCTAGTGGCATTCAATTGTAAGACTAAATCGCCACCCATTGATATCCAAATACTCCCATTGTCCAAGAAAGAGTGCAAATATATAGGTTGTGTGCCATCTGGTTTATGTTTAACTAAGTTTATAGTGAATAGTATTCTCATTTATGGCTCCAAATCAATCTATTATGAAAATATATTTTATAATTGATCTAATGGTGTTTCTTTGATATCATAAATATTGATATTTTTTATTCATAATTGGTTAAACTTATAAGATACTAAAATATAACATTGTACTAGAATTGTATTTTTAAATAGACGAAGGGATTATTTGTATAAACTTTCTAGAAACATATTGGCGGAAAGCCATGTAGGTGGCTATGTTGGCATGGAAAAAGTGCCACCCATTTTCAGACCTACAAAACTAATGTATGTGGTCACATTTGTGGTACAACTTTTGCTTTAGCCGATCCTAATTATTCGTATACTACCCTTAAATTACATGTCGTATTAGTTTTGTTCTAAGTTAAACATTATTTCTATTTTTACATCAACTTTTAAAAAGTTGTATAGGCTAACAACATAAGATTTTTTTTATATATTTAGATTCACTATGAGACATGATCGATTTCATAATATATAATTCACATATTATGGAGCTATATGAATTTTTTGAATTGGTGAACAAAGATAAGAATATTTACCTTATTAGGACAAAACTAATACAAACGTAATTTGAAACATCAGTGTTGAATTTGAAAACTAGATCCTACTATCCTAGCTATTAGTGTACTATATATAAGTGTCGATTTCCAAAACCTGAATCAACATTGGTGGGTTTTTCTTTGTAAAGATATTGTAAAGTGTGAACACCATCCCTCAAATTCTAGAGGTCATCGAACACGTAGCCAACGAGCAAGCTAGGTTGTTTAATTCATGAGTAGTCGTCCAAGAAGTACTCCTAAGGAGGCTATGTATAATTGCAAACATTCTTGTCCTCCTTAGCGCGCTATGGCACGAGCTTTGTGTAAAACGTTTTCTCTACTTAATATAAAGGATGCACAAACCTTTAACCAAACCTTTAACGTACTCAAGACAAAAAAAAAGTGTTAACAACCATATAACTTTCCAATTTCTTCCATAAGTCTGTTAGCCAGCTACCATGTGAGCAAATTTGATGTTTTAAAAAGAAATATTAAAATAACTTCTAATTTGAAAGAGAGAGTAGTCAATGTCTACGTCTCACGGTTATAAATAGGGTTTTGAAAAGAAACTTGTACTCATGTTCTAGCCGAGGTCCCTAGGGTACTGTGATTATGTGGAAGTGCGAACACCATATAACATTCTAATTTCTTCCATAATTAAGTCTGCTAGCTAGCTACCATGTGAGCACATGTAGATATATATACTCCACAGTACAACCATGTAGCTACCATTGCTCATGACGTACAGCAGACATGTCCAACGGTGCCCTGTGAGGAGCACATGCAGATGCAGGTTCCCGCGAGCTACTACTCGTAGCGCTATGCGAACATATGGTTGACATGTGCCCATGATGTTCAGTTTTGATGATGAGTGATTGACCAACACATGAGTGTTTCAGTTTGAGCGGTTACTTCTAACCTCTTTGTGAAAGTAAATGTGTGTCTGTCTATCGACTTGTGGTGTGCAGGTGCTATGCCTAGTGACAGTGGTCAATGGCGTGGAGAAGGTCGAGTAGAGGCTTGCCGTGCCGATGGACTGAGAGCGGTGAAGGGCGGAAGCGGGGCTCGGACTGAGGGACCATGGACGCCGGCGGACTAGCTGTGGTGGCTAGTACTTGGCACCGGCGAGTGCAATAAGACATGGAGGTAGACCGAGTCGACCAAGTCAAGAGGGTGGACGCGCGAGTCGAGCGGAGACTCAGGGGACTCGGAGTCCAACCGGGCAAAGACAAGGTGGCTCGCGTCGAGTGGTTTGGTGGTTTGGGCCTCAAAACCATCCGCGTCGGTTTCCGAGTTTGGACCGCAAAACTCGGGGTTCGGTAGTTGAGCCGAAAGCTACTGGTGGCGGGTTTCGCGGGTTGGGGTCTCAAAACCCGGGCGGAGCTTCCGAGGAAGCGGGGATGGCACGTGGCGGAATCCTGGAGGTTGCGTCGAGGCGACGGCAACTCCTGGCAGGAAGCGGGGCCGTCCATTCAAATCGAGGGAGATATTTACCGGAGCTTGGACTGCAATGCTTAGGCTAGGTAGTTCACTCATTGTATCTAGGGGGGTCTTTGGGAAATAGCCAAAGCCTCTAATAAATAGAGGATGAAGGGGTATCCTCATCCTATCTCTTGAACTCTAATCACTTTGCCCCAACTCTCTCTCTCTCTAACCTCTCTCTAGTTCATGAGATCCCTAGGTTGATTTCACCAACCTCTGTAAGAACTCGAGTTTGTTGCGAGGAATCAGAGGCCGTAACCTCCGTAAGCCATGACGGCTTCGTTTTCGTGATTGCGTCCCGTTTTGCTTGTGTTCTTCGCGTCTTTGCTTTTGCTCCCTCTTTTCCCGAGATGATTTCTCTTTGTAGGGAGTAGCTCTTACAAATCCGTTTGAACCAAGTTGTTCATATTCGAGAGGAGCTTCTTTGCACTGAAGGATCCATCCTCAAACCTCTCGAGTACGCAGATCGAGCGTTTTCTTTGTAGTGTTCTTCGTTTTCCCTTTTCCTCCCCAAATCCGAGTGTTCCCATTTATCCGACCCAAATTGAGCGATGATTTCTTCGGGATAGCTCCCCAACTGCACTAGGATCATGCCTACAAAGTTGGTAGCAGTTGGTGATCATTTGGTCGAGTTTTGGGAAGATTTGGTGGAGAGAAAATCATTTTTCGCGGTTTCAGAGTTTCTGCTCGTGAGCGTCGGACTAGGCTTCGGACGACTTTTCCCTAGCTCCGGACCATAGCAAGTGGTCCGGTGGTCTTGACTTCAGCCATGTCAAGCAGCGAAGGGCGTCAGACCTAGCTCCGGACTACTCTGCTTTTGAGCTCCGGACCATTGACAAGTAGTCCGGTGGTTCTGCTGCAGGAATCGGCTACGCGTCGGACCAGTGTGTTTAGTCCGACGGTGCCGTCCGACGGTCTGGTCCGGAGGTCAGGCACTCTCTGTTCGTTTTTGGAAGTGTGGAAGGTGAGCACCGGACTACTCTCCTTGGTCCGGTGGTGGTAGCGTCGGACTAGTCCGGAGCAGTGGTCCGGAGGTCAGGTGCTCTCTGCTCGTTTTGGCCTCAGCTGGTGAAGGCGTCGGATCAGGCACCGGACCACTCGTTATTGGTTCGGTGGTCTAGACCGAAGTGGTCCGGAGTCTCTGTTGATCTGCTGTTTTTCGTCTGTTTTGTCTAGGTTCTTGCCTCTTTTCAATAGAGGTTGAGAACTTGGTCTTTGGGGTTTCGGTGAGTTTTCCTCCACTGCCGGTGAGCTCTCTTTTCTCCGATTTCGTCTGAATCCCCGCTCGCGTTGCTCGAGGGAGGTTGAGCACCAAACAACTGGATTTGGTTTTTGGGTAGAGTGGCCCGAATATTTCGAGAGAAATTTGAAGCTCTCATTCAAACCCCCGTTCTCGGTCCTTCACGCTATATACATATGAGCTGCCTGCCTAGGTCTTGCATAGCATCGTGCGAGATCGAGCCAGTCGTAAGCCAAAACAACCTGCCGTAAGCCCGTAACGCCATCCAGAGGCGCCGGCAGGCTCGTCGACGCCACCGCCATGGAGGATTACAAACCGTGTGCGGCCATGGTGGTGACGCAGTGCATCTACGCGGCTCTAGCGCTCTGGTCCAAGGCGGCGTTCACCGGCGGCATGAGCCCCCTGGTCTTCGTCGTCTACAGGCAGGCCGTTGCCACCATTGTGCTCGTCCCCGCCGCCATCGCGGCCAACAGGTGCATGTCTATATAGTTTTGCTCGTATATATTTTTTCATTTGGCAACTTCGATCGCATATAGAAATATATACGATACCTGCGACATCTGTATGTTTCATCATCACCTGGTTCTTGTTGCTTCGTCTCATTCTCATGGCTCGTGGATGATCTGCAATTGCATGCAGGAGGAAGATGAAGGAGATGATGGTCCGCCTTGGAATGACAGGCTTCTCGTTGGTCTTCGTCGCGTCTCTTATCGGGTATGCAATATATAGCAATACTAACACTGATTCACATCAATATTTGTTTTGGTTTACCTACAGCATATATAGAGGGACACCTCTTCAGATTCTTACTTGTGAGTTAGTTCTGACATCAAGTTTTTTTTTTTTGCTCTCTTTGCATGCGGCATGCGACAGGGCAACAGTGAATCAGTGTTTGTACTACCAAGGGGTGCATCTAGGCTCGTCATCGATGGCAACGGCCATGACAAACTTGATTCCCGCCATCACCTTCGTCATGGCAACATCAGTCGGGTGAGTACCAGCTGATCACAGAGAAGAGAGAACCCGTTTCATCAGCAAATTAATTAGTGGAGCGGAGCACTGTTTCTCTGTTTCCGATCGACCCACTGTCGTCTAATATGGCATACTACTGCGTTAGTTTGGCTCCATGGCTGCATTATTAGTCGGTCAAGAACTAACTAAGCTTCTAATCTTTGATTTTTTTTTTGCGAATTACACAGTACAACGCAGACACTCAAACACGCACGCACACTCACCCCTATGAGCACCTCCGAAGAACTGAGGCGGCATATATCTCGAGCTTCACGAAGTCACCACAGGCGCCTCGCTGTTGACGGAGACGTCGCCTACCACTGAAAGCGTAGCGCCAGAAAATCCTGAAAATAAATCCAGGAAACCACAGCCTGAAATTCGCTCCCACGGGGAATCGAACTCAGGACCTGTGGGGTGCCGCTCGAGTGACTTAGCCAACCAGACTAAGGACCCTTTGGCCTTTGATTTGATCAATATTTTAGCACTTTTCCTCCCTCTTATTAGTCGCTCTTGTAGTCTTGTCTACCATGAGTTTGTGAATGTTCAGAAACCAGTTAGGGTTAATCATTCACTGTTGCTTGAAAAACAACCATATTTATATCTGAAATATAGCAAATCCCGTAATTTAGCTTCAACTTCTATTATATAATACTTGGTACAAACATGATACTATTAAATCTGTAATTAAATGTACTGTACTACTGTCCAATAACCTAAGTTTATAATCATAAGTAATAATATAAGACAACATAATTAATTATAGAAAGTGTGATTTAAGAGATCAAAGTCAAACTGGGCTAGAGGGAGTAATTAGTTATACGTTTAGGGCTCGTTCGTTTAGGCAAGTTCTGGGCAGGAACAAATCCTGGTTGAGAGCAGTGTATACAAATTAGATATGTTCCTGGCCGGAACAGTTCCGGACCATGGAACCCCGGAACCGAACGGGCCCTTATTCTTCCGTGACATTAATATAGCCTCAACAACAGAACAAAAAAGGCACGGTGGCCACATGACACTGCCTACGAAGGTAGCAAACCACTTATTTATATCTCACAAAGATCAAATTCCCATGGATCAACAATAACAAACTTTTAAATGAGCTCAAAAGGCAGCTTGAATTAATTTGGGAAGTTGTGAACACCGAATTACAAATTGGCTTCGTCTCTTTTTTATGCGAAACAGAATCGGATTCAGGCCTGGAGTTGGAGCATACTCCTACTACTCTTTGGATTTATATGAATTTTCTTTTCCAACAAAACCAAGATCCAGGTCATGCATACTTATTCTGACAGTCTGACTCTTGTCAGCAATTCAGAATGTTCTAATTATTTGGGGACGTGAGTTGCACTAGAATATGCCATGATCAGTTGTTTGATTGATTGTCTTCCATTATTAGATCTGTTACAGTACCCCCTCGTGAATCGGCAAGAGGGTACTGTAGTAAAGAACGTGAATTTGCTGATAGTACTGTCGTGTGATGTGATGTGATGCGTCCATACATCCCTCCTGATCGATTCCCTCAATGATGAACACAACAGCCTGGAGAGGGTTGACGTGAGGAGGCCGAGGAGCCTGGCCAAGATCTTGGGCACGGCCGTCTGCGTGAGCGGCGCCATGGGCATGGCCTTCTTCAAGGGCCCGAAGCTGCTGCTGCTGCTAGGCGACGACCTGTCCGGCGGCGGCGGCAGGTGGTTGGCGGGCGCGGTGTTCCTGGTGGGCAGCAGCTGCTGCTGGTCGCTCTGGCTCATCCTGCAGGTGCCCATCTGCAAGTCGTACGTGGACCCGCTGGCGCTGTCGGCGTGGATGTGCCTCCTGTCCACGCTGCAGTCCGCGCTGCTCGTCTCCTTCCTCGTGCCCCCGGTGGCGAACAAGACCGCCTGGAGGATCCACTCGCTCTTCGACCTCTCCTGCTGCGTCTTCTCGGTCGGTAACGCTAGCTATCGATCGTCAACGATATGATGCATGCATGATCGATCCGTCGCCGTGACTCGATCGCATTACGTACATCGTCGCCGTTCGTGGACCTTGGAATTGGAAGTGATGTCGTCGTCGTCTGTAATGGCAATGCAATGCAGGGCGTGTTCGGGTCAGGCGTCACGTTCTACCTGCAGTCGTGGTGCATCTCGGTGAGGGGCCCGCTCTACTCCGCCATGTTCAACCCGCTCTGCACCGTGATCACCACCGTGTTCGCCGCCGCCGTCCTCCGCGAAGAGCTGCACGTCGGCAGGTTCGTATATTATAATGCACATGCAATGCAAGGTTCATGCAATTCCATATATACGGTTTTGATGCTGCCTAGCTTGGAGACATGCATGACATCGATCTTTTGTGGCTGACCGATCGATGATCAGCTTGCTGGGCGCGACCGCCGTCATCGCGGGGCTGTACGTGGTGCTGTGGGGCAAAGCGGGCGACGGCAAGAGGGCCGGGACGATGGAGCCAGAGCAGCACTCGGACGATTTGGAGAAGAAGTCGGCGCGGTCAGACTCGACGGTCGACGTCGGCAATGGCAATGGCATCACCGAGCCCCTCCTGGCGGCCGGCGATCCAACGGAGAAGTAGTAAACGGGATTTTGCTCCTCAAAGTGTTCATTCGCGGTGTGCCATCCGTCCCATTTAGGCATTTTTGTCATGTACTCATGTATGTAAACTACTCCTAGCAATTTCAAATGATCTGTTGGTGGAGTTTGACTTGATCTCCGTGCTGCCGATGCACGATTTTGTTTGTTAATCAACGTGGCAGAACCCCGCCGCCGTCTCTAACTGGAGCAGTCCGGTCCGCTCGCCGTCGCCTGCTAGCTTGTGGGCTGGCCGGGTCTGGGCCTGCTGCCACTACATTCCGGCCCACATGCCGCCGCTTCCTAAAAAGGGCCTCAGCGGGCCAGGTCCAAAAAGCAAAGCATTTGTCCTAGTAGACATAATAACCGGGGCCATATATGGTGGGATGCAGGTTGGGCTTACTTTAAAAACATTGCTAATTTGCATATGAGTCCTATGTATAACTAAACATGGATGAACAACACACTACGGGGGCTGTTAGACCAGGCTCCTATCTAAGAACAAGGCCCCAGCTACTGGTTTAGCACGTACCCCTGCTTCTCGCCAAATTTGGCAGCGGGCCAGCGTCAAAGAAGACGTCTGCCGTGGCGGTGGGCGGTGCATGGCTATCTGTCAACCGCATGGAGCCGAGCCAAATGTAGTCACTGTGATTCCCCTGATCTCCTCCACCACTCCCACTCCCACTCCCACTCCCAGGCCAGGCGTTTACAAAGCCTGCCTCTGCTCTGATGGGTCAATGGGAAGCGAAGAGAGTTCCGCAGCACGGTCCCCTTCTCTCGCTCTCGGCTCTCAGTCACACAGACGTACACACTCCAGTGCCTGGCCCCAACATGGCCGGCGGCGGCATCCGTGCGGGTGCGGAGGGCTACAAGCCGTGCGCGGCCATGGTGGCGACGCAGTGCATCTTCGCAGCCATGACGCTGTGGGTCAAGGCAGCGTTCGGGCGGGGCATGAGCCCCATGGTCTTCGTCGTCTACACTACAGGCAGGCCATCGCCACCCTCGCCCTTGCCCCGATAGCCATCATCGCCAATCGGTACGATCGAGTTGATGATCCATCGATCAATAAGAGTTCCTCTGTGATGCATGTTGCTCTTCTTTTAATTTCTCTTCCCCACAACCCCAATTGCGCGCTTGTGTACGTGGTTTTAGCTGTGATTCTGCCTGAACTTGTCAGGGCGAGGCTGAAGGAGATGAGACTGAGAATGAAAGCTTTCCTCTTGGTGTTTCTGGCGGCTTTGTTTGGGTACGCTACGCTACATATAGATTCTTGCTAGCTTTAGCTTCTGAACAAATCAAATTCTTGCTCCTCAAAGTAAACATGCTGGAGTATTGTCCAATTCTTAGTTTGCTTCCTCTGCTCTTTGCCAACGTACTGTCACCTTTCCCTGTGCAACAGAGCTACGGCGAATCAGAACCTGTGCTACCAAGGGCTGCACCTAGGGACGTTGTCGCTGGCCACGACCATGACGTGTTAGAAAGATAGGATCGACTAGATCCAGATCCAGTGGGGTAGATGATGAACAAGAAAGAGATTCGAGAATGGAGAGAGAGGTGAACCACTGACCCGAGTGAATCCCGTCCGGCACTCGTTTGGTCGGGGAGGATCTGCGCACTGGCAGCGACGGTTGGGGAAGAGCTCGGTGTAGTCCGACGTCGATGCAGAGGCGGTGTGGCCGGAGGCGCTTCCCGTCACTGACTGTGCCCCTCTCTGATCGGGATTAGGGTTGTGTCGGTGGGGAGACTGTACGGCGACGAACCTCGTACTGAGTGCCGACAACCCCCACCTCTATTTATTGCGCAGTGTGACAGGGGCCCTCCCGCCTATAGATGGGCTGGGCGTCCCCGATCAGGACGCGGATCAAGGCCCAATAGGCCGTTGGGCTCATTAGCTGAGAGATCAATCTAACATTCTCCCCCTTGATCTCACCTTATACATTCAAACATTATTCACATTTACTTTTTCCATATCCCATCACAGATTAATGCATAGAGTATGTCTCATCGTCACAGTCAATCGCCGATAGACTTAACAACTACAACACACGTCTCTGATCTAGAACAGATACTATAACTTTGGGCCCTTTTATTGTCCAGGAATCATAGGCTTCCCTTAAACCCATGCTAGCTACATGTTCTCTGAACACGTTGGGTGGTAAGCCTTTTGTAAGCGGATCCGCGAGCATATTTTCAATTCTTATGTGCTCAAAACTTTAAGGTTTGATCCCAGACTTTATATTTCACAACATAGTACTTTATGTCAATGTGTTTGGCAGCACCACTTGACCTATTGTTATGAGCATAATGTACCGCTAGACCATTGTCGCAGTATAACTTTAGTGGTCTATAGATGTCGTTAACCACCTTTAAACCGGGTAAGAACTTATTTAACTAGTTCACCTTCCCTATTGCCTCGTAACATGCTTCAAACTCGACATACATTGTGGACGATGTAATGACGTGTTGCTTTGAGCTTTTCCACGATATAGCTCTCTTTGCGAGAATGAACACATATCCACGTCTGAATGTCTTTCATCTCCTACATAATCAGAATCCAAATACCCACCATGTGGAGTGATTCTGATCTTCTATATGTCAACATGAGGCCTTTTGTTCCTTGCAAATAATACAATACATTCTTAACCAATTTCTGCCAAGTAACCCAGTAACAAATACTATGTCAGGGCGTGTACATACTTGAGCATACTATAAGTTTCCGACAACTGAAGCATATGGAACCACTTTCATTTGGTTGAGCTCATATTGGTTCCTAGGACATTGAAATTCTCCATATCTATCGCCCTTGACTATTGGAGCAAGTGAGAGAGAACATTTATGCATACTACATATCTTTAATACTTTCTCTTTATATGCATTTTGTGATAATCCCAGTACCCCATTTCTTCTATCTCGATGAATTTTGATCCCCAAAATGAATCAGGCTTCACCGAGATCTTTCATATCAAACTTTGAGGACAAAAACTTCTTTGTCTGCAACAGTAGACTGACATCACTACTAGCAAGTAAGATATCATCCACCTATAGGATAAGAAAGATATACTTCCCACTTTTCAACTTTATGTTGGGAATATACCCTAGAGGTAATCATAGAGATGATTGTATTTCCTTGTATCCATGACATATTATGAGTTCAATGAATATCCATTAAAGATAACTTGTATCGATAAGCAATTATGTGAATTGTTTGTGAAACTCTTTTACTTGTAAAGTTGTCCCTGATCGAAGTTTGTACTAGAATGTACATGAATATTGGATCAGCACATTATTAATTGATGACTATGTTTCACAAGTCATGGACATGGAGATGTCGAACTAATAATGTGGGCACATGTAGGACATGGAGCTGGACAGACCCGACATGATATTGTCTCTATATACATCATGTATGTTATGTCCTTAGACCTGAGATTGTCGTATGTACTCAAGATGTGAAACAACCTACCTTGGGACTACCAAACGCTACTCCGTGACTGGGTAGTTATAAAGGTGAATTTCGGGTTTGTCAGAAAACATGCTGTGAGACATAGTCAATCAAGATGGAATTTTCCATTCTCCATGAGAGAGAGATATCACTGGATCACTCAAATGATTAGATCATGAAATGCATGGCCGTGCTTGGGTTAAGTGTTAACCCACGAGTTGAACCAAATATCATGAGGCAAAGGAATAACATGTATATTGTAATGTGGTGGTTCGTCTGATATGATCGTAGTGTATGCATAGGAGTTGACACGCCTTGCTAGAGGCCACTATCAACTATTGGTCGAGTAAGAGTACTTGGGTCATGTCTATGTGTGCGTGAGCCCATAGGGTCGTACGCTTAAGGGGCTGGAAGCCGACCCGAATTAGACTAGGTTTAGGGTTACTAATGGGCCTCCAACGTGGGAGCTCATTAGGACGCCTATATAAGCAAGGGGTGGCGCGGGGCGAGTTGATCTTACGTCCTTTGGCAGCCGTCGTAGCCCTCCCCACGCTCACACCTAGTACTCCTCGCGGACCTAGCAGTCCAGAGACGTGACACTTCTTCCCTGCACGTGTGGGATTCCTCGGAGGTGCTGCATTTGGAGCACAAGGATGAACCGCGAGTAAGAGACGTTGAGACGGACGACCTCGCAACTGCACGACACTGCTGCGACGCGCACGACTACATCAAGTTGCTTCCGCTGCACCTGCGCGTCTAGTGGTAACCACGTGATCTATAACTAGCACTAGTTCCTGGTTTATGGGGTAGAAAATTTTGTTTTCCGGCTAGTGTAGCAACCCCATAACCCTACAGTGGTATCGGAGCTGTTAGATGTCTCGTTATAGATTCGGGTACGAGCATATGGTGATATGAGCGGTTTAAGATAAATCTCTGATCATGGTTCGTGATCTTGCCACGTTGGTATTGTAACAATCTACTCGTACCGGTCGGAATTCCGCCATCCGAGTTAAGTGATACATGTAAAACCAATTATGGTGAGTTGGAGATCAATAAGATTGGTCGAATCGAACCTAGGTCAAGTTCCAGGCGCATACGATGCGCGGCGGCGACGGATTGGATCCGTCGTCGGAGGGGAATTTTACAGAAAAGTGTTATTCGGTAAAACGGTCATAACTTTTGCATACGACCTCGGAACGAGAAAAACCTTACACGAAAATCGTGCGCCAGAAAATTTCGCATTCGTCAACAACATCCTTTGGCGGTTTCGGCAAAGATTAGATTTGCGAAAAATAGCTTGCAAAATTGAGTTTTCGGCGTTTTAAATTTAGACGTCGGAATTGGTTAACTCTATTTTGCAGGTATTCGTGATTAGTATAGCCCTTATGTGTATATGATGCATGTATGTAATTAATTCATGGCTTACACGTCATGATTAAGACAATATGGCTGGAGCCACAGATATTGTCCATTCAAATGTAATGGCATGCGTGCCAATCTGTGATGTTCCTATCCGCGACCATGTAATTTTATCTCATTGTCTTGTGGTAGTAATAGATAGTCTTGGTGGACTCATCACAGAAGGATAACATACTTGAATCATGGAGATGGTGATCACCATGATGAACAGATTGATGGAGATGGAGATCTCCAAAGTAACAATGGGCTATACCAAGTCATATCTGTGTTTATGTCGTTCTCACTATGTTCTACTTTCACGTACAATAATGTTTTTCTCTACATATGCGGTAGTGAAGTAGAACGATCCCTCAACAATGTTTAAGTCATAATGCTTCCACAAACCTTCCACAAACTTTGTGATCCCCTTCAGGCTTCACGCGAAGCCAATTTTTGTGGCTCTGTGTCCACGGCTGAAAACAACTCTAGCTCCATGTTTTGCTAACGATAAGCGCTTCTATGTGCGATAGCATTTGGTGCGGCTCTATTTGCTCCGCAAACGGACGCGGTGGAGTGGAGAAGCCCTTAGGGCACGTACAACGGTAGTTAAAGAGCCGTCTCTATGGCTGAATATTTGCAGAAAACACCTTCACGCGCAACAGCCGAGGCAAGGCCGTCGTTGAGGAGTCGACGGCTTCAGCTCGTGCTCCCAGAAATCGACCTGGAAGCTTTGATCCCGTGCGAAATGCTATGACAGATGAAAACCGTACTAGGATGCACTGTACACATTAGCTTCTTCTCTCATCTAGCTAGACAACGTACTACACATCAGCTCACGTTGTTAAATTTATTTAAAATCAAAATCAAATCTAAAAATCATGATTCAAATTTATTTAGCTTTCTTTTGATTAGACTATATTCTAGAAGTGATAAAAGATATGTTACTCGTACGGTGTGACATTTTTATAAGTATATTAATACACTATTTATGTTGATTATTTGTCTAAAATATTTAGGTTTGGTCATGTTGTAAGAATTATAATCATACTGCTTAACTTAATTATACTTGATTTGTTATTTCTAAACTAGCAACACCATAGTATACAAAGATCATATTCATACTTAATCGTAAATATACACATGTATTAAATAACTTATAGACAGATAAATAGACAACTCATTGTATGACTTGTCTATTTAGCTGTCTGTACGTAGATTTCAAAAACTTAGAGACAGCTTGCTGTCTGTGGGTTGTACATGCCCTTAGTGTTGACCAAGGAACTTTTCTTCAATTCGATTATAATGATGAAAAAAAACTATCTTTGGTTTCTTATAATTTAATAAATTCGCTGATGGTTATCACCTATTGCAATTTGCCGTAGATTCATAGATAAAATACTTAATTGCACCATCAACCTTAAACTTTGTATGGTGTACCACTTAGATCCACTATCACTGCAAACATATTTATGGCAATTAAACTTGTCCAATAATGAATCATGGGTTCGTGTTTCTATCTATTCTCACTTTTTGTTCAGTACAAGATAATAATTTTGACCATTGAATAGGTAGAAGCTGTGTCTAGCTTAAAATAATCATTCCATTCTGTAATCATGTTTAGAATTAACATCTGCTTCTTTGAATGTACGTTTTTCCCTGCCTGTATTTTTCTAGGCCGGAAAAACATTGCTAATGTTGGTGCTTCAATCTGTCTGCGCATGAAATTCATCAACAGGCAAGAAAGAGTGAACACCAGAGAAGTAAGTAGCACGGCAAAGATCTTTGGCACGGTTGTTTGCGTGGGAGGAGCCATCACGATCGCGTTCTTCAAAGGTCCGAAGCTGCCGAGGGAATTCCTCAGTGACCCGTCCATGCTTCTGCATGAGTTCAGCAGAGACAAGTGGGTGATGGGTGCGCTCTTCCTCGTCGGCAGCAGCTCTTGCTGGTCCTTGTGGCTCATATTGCAGGTCAATCCACTAGACAACCGTCAGAATTTTACTAGTACAAGAAATAGTACTAGTAAACATGAGAGAAGAAGCAAGTAGTGAGATCAAAGCGTACGTGGTAATATAATCTTGTTTCCAGGGTCCTATCTGCCAACGGTACGTGGATCCTCTGTGCCTGTCGGCCTGGACATGCTTCTTCTCCACCCTGCAGTCCGCCGTGGTGGCTCTCTTCCTGCTGCCGGACCGCAACGCGTGGAGGATCCACTCGCTGTTCGAGCTCTCCTGCTACGTCTTCGCGGTCAGTGCCTGCCACTTCGTTTCAGAAACCCACTATGCATGCATGCAGTCGGAAGATCGATGAGATCAATCAGAATTCTTAATTGGCTAAGAGATCGACAGACTCGATCGTGGTGAGTTCAGGGCGTGTTGGGGTCGGGCGTGGTGTTCTACCTGCAGTCGTGGTGCATCTCCGTGGGGGGCCCACTCTATTCCGCCATGTTCACCCCGCTCTGCACCGTGCTCACCACCGCGCTCTCCGCCGCCATTCTCCACGAACAGCTCCACATCGGAAGGGAAGGCACGTACGCTCTCTCCTCCTTCTCTGAAAGACAGACCTGAATATTGTTCCTTGATTGAGTTCTTTGGCGTTCTCACCATCCAAGCGACCAACCCGTTTTTGCATCAGGGAGTGATGGCACCAAGAACTGATTCCTTTTGTTTCTTTGCTGTCCGTCTAGCTTGGTAGGGTACGCGGCCGTCATCACTGGCCTTTACATCGTCTTGTACTCTTGTGGGGCAAAGCAGAGGACGCCAGGATGGAGAGGATACCGGTTCTAAGCAAAGCGGACGTGGAGCCGCACCCTCACTCTCACTCTCAGCTTGACCCTGAGAACAGTACTCTCGCTGCACCTCTTATGGTACAAGCACGCAACTGATCGAGGGAACAGGGGAATTCTTTTCGGTTGCTATATATCTGGAGGTAATAATTGTAGCTGTGAGCCTGTGAAAGTACAAGTGTTGCGTGCCATTCTTAATAAGCTACATTAAGAATTACTAAGAAGTCAATATCTGAATAACCTGATGAGGTGTTGAACGCGACAAGGACTGTGGATATACAATTATGCAGTACTACTATGTTCCAGAAAGAAAGGCTATAGAATATGTGTAGGTCAAACTTTTTTAACTTTGATTGAATTTATAGAAAAGACATACAACATTTATATCTCCAAATAAATTTATTATTAAAATATATTCAATGATCTATCTAATGATACTAATTATATATTATAAATAATTATGTTATTTTTGTTATATATAATTAGTTAAAGTTAAAGAAGTATGAATTCTCGGAAAGCAAGAATAACTTCTAACTAATTAAAAACGGAGGCAGCAGGTGCTTGGCTGCTGGGCGAACATGTGGTGTGTGGAGGGCAACGAAGGAGAATAGAAATCGACCAAGGTTGCTGGTAATCGATCGTTGATGTTACCTATCAATTCATTTGCGACACCGGCAGGAACTAGTTCATGATGAGATCCAGCAGAATATTACATGCATGATTAATTTGTGCATATCCCTCAATTCTCTTATCTCCACGATTTGGTTTGACCACGGAACTCCACCGGAGAAAACAATCAGCCATAAACAAATGCAAGGGTGACGGCGCAGCTGACTCATCAGAGCACGGGCGGCTGTTTAGCTGTTCGTTTGTCCGCGAGCGCGCGCACATGGATGCTCCTGGTGAAGCGGCGGATCGAGGAGTGGGCGCGCGCGCGAGAGAAAGAGAGGCGCCTCGTGATCTCTGCCCCGGCCCCGGCCCACGCGCACTCGCCGGATCTCGCTCGCGCGCCATGGCAGACGCCCCGTGGCTGGAGCGGTGCGGGCCGAGCGTGGGGATGGTGCTGGTGCAGCTGTTCTACGCGCTGGTGGACGTGGCGCTCAAGACGGCGTACGGGCTCGGCATGCGCCCCATCGTCTTCGTCGCCTACCGCCAGGGGATCGCCGCCGCCACGCTCCTCCTCGCGTCGCTCGCCACCAGGGGGTGCACGCTGCGGCCCATGGCCGTCGGCGCGCGGGGCTTCGCGCTCCTCTTCGCGGCCTCCCTGGCCACGTGAGTCATCCATCATCAGTTGCTGTACTACTTGTAATGATCCTCAGTGAGTGCCTGCTGGCTGCTCTGATTTCTGATTCAGTGGGAATTACGTATATGGGACAGCGCGACGGGTCAATACTGGTACTTTCAGGGCCTCCAACTGGCGTCGCCGTCCATGGCAAGGGCCACCACCAACCTCGCCCCCGGCATCACCTTCGCCATTGCCGCCGTCATCGGGTAGGTGGCTTACAGTCTTCTCTTTCTTTCTTTCTTTCTTTCTTTCTTTCCTTTTATTCTGTTTTTCTTTGTTTTCGAGGAAAGTTGGGCCTACCATTTCTCGTTTTTTAGACTACGTATATACTAGGCCAGAATAGACTCTTACAGATGCGCTTCTTTTCTTCCTGGGCTCTGTCCAAAGAAGGAAGGAACATCCTAAGCCCAAGGCCTCGCGCGTAGCAGCCCAAATTCTTACTCCCACCTTGGACTTGAACCCGGTTCGCAGGCTAGAGAAGGTGGATATCAGAAGCTTGAGGAGCGTCGCCAAGATCGTCGGCACCGCCATCTGCCTCGTCGGAGCAGCATTCATGGCCTTCTTCAAGGGCCCAGGGCTCCTCGGCGCGGCTCTTCTCTCGGCGACCAGCGACAGCAACAAAGACTGGGTCAAAGGAGGCATCTACCTCGTGGGAAATGCTATCTGCGTCTCCATCTGGTACATCTTGCAGGTACTACAACTGACAGATGATTACAATGACATGAGACATGACCATCATTCAACACACGTCGTCGCCGTGGTTATTTGAGGTGACTCACTGCTGGCAGCGTTGCATATAATTGCATCGAATGGTTTCAGGTGCCGGTCTGCAAATCGTACCTTGATCCTCTGTCTCTGGCGACCTGGATGTGCATCTTGGCGACCTTGCAATGCGCGGCGATGGCGCTCTTCCTGGAGCCCAATTACCTGCAGATCTGGAAGCTTACCTCGTTCTGGGAGTTTCCCTGCATTTTATATGGAGTAAGTTAGGTTTCACCTGGACGGCTGGTCCACCATCTACCACACCGTTTTGAATGAAATTTGAATTGCATTGCATATATATAGTGGGATAAGTCGAACAAATTTTGTAGGGAGTGTTTGCGTCTGGCGCCAACTTTTTCCTCCAATCATGGTGCATAGCCGTGAAAGGACCCCTCTACAGCGCCATTTTTACGCCGCTGAGTGCCGTGATCACAGCAATATTATCCACGCTCTTCCTGCATTTAAAGCTCCATGTTGGAAGGTATGCTTGTTTCCACTATATGCAGTATAGCAAATTAAGTCTGAACCCCTTGCATCGCTACTATTTATATAGTCACTAGACAAGTACAGTATGTATCAACCGTTCAATCGGCAGTGATATCACTTTTTTTTTCCCCCTCTTGTGCAGCGTCTTAGGTGCAGTTACGATCATCGTTGGCTTGTACGTCGTGCTGTGGGGTAAAGCGGATGACACCAAGGGCGGAGATCTCCATTCCAGTGATTCCAAGCAGACGGTAGATACGGATTGCATTCCTGTCAGAGTAGAGACTCGGACTGATCTTTCAGAACCATTGCTACCGAAGATGACGAATGCTAATACTCGGTTATGCTAATTTCTATTTGAGAACATGATATAACTGCATGTTCAAACATGTTATTAATGGTTCAAACTTCCTACATTTCAAATGTGAAGATGATATCGTTGGGGAAGTAGCCCAATAGGAACACATCCAAGGGTTGGCAGCGGATCAGGTAAGGTGCAGGTGGAGTACATACCCGTCCGCGACAAATTGTTTGTCAGATAAAATTTTATACCTTCACCTGTACCCCGTCAGGTAAGATTTTGTATCCGTATTCTCGTCGGGTATGAGAGATACCCACGGGTACCTGTAACACTGAGTTATACTATCAATAGAACAGAGGGAATTCTTTGTATTTTTAGCACTAAAGCCTAAAACATCATATCCGCGTCCATATCGACGGGTAGAATCTTATACCCGTACTCATACCCACGCGTATCCTGAGGAAAGAACAAAAGCGAGTCTAAAAAAACTCCTACATTCCTTTACATAGAGTGCTGAGGGAAGAGTGTTGAACATATCAAGGACACCGCTGGCCACTCATAGGGCCTATATAGCCATGGGCAGAGCCAGTAGGTAGTCCAGATAGGCTGACTACATATCAAACTTCATGTGCTGTCCCAGTATTTTGGCCCAGTACTATACAGGCCAAGAGAATTTTGGCCCAGCACTCGTCATCCACTCATCCTGCATCCCGCGTAAGATAACTCGGCGTTGACGCCTCCGCTTATGATTGGTGACCACACCCACTATTTTTTGATTTTACTGTATTGCATATAAGGTCAGTCTCAATACGAGTTTCATTTGCGTTTAATATTTTGTCATATGTGCATTTCTATTGATGTGGCTACGTTTTAATGAAAAGAGAGAAGAAATGAGTATCATGGGGATGAAACTCTTTTGACACACCAACTCTCTATGAGTCAGAGAATTAACTTTGGAATGAAACTTTACATTGAGAGTGAGAGTTTCATTTCATTCTAGATGACATGGTAGTCTTGGAAACAGTATAATGAAACTGTCCATTGAGACTGGTCTAGAATTTTAACGAAGACTAGCCTGATTTCAAATCCTACCACTACAACTAGCTATAGCGCATTAGCGCACTACCAACTATTCCCTCTGTCCTTGAAAGATAGATTTCTGGAGTTGTTCTAAGCCAAAATTTTGAAACTTTGACCAAATTTTTAGAAAAAATATTTAAATTTATGGTATCAAATTAGTATCCCCATGGAGCTTATTTTAAGTCGCAAATGTTGTTATGTTTTTCTATAAAGTTAATTAAAATTAAAAAAAAGTTTGATTGACATGGATTCTATGAATTGACTCTTTCAAAGGGAGTATATGAAAACAGGTAGCATAGGAGACAACTACCAATTAGGGAGTCTAATGCCCTATGCAAAGTGTGTGATTGGAATAATCGAAGAGGTAGTCACCTATTGCGTTACACAGGGTCAGGGTTAGATGATTAAATACAATATGATGCCTTCCACATGAGTTCATCGACAACATCCAACATCTAGTTGATGCGCTCTTAGTGTGGTTCTGTACCTATACTATGGGATCTACCTAGATCACATAGTAGTGTTGTGTAAGTCGTTTTTACGGGTTCCTTAGTGATATACACATGAAGTTGTATGTGATGAAAATTATGGTAAAATTTTCGCAGGGGGTGTTCCTTTTTTTTTATCTGGTTGAGTAGTTAGATGTCATGTAATGTGTGGTTTTAGAGTTCAAAGACTATTGTGATATTTGGAGGTTGAAAAAATAGATTTTACCCATTAGCAATGCTTATGTAAGAGTATGTTGCATTAAAAAGAAGACTTAGCGCTTGTTTAGATGCAAAATCTTTTAAAATTTTGCATTGTAGCACTTTTGTTTGTATTTGTCAATTATTGTCTAATCATAGAGTAACTATACTCAAAAGATTCATCTCGCAAATTAGGGGTAAACTGTGTAATTAATTAATTTTTTACATATATTTAATGCTACATACATGTATCCGATGTGACGGAAAATCTGATACAGTTTTAAAATTTTGAACCCATCTAAACAAGGCCTTATTTTCTGTAGTTAAGGTTGCCTTTGAATTGTGGTCACGGAATATCATCTAGTGAAATGTTCCATCGAAAAATAAAGTACCGGCTCTCACTCCATTTTCTGCAAAATCAAATCATTAGTCTCAACCCGTCTAATATCTCCAAGCACACCAGCAATAGTCTCGCTACTTCTATAATCAGTACAGCAACCACATTTACACATTTGCACCTGTATGATGCATCAGCCCATGTGTTCTCACATTCCCATATACCAGTAAATTTTAGCATCCTTTAGGAAGGGTTTGGTTTGATGAATTATTGCATTCTAGCTAGATGAGAAAGTGTATCTTAAATTTCTTAAATTTACTCTATAAATTTAATAAAATAAACGTCTTTGCAAGTACTAATTACAAATAAGATGACGATAGATCAATTCATTCAATTTGCAAACGGGGAAAATGTGAAGTGCTTTATTCTTTGGATCGACCAAACACCCTATTAGCACCTAATATTGAATCGTTCACTGTCTCTAGTATTTGACAGTACTAGATATTTCTCAACTGACAAGGAACGTAATGGAAGATGATGCAATGGACCTAATCCAATTTTAAGCCAGGATAGAATCGCTCGCCAGAGATGACAAGCAAGACAGTGGAAGTACGTGGACACAGTTGGATATTTCCGGAGGAACGTTAGGCTGGACTTGCCTCTCATCGTCATGGGACACCACAGGACCACAGCTTTCGTGTCGCTCGTCATGGTTGAAGACTTAAGCCTTCGTCTCCCTTTCTTTGATTACTTCATTGTGGAAAATGGTACAACTACAAGTCAGGAAGCGTCAGTAGCAACCTAGCGAAACCGTGTGCTAGTGTATGGAGCGAGGACAGACAGATAAGTGCAATGGTTTCAGAACCGGAAATGGCAGTTAGCTCAGCAACTTGAGGTAGTAGGTAATATCATAGAGAGCAAACAGAGTTAAAAAAATTGACTTAAGAGCGCTTGATAAGGGCACTAATTAGCTTGCTAATCCTCTTCCGTTTTAGGATATACATGAATCATGTGAGATGTGTTGTTAGGATATACTCTCTCTATCCCAAATTATAAGACATTTCAAGAATCTTGGATATTCAAACCATCTCAAGTTTAACAAAAAAATTTAGAAAAAATTATAAAGATTTATAACATTAAATAGACATAATATGTAAATATAATTGATAAAGATTCTAATGATATTTAGCTGATATCATAAATGTTATTATATTATGATATAAGTTTAGTCAAATTTGAGATATTTTGACTCTCTAAGATTTTTAGAATGTCTTATAATTTGAGATAAAAGGAGTATGTATCTTGTGAGATACTGGAGATTTGCTGGATTTGAAGCAATAGCTACATTAGATTTGATCCGATGCATCCTCGAAATGATGTCTAAACCCAGAGTTTATTTCCTCCATTATCTAAAATGGAAATGTTCGCTAATCCTCTCCCATGCCATCATCATGTGTTGGCGCAGTCAAACTGTAGAATTAGGTGGTGATTAACTGATTATGTGCCGTCATCCATATCCATGTCAGGCGAATTTGATATGGATGACATGTCACATAGTCAAACGACGATCCTATCTTCAGAATAATATAGGATCATCGTTGTTTCATGTCAGGCGAAGTTTCGAAAAGAAAGCTTAAAACTGAACAATCATCAAAGGTGCAGGTCACTCGGGAAAAAGTCTAAACGAAAGCAACTGGTAAAACAAAGGCATCCATATATATATAAGTAGCAGTCTGACGAATCAATGAGCAGCGTATACAAAACCTACCGCTGATCTGATCATAATAGGATAATAATAATGTAACTAGGAAGACGATAAGAGTCCGCAGTAATAGTAATCTCCATCACCTGTACAGAGCAACATCGAGCCTACTACTAAACATGTACGACGGCACGGCAGTGACCACAAAACAGGGAGCAGAGCACACTGAGCGGCCGATCGAGCCAAACGATGGAAGGATCAAGCGTATCCGCCCTGGCCCTTCCACCCGCCGCCGCGGTAGGCGTTGTCCCTGCGGTTGTTCCTGAAGGCGCAGCAGCCGACGGAGTAGACGATGACGATGAAGACGAGGAAGACGATGCAGACGACGGCGACGCGCTTCCAGTCCCGCTTGAGCGTGGCCACCACGCCGGCCTTGCACGACTGGCAGCCGTAGCAGAGCGACGAGCCGTTGCTGTTCCAGGTCTGGCAGTCCGGGTCCGTCGAGGTGGTGGTGCTCGTCGTCCAGTTCGTGCCGCCGACGTAGGTGTAGCCGCAGCTGGTGGGGGCTTGCAGCAGCCAGACTGCAGGGGACAAGACGTACAGTGCAGATGAATGAGCCTTTGAGTTTGAAACAGAGCAGCTACGTATATTATACAGTACTACTCATGTCTTATGAGCTGGAAACTTGCAACATCGATCACATGAAGATTATATTGCCGTTTATGCAGATACAAGTAATTGTTGATGATGGTTCCAAATGGAGCAGTATCGTGAAATGATTGGATTCTACAACCTAAGAGTCCGGTGAAAGTGCACCAGACCGTTGAAATGTATGTAAGGGCATGTGCTAGGAGAGAAAATTCATGCTCCAATAATGCAAAGGTCATAGCATTGGGAGCAGGTACTAATAGTTGATTTGGACTGAAGAAACCACTATAAAAGACGTACTAGTGGTAATCCTTTGACAAAATCAACGCTAAGTCTGATGCACTGTTTTTAGACAGTAGTGAAGTTGAAAGTATGCACGTCAGATGAAGATGCACAACAGTACAAGTAACCATCAGCCGGCCCTAGCTAGCTAAGGTCTTGCGTTGGCATTAGCAGATTAGCTTCCGATGTCACATCACAATTATCAACTACTATAAATAAAAGTAAGAAAAACGACACAGAAAAGACCACCTTCTTTAATTTGTCTATTTATTTATGGATGCAAAGCCGGTGACAGACAGATGGACAATAGAGTTTCTCTTGGTGATTAAGCATATATAAATATGTATATATATATATATATACACACAGACGTTTTTATTTAGTATATTACTAAAAGAAATAAATCGATCAAGCTTTGATGTGAATGAAAAATAAATAAATGAATAAATAATTACCTCGATGGGGGAGAGATCGGAAGCCATGAACTGCGTGATGGATTCATTCTTATCCTGCAGTTTCTTGCAGACCTTGGAGTCCTGGAGGCAGCTACTGATCCTGTTCCAGTTCTTAGTGTTCTCGACCCGTTTCTGGAGCCAGTTGGAGTAATCGCCGAGCTTGTACTCCTTGTAGCCCTTGCCGGAGACGGCCTCCCCTGCTCCCTTATTGGTGACGACGAAGGCGAAGACGGTGAAGCAGAAGAGGACGAGGATGAGGACGAACATGGCGACGAGGTAGACCCAGAGGAGGCAGGTGACGCGGCAGCAGGCGCCGACGAGGCCCGCGAGGGAGACGACGAGGAGGAACACCCCGAGCGCGATCACGGGCGCCGAGAGGTAGCGCTCGCACTCGGTGCCGTCGGCGCGGTGGCCTAGCCAGATGCCCGCGCCCAGGATCGGGATCGAGAGGAGGAAGGTCACCAGGTTTAGGATCCCGATCAGGTTGTTGCTCAGCCGGAACGCCATGGCTGGCTGGCTGCTGGCCGGCCGGTTCGTCGCCGCGCGGCGGGGTCGGGTTTTGTTTGGGTCGGGGACTCGGGGGGGCACGATGCACGCACCTTGTGTTGTGGTTTAGCGGGTTTTGGGGGGGGCTGGCTGGACACCGTGCGGTTTGATGGTTTTGGGGGCGTGGTGCGTGGGCGTATTTGTAGTTGGGGGTTTTGGAGGGGCGCCGCCGAATGGAAGGGAAGGAAGGAAGGAACCGTCGAAAGTTCGTGGGCTTTTTGGGTGGTGAGTTGGAGTGGAAAATGGTGCGCCGAGAGCGAGAGACGTGCACAGGAACAGGAGGGGAGTGCACGCGCTAGCGTATTGACCGGGTACTCTCTCGTACTTGGGCTTGGTTTGGTTTTAACGTGTTTTCCCGACGATAAGCCTGAGTATAGTAGGGCGGGGTCTGAATAGTTGCAAGATTTTTCATCATTTCACGCGTTCGGCGTCTGAGTCGCTGTCAATGAACGTTGGCGGTCTTCAAGTTGGTAACGACCTGCGCAGGCAGATATGGAGATATACACGCTCAGCGCGTGGCGTGACCGGCCGCCGGCGGTGAGGAGAAAAAAAAACGAACGAAAGTGACAGTAGGTGTAGGTATCGTCCCTCGACGCGCTGAAGGCATCCTTCCGTTTTCTCCTCTACTGCTCGGTACTGTCACTAAATTAAAGTGATCTGGCAAATTGACAGCATATCCGGGTGACGACTGACAAGCGCATGCTGGCGCCGAGACCGATCGATCGGCCTGTCGCGGAAGCGGAACCTTCCCCAAGTTGCGCATCAAGTCGTGACGCTCGCTCGTGCTCCCGCGTTGCTGCATATGTACGGGTCTCATCGACTCTGACCACCACCAGGTGGCACCCGGGTTTTGTGTGTGTAATCGTGCTCTTCTTTTCTGAGGTTTTGCGTGCACTGCCCTGTCACGTATGTACGGCGAGTGACTCACAAGTCGTTTGGTGCGATTTTTTTCCATGGCCTGTGCCGCTTTTGATGATCGTGTCAAGGCCAAGCTACCGAGATTTGTCAACGCCGGCGACCTAATCTCTTTTTTTTGAATTTTTTTCGCTTTTGGACCCCTGGAGGAATTATTCCCAAAAATGGACCCAGGGGGTCGGCGCCGTACCCCCTGGCGTCGAGGTAACACAGCTCGGCGCCGTGCCCCAAGGCGCCGAGCTTTTAGCCCGCATCCTGCTGGGATCCGACGTGGCTGGGGGCTCGGCGCCATAGGGCACGGCGCCGAGCTAGCATTCATCTAGCCCGCGGCGCCGAGCTCGGCGCACGCTCTCTGTCTCTCGCTCGCCTCTCTCTCTCTCGCTCTCACGGCGCCGAGCCGCCGCTGCCGCCGTCGCCGTCCGCCGGCCGCCGTCCGCCGCCGTCCGCCGTCCACCGCCATCCGTTTTTTAGGTAATTTTTTTTAGTGTTTTTAGTTTAGTGTTTTTAGTTAGCAATTGTAGTTTGAAATTTTAGTTACACATTTAGATGATAGATAGACAAATAGGTAGTTAACTTATTAATTATATAGTTTAGTAAATGTAGGGATAGTTATTTCATTAATAATTTAGTACGCTAAATAGATGGATAGACAACTAGATAGATAGATAGATAGTTATTTTGCTACATAGATAGATTGATAAGTTCATAGATAGATAGTTAGTTTGCTAAATTTATAGCTAAATAGATATATATATATATATATATGTGTATAGTTAGGTCATTGATAATTTAGTTTACCCATAATAAGAACTTTCGTATTGTGTATATCAACTAGATGGATAACCTAGTGACCCTGTATCATGGAGGAAGAGTGGAGGAAGCGGAAGATGGTTTTGGTAATATCACCTTAGTTGGAATGCAAAGGGTGCCTTTGATGTTCGATGAGCGGCCGCTTTTTTTGGAGTTGTTTGCTAGGGCTCGTGATGAGCTTCATTGCAATTCCATTGAAAATGTCATATCAGTTGAGGGAGTAGTTCACCATGGTAAATTAGGCCAAATATTTAGGCGGTTGGTCCCAATCTCATCAGAGACTCAATGGGAGACATATGTCAATACTGTGATGAAGAGTGAATTTCAATGTTTGGATTTGATTGTGCGGAAGCTCTCCAATGAGCCAACTCCTCTTGGCCATTCATCCCCTATTGGGCATTCATCCCCTCATGGCTTGTCACCACCACAATACGATCCGTTATCATATGATCCTCCGTTACACAATCCAGAGGTGCATGTGGAAGATGTGATTGTGGTGCCCAATGCGCAATCCGCTCCAAACGAGGTTGGAATCTGCCCTAATGTTGTTGGACCTCATGTTTCCGCGGCCCCTCAGGAGATCCCTTTGACCCAAAATCATCCAAGTAAGTGTTGTAGTAACACTTTACCTTTTCTTATCCACCCTTGTAATATGTTATTCCAATGATGACATCCTCATTTAAATGTAGGAGACATTCCTGATAGTGTTGGCTGTCATCGTGTGCCTTCATCATCCACTGCGGTGCATACAGGCTTCGCATCTAATAGTGTTGATGTTCAGATTGATGATGGAGAAGAGCCTTATGGGACCGCAAGAGCTGTTCATTCCGATGATGAACGTCCTGTGGCTGCATTGAGTGAACAAGAGATTGAGCTCATGAGGCAGTGTTGTCCCGATATTGATCCACTAGTGCATGAATTTAGCGATCTCACACACTCTCATGGTGCTTATGCAGTAGCAAAAGAAGAAGAGTTGCTAGAGGCCCCTGATGATGGGGAAAGCATAGAAATTTTCAAGGGTATGATCTTCAACGACTTACCAACATTGAGAAGGTGGTTACAGGAGTATTCTGTGAAACGTAAAAGGTCGTTCAAGGTGCAGCATTCTTATGTGGAGCGCCATTACACAGTGGTATGTCATAAAAATAATTGCAATTGGAGGGTATGCGCGAGGAAACAGAAGGACAATGAAAAGTTTAAGATCACCAAAATTGTAGGTCCACATACTTGTGCAACGACGGATCTAAAAGAGAAACATCAACAGTTGACATCTACCCTTATTGCTAGAAAATTTTACACAACATTGCAGAAACAGCCTAATTTGAGAGTGAAGGCGCTCATGGACCTAGCTGAGAAGCATTTTCATTATGAGGTGAGCTATGGCAAAGCATGGAGGGCAAAGCAACGTGCCTGGAAGATGATATATGGTGATTGGGAGGAGGGGTACGAGAAGCTGCCTGGATTGTTCAATGCAATCAAGGTAGCTAATCCGGACATGCATTACGAGTACATCCCAAAACCAAATGAATGGAAGGATGGCAGAGAGATATTCTTCCGTGCATTCTGGTGCTTTCCTCAGTGTGTCCAAGCCTTTAGGCATTGTCGTCCTGTGTTGTCCATTGATGGTACTTTTCTTCTTGGCAAGTACATGGGCACAATGTTGATAGCCATTGGTTGTGACGCGGACAATGCATTGGTTCCATTAGCATTCGCTTTGGTAGAGAGGGAGAACAAAGATAGCTGGAGTTGGTTCTTGCGGCTTGTTCGGATACATGTTGTAGGCCCTGGGAGAGAGGTTGGTGTCATATCTGACAGACACCAGGGCATACTTAGTGCCGTACAGGAGCAGATTCTGGGGTATGCACCATTGCATCACCGTTGGTGCACTCGCCACCTTGCAGAGAATTTACTCCGGAAGGACAGTTCAAAGGACAACTTCCACCTGTTCGAAGAGGTTGCTCGCATGCTTGAGATTTGCTACTTCGAAGAGAAGTTGGAGCTGCTAAAGACAGTAACAAATGCAGAAGGTAGGCAGTGGCTACATGGTTTGATGAGTCAAAAAGATAAATGGTCAAGGGCCTATGATGATGGCGGGTGGAGGTATGAATTTCAAACTAGCAACATGGCCGAGTCATTTAATAGTGTGCTCAAGGGTATACGGGTCATGCCTGTCAATGCCATTGTGTCCTTTACTTTCTTTAGGTGTGTTGCATGGTTCAATGACCGACATGCATCAGTAATGGCACTACAGAGCAAGAATCAGATATGGGCACCTAAACCAAAACACCATCTTAATAGGGCAAAGGAGAAGGCTAGAACACATGAAGTTCATTGCTTTGACCATAGCACGGGAAAGTATGAGATCATAGAAAGGGGTTGGACAACCTCTGATGGTGAGGTTCGACCTTCAAGGGCTTATATTGTGGTTCTTAGTAATTTCTCATGCATGTGTGGGAAACCAAGATAGTACCACTTTCCATGTTCTCATTATATTGCAGCAGCTCAACATCGCAACTATGCATATGAGAGTAAGATGCCACGAGAGCTAAGTGCTGACAGCCTTGTACTTACTTGGGCTCCCCGTTTCGAGCCTTACCTAGAGGAAGAGCAGTGGACACCATACCATGGCCCGAGATACATTGCGGACCCAAATGCTCGTTGGGACAAACGTGGAACTAGGAAGAGGACCAGATACAAGATGGTCATGGATCAGGTTTCAGGAAGAACAAGGAGGGGTAGAGCAACACCCTTTCTTACTGATCCCGAGCAAAACCAATGTAGCAAATGTGGTAGACTTGGGCACAATGCACCTCTTCTCTCTTCCTCCTCTTTCTTGTGCTGCTTCTCAGCTGCCTCCTCTTTCAGTATCTTCTCATAGGCCACTCGACGCTCCGCGTCCCAGTCCTTCATACCTTGCAGAAGACGTTTGTCGGACTCCTTGATCTCAGTGTCGATCCACTGCTCAAAGTCACATAGCGGTGGAGGGATCTGTAAATCATGCAGAAGTTAGGCACACAAAACAAAATCATTATTTAATATGATATAAATCAATTTCCGTATAAGAGTAGATTCTCACCATTAAGTTAGTACGACGCTGAACAAGTGTAGGCTGAAAAGCATAATTTGAACACATCCAATACCTCTGCCTATAGGTTTCATGATCCTCAGAAATCTCTACCTTGCAAGGATCACCGCAAAAGCACATTGGAACCGGAACACCGTTGGGCAGAGGCTTTGGATCGAATGCGATGCCGGTCAACGGGCCCTTCCTACAAATGAAAAAAAAATCGTTCTAGTAACCGAAACAATTAGAACAAAAAATAAACCTAGCAGAGAATATCTTGATTTACTAGTTTTCCCACGCCTTGGCATCCTATGGTTGCAAACTGCAAATAACAAATCAATAATCGTCCCAAACCCTAAGTCAAAATCTAACTAGGGTTTCAAAATACATCTAATATAGACCGAATCGATGCGTAAAAAATGAGGAGGGGAAGAAGGATACCTTGGTCTCGAAGATCGGTGGATCAAATCCAAGTTTCCTAGGTCCAAAATGTCGATTCAAAGATGTTAGGTGGGTGGAGGAGAGGAAAAACCCGAGAGCAAGGAAGAACAAATGGATGAAACCTCGGGTGGGTGGGAAAGCTGGCTGGAATATAAGGAACACAGCTCGGCGCCGTGCCCCGTGGCGCCGAGCTCCCAGCCACGTCGGTTGACACGCTAGATGCGGGCTCAAAGCTTGGCGCCGTGGGGCACGGCGCCGAGCTGTGTTACCTCGGCGCCAGGGGGCACGGCGCCGACCCCCTGGGTCCATTTCTGGGAATAGTTCCTCCAGGGGTCCAAACGTGAAAATATTTCAAAAAAAGGGCTAGATTGTAAAAATTTGGGCGCCGGCGATGAGTCTTCCGCGCGCAGGTCGGTGCTCTTACGCGGAGTCTCGTGATCCTGGGCCGGGCCGGCGATGTCGTGCCATGCCGAGGGGGGGGGGCACGGGTGCACACGGGGCCGTACGTGGGGACATTTCGCGTGTTGCCTCGTCCTAGCTACTCCTTCCGTCTCATAGAAAGTGATGTTTTTGATTTTTTTATACCGTGTTTGACCATTCATTTTATTCAAAATATTTTTGTAAATTATAAAATAAATAAATTATTATTAAAATATCTCAGATGATAAAAATGTTACGGAAAAATAAATAATATTTGTATAAATTTTTTGAATAAGACGAACGTTTAAAAAAAATGGTAGAAATTCTAAAGTGACACTTTCAATGAGACGGAGGGAGTAGACTCCTAGGCCTAATATATTGTGTAAATAGAGTGATATTCTGGCCCTGTTTGGATTGGAGGGACTAGTGACTAGTGACTACTAATTAGTCCCAATTAGTCTCAATTTTACTAAACACTTGGACCACTAGAGGGACTAGTAGTGACTACTACATAGAAGTCACTAGTCACTAATCCCTTCAATGCAAACAAGTCACTTGCATAACGCGGAATCTGTCTATTCGGGGCTCGGGGATTAACTGCTGCTTGCTGATTGTGATGTGATGTGATGTGCTTTTTTTTTCTGAGCAGAAGATTTGATGTGCTGTTGGGCACCTGCTCTTTATTTTTTTAAAAAATCTCTCTCATGGGACACTTTCCTCTTTCATCCGAACGTGAAACTGCACAGTAGTATCCTTTGTGGCGAGAAACAGTGAAATTTGGCCCATGGAAAGATTGTGCTGTGGCCCAACTTCCCAAGATTGCATAAGGCCAAGTCCGAATCATCTTAACGGGTGTTTTGTGCTCCTCCATCATTTGAAACCATTCGATTTTCTTCCTTTTTTTTGAGATTCATGGAGCTTCATTGATCAGCTTGAAAGAGGATTACAATCCTTTGCTAGCAGTTCACGGATCGCCAGCGGAGGATTATCATGCCACTCCTCCGCCATTCGATTTTCTTCCTTGGAGACCCTCTATTTCTCCTCAACCGTGCTAAAGTTCAATTTTGAAACCCGACAAAAAAGTTCAATTTTGAAACCGTTGGAAAAGTGCTTGGGGAATAAATTCACATGGTTTCATCATTCAAAAGATAAAGGAACCTAAAAAACTGGTTTCGATTGAGAGAGACAGAACATGATTTTTTTTCTTAAATTCGTTTTTTACAAAATATAATTTGTCTAAATAAAAAAATATAACTATAATGCTGCTGCTAACTAAAATAGTAGAACTACATACAACTGGTAAACCAGTTCTCTATCATCTCATCTTAAAAAAATGATAACTTTTATGAGAAATTTTACAATGGAAACTTTATATGAAAGTAGTATAGAAAAATGAGATCTCCAAGTAGTTTATGGATTCTTTCATTTGAGGTCATCAAGATACCTAACAACTTATAATGTTCTGATCTATATTTGTAAGATATAAACATTATATTGAACGGAAAATGCTATGAACTAAAAGGTGGTAGATTTCATTATTAAATACAATTCTTATATGAATTTCTATCTTCATATGTGACTATATAAAAAAAGTTATAATTTTTTTAAGATATGATATGCAAGGGTGTAAAAACGCCTTATGTATCCAGTAGCTAGTGCAACATATTTTAGAAAAAAAATCATAACTTCTTCATATAACCTCGTAAAGGGTAACATTTCTATATTATTGTAGATACCTAAGAGAATTGCAATTTTGTAGTTCACAACATTTCTTTTGAAGCCATCTTGGTACCAAAATAATCAATATAATGTTTATATCTATACATATAGATTTGAACATTACATTAATATTTTAGGTATCTTAACAATCTCAAATCAAAAAGTCAATTGCAAAATTGTAGCTCTCATTTTTGTCCATAACTTTCGAATAAATTTTATCTCTATCCAAGTTTATATATATAAAAGTTGTGATTCTTTAAGGTGAAATGGTAGAAAAAGAAAAAATTGACAATTAATTTTGGGGTAACAAATATTCCGCCAACAGGTTCTCTCCAATTCATTTGATGGAGGTAGTATGGTTTTGCTTTCTAAAAACATTGATAGATTCTTTTTTTTGCAAGAAACAAATCTATAAAAAATATAAGAATTGAAAAACACCATGAAACAAACTTTAATGAAAGTTGAGGCATGTCAAGTGGGGCCTTTCTTTCTTGGGCCATCAAAAACTTTGTGTTGGCCATTTAAAACTCTCTTGGCTCATTATACTAGGGTGGATCTGAGCATTCATGTATGATTCTTTTGATCCCCTAGGGCGCCGTTAAGGCGTGTTGTATTAAACTTTTTCTCTATCTTAATACAAAGACGTGTAAATCTTTTACGTGATCGAGAAAAAAAAACTCTCTTGGCTCGGTAGCACCCACCGTAGCAGGTAAGGAGGGGGCATGGGCTGCTCGGAATGGGGTTCAGCCATGGAGGGCTATAGATCAGCAGCTGTGATGAGATGTCTAAGCCTAATTGCTTAGAAGGTGAATAAATACTATTAAGAAAAATAACCGACTGTTGTTAGTAACTCCTAAAAATTAGCGCTAAAATATCTAATCTAAATAATGGAGGAGGGTGAGGTAAAATCAAGAGGAGGTCAATTTCGTGTTACATTAACACAAGTATAAAGGGGTGACTAATCAAAACTTTATACTTGCAACTAAGGGCAGTTCCAATGCAAAACTCTATCATAGAGTCCAAGGCTATTTATTACTACTTATTTATTTTATTTTGCTGATGTGACAGTATATTTATTGAAGAGAGAGGGTGAAAAAACAAGACTCTAAGTCTTATTTAGACTTCAAGTCTACAATATTCAAGGTAATAAATAGATTTAAACTCTATGATAGAGTCTGTATTGTGAGTGCCCTAAAGGTAACAGAGAGTATAAAGTCTAAAGAATAGGAATGAACACTAAATTCGAGGAGACCTGCATCTGTATTGGTAATGAGCACTTTTTTAAATGAATTGTACCTGATGATGAATGTCTCACCAAGTTTCTCTACCACATACTCCCTTTGTCCTTAAATGTTTGTCTCTAGAAAACTGTGTTTTCCTCACAAATACGTTTCCCGGACGACACACATAAAAGGGACGGAGGGAGTAGAAGGGAAGATATAGCACAAAAACAAGTATGATCTACGAGCCAAAGCAGTGATAGATCATTCCTTCTCTTTTTATATATTACTCCCTCTGTATCATATTTAGATGACATTTAAGACAACGACACAGTCTTCCAAACATAACTTTGACCTCTTGTTTTTCTAAAAATATTTATAGAATAATATTATATGTATACTTTTAGTAAAGTATTTTTTAAGACAAATATATTCATATAATTTTCACATTTGCAATCTCAACAACTTAAAAGTTATTGATGATTTATATTCCAAATGTTTGACCCAAAGTTTGTCTAAAACGACATCTAAATATGATACGCAGGGAGTACCTCCATAGAGCGGCGTCGGAGCTAAGTAGCCTCAATAACATGCTACATTGAGACCGTAAAAAAAAAGAAATGCCCACTAGAAATCTAGTATGACGCCTTGGATAATTCAAGTTTTTTTTGGAAATCTTGCTAGTCGTCATTGATAGGCTAAATAATGGTTACCATGTGTAAAAGAACACCGCACACACCCACCCAATGTGTGAGGATTTTACCCGTTAGCAAAACCACGGGCCTATCACATGTTAAATTGCACAGAATAAAAGGTGAGTACATTTCTTTCATATTCCTTTGTTCTAAATGTGATAGATAGTTCATGGAGTCAACTGAGTAGAAATGCAAACATGCATTTTCTAGTTAGAAAAGTTTGACATAAGACAACGAATTCCTTACTAAACACTTGAAATGCCGAGCACAAACTATTTTGTTTACACATACGATATATATAGTATAAAAGACACATTGAAAAAGAAAGATAATATGTTCTAAAGTAGAACAAATTAATACACCGCAGGATACAACAACAACATTTGTGACTTCAAGGGTTTCCACCGGAGTTAGAACCATGACCATACCCCTGTCCATTTCCAATACCCACCAGCCCATTACCCGAACCACTCCCAGACCCACTGCCCTGGCCAGACCCAGATCCTGATCCACTCCCACCACCCTGCCCGTAGCCTTGCCCACCGCCAGAGCCCGCAGAGGAGCCGGCCCCCGACCCAGTGGATCCTGCGGACGATCCAGCACTTGATCCGGCGGATGAACTGGCCCCTCCAACGGATATGGACCCAGACCTGGACCCGGACGTGGACCCCACTCCGGGCGCCGATCCAGACCCGGACACGGACACGGACACTCCTCCGGTGCCTGCCCCGACGCCGAGGCCCAGCCCCTGTCCATCGCCGCCGCCGCCGCCGCCCAGGCCGATGCTGAGGTTCTTCCTCGCCACGCGGCCCTGCGCAGCAAGAGCGCAGGACAGCGAGCACACCAAAGCCATCAGCGCTAGAGCGCTTGCGGCAGCCGCAGCACCCCTGCCGCCTCTTGTCATCCTGCTCGTCGATCCGCAGACGACCTGACACGAGGCACTCCGGACACTCGGCTACCTCGCCGATGCAGAATGCGGCGCCAAGCAGAGGAACGGCGGGACGCGACGGGGACGACAGCTTTGGCCGCGAGACGACGTACCGCAAAGCGCGCGCGCGCGATCTGGTTGGGGCGCGATCATGGCAGGAGCGGCGGTGTGGTGCTACTGTGACACGCGAGTGCGGGGAGTGGTTGTGATGACGGGAGTGCGCCGAAAGCTCTGATCTGCGGGAAGAGATAGATATGCCGGCCGGCGGGCCGGGGATGGCGCACAGAGGTGAAAGGGTGCTTTGGTTGGCTGCCTCATCTGGCCATGCATGTCGAAAGTTCGAGATATATACAGGGCCTGGCTGCTTCGTTCGCGTTAGGCAAAATTAGGTTGATCAGTGCAAGTTGTGTGGTGTACTTAGTTAGTAGACGCATCCGTTATTAACCGGACCGGATGGTGTTGCATGATCGATGTGATGCTCCGGTCCTCATCCTGATCGTCGAGTCTTGAAGTTAGGCAAGCTGCTGGTTTCAGTGAGCAGTCACTGGCAAGTTATAATGTCGTCACTCGTCAGCATATATGAAAGGCAAATAACTGTAGATTTGACCAGCGGCAGTGCTCACTGCTGACTAAAAAAATTGCAGCCACCGTAGTATCGAGAAAATCCTACCGCGTAGTATGAACCAACAAAATGAAGAAGAAAGGCACATGCGCTGTTTACGTCGTCGAGAGGCTTTGCACACAGCAACAGCATCAACTAGTGGTGAGTCGTGAGTCCGTCCCACCTGCACCACTACACCAGTAGTCATCGACGAGACATGGATGTCATTCTTCCACTAGCAATCGTACTTGTGGTTGGCGCGTTGCTTGCGCCAGTGGGGGAGAGCCGTAGTGCAGCTCGGAAGGACCTTGGCATCAACCTTGGGAATGGTCTTGGAATCGGAGTCGGGATCGGTCTAGGTGCCGGTGGGGGTTTCAGCTCTGCCTCTGCCTCTGGTTCAGCATCAGCGTCTGGTTCTAACTCAGGGTCAGGGTCAGGGTCTGGATCAGGATCAGGACCAGGAGGAGGTCTGGGTCTTGGGCTTGGAGTTGGAGTCGGTATAGGTCTTGGTGGCGGTGGCTCTGGTTCAGACTCTGGATCAGGTTCTGGATCAGCATCAGCTTCTGGTTCAGGCTCAGGCTCAGGAGGTGGGCTTGGGCTTGGATTCAGTGCTGGAGTTAGTGTTGGATTAGGAGGTAATAGTGCTGGGTCCAAATCAGCGTCAGGGTCCTATGGAAGTACTAGCTCAAGTGCCGGATCAAGTGCTTCATCATCTGCAGGTTCTGTTTCAGGCTCCGATAGCAGTTCACACGCTGCTGCGTCGTGCAGGATCAAGTGCCGGGTCTAGTGTAAGATCAAACGTAGGGTCTAGTGCTGGATCTCGAAGTGGGCAAGACCACCATTGATATATGCATGTGTGCGTTACCGTGAAGACATGTGTTAATCATTATCATCTCTGGATTAGCTTATAGGAAAGCTACAGACAAAACAATTGCAGTTAGGTTACATGTATTTGTACCGATCCGAATATCCGATGACATAAATATAATTATTACATGTTGCCTGTGTAGACGTTTATTTATATATATATGTACGTTTGAATGAAGGGATGTTGTATGCGATCTGATGAGTTTACGTTCGTTCTGTTTCCCTAAACAAGTTGTGCCCGGCCAGATATATCATTAGCTATTAGTGTACCACGTTATGTTATCAACTACAGAGTTATAGATCGCGTTGATTTCTACAATTTTAGTATAAAATTTATTTTCTTATATGAATTGAGCGTGTGGTTGTTACAGCAACTTAATCTCACTGTTTTAGTGATTCGTATAAAACAACTGCATCTGACTTCGTAGTTATATATATATATATAAAAGTTACGATTTTTTATGTAAGAGAAGGGGAGAGAGAAAGAGAGAGAAAAAAGTAAACACCACCTGCCAGTGAACTCTAATGATACATCAGTACAACTATATGAGAAGTTGGTCCCGGCCCCGTTTGAAAAGACTCCTGCCGGCTCCAGCTTCTCTGACATTCACCGTTCATTGTTCACAGGAGTTATTTTTAGCTCATCTTTCTCCTCCTCTCATAGAACCAGTGAAAATAGGAGAAGCCAGTTTTTTCCAGCTCAGTCAGAGAAGCTGGAGCCGCGAGGAGACCTGCTAAATGGGATCAGACGGTCAAGGTAGGTATTTTGAGACTGTTTGTTTTCCACGGGCTGAAGTTTAGCCCTGACATATTGGATGTTTGACACTAATTTAGTTTATTAAACATAGACTAATTACAAAACAAATAACATAGATTGAGGCTTAGTTGTGAGACGAATCTATTAAGTCTAATTAGTCCATAATTTTACAATATGGTGCAACGGTAAATATGTACTAATCATGGACTAATTAGCCTTAATAGATTCGTTTCACGAATTAGTTTACTCTATGCAATTAGTTTTATAATTAGCTCATATTTAGTGGTCCTAGTTACCATCTAAACATTCGATGTGATATGGACTAAACTTTAGCCCTTGTATTCAAACGCCCCCGAAGTTGGATGACTATAATTTCTGGTATCCGAGTTTAGGCCTTGAAGTTTTTTTTTTTGTTTCAAAATGCCTTCTCAGTAAGAAAAAAAGGGATTGATAACCCTTTGAAGGTAAACTGGAAATTGACAGTGTAACGCTAAAGTTGATACACAAAGTACTCCCTGGGTACGTAGGGATGCAGTTACGAAATGTATTCGTCAAGCTAATAGTATTAGCATCTATCTATGACTCTAAATAAACTCCTAAAAAATTATATTCTTTTGGCTCATCCATGAGACGACCATGACAGTAATTCCTCACAGATAATTCGAAAATGATTCGAAGTGTGAAGCAAAACATGAGGAGATCCTCTAGTTCAATTCGTCGCATAACTACAGGGAGTAACACCAAAAATTCAGTTGCAAAACTCATGATACACCCCCGAAGTTGCAGGACTATAATTTCTGGTATCCGAGTTCAGGCCTTGAAGGAATTTTTATTGTTTCAAAATGCCTTCTCAGTAAGAAAAAGGGATTGATAACCCTCTGTAGGTAAACTGAAAATTGACAGTGTACAAATAAGAGATATCGATTGAAGGTGTCAATGCTGATTGAAGGTGTCAATGCTGATCGAAGGTGTTAATGTTGAGGTTGATTATAGATGGACATGCGGCCCGAGGCCCGATGGCACAGCCCGTGGCACGTACATTTGGTCCGACCCGAAGCACGGCCCGGCCCGGTGCCAGCGTGCCCGTGCCGGCCCAGCCGAGGCACCAGGCCGTGCCTGGGCCACCACCCTGGCCCGTGGCACGGCACGGGCACGGCCCGGTGGCAGGCGGCCCGTTGCTAAAAGGCCTCCAGGCCTCCACTCTGTTGGCCTGTTGCCAACCGGCCCAGCGCCACAGCCCATCCCCAACCCTAGCCTCACCCCCACGCCGCCGCACACACACACTTGCGCGTCCCCTGCCCCGCACTCTCGCTCGCCCCGCGCTCGCGCAACACGCAGGCGGCGCAGCCGCGCAGGCGCAGCGTCGCCCGCCGCCCCGCCCCACCCCGCGCTCGCGCAGCGCCGCTGAAAGACCTTGTTTGGTTTTTGTTTAATTGATGAAACTTATGGACTAACCCTTGTATTAAGTATATGATCAAGATAGGGTGGTTCACCTTGGTACATGGAGCTAGATGGATGATCATGTTGAATCAAGTGCTCCATGGACTAAGGAAAATAAGAAAGAGAAAAACAAAAATGGGCTCAAGACAAAGGATATTTCATAGGGCCATTTTTGGTTTAGTGATCAAGACACTGTAGAGAGTGTGATCACCTTTAGGATAGATAGCCGTACTATTAAGAAGGGAAAACTCGTTTCGATTACGGTTATCACGTGCCACTAGGTTTGCATTGCATATCTAAAATAAACCTAAGTGACACAAAGAACTAAAATAAATCCAAGAAAAATATGTTGCAAAGGCTAACACAGATGAACAAGGACTGGATCACAAGGTGTTAGCACATGGAAGCTTGGAGAAGAAGAAGCAACTCGTTTGGACAATCAGAAGGGATCCGGACGCAAGGTCCGGACACAAGTGATGCACGGTCCGGACCAATGCTTGTGCGTCCGGATGCATACCCTAAGCAGCAGCTTCTCTGGACAGGAGGTCCGGACGCTGTTTAGAGTCTGGACTCTGACTCCGGTCACGGGTCCGGAGCTCGGAGCTCTCTGAACTCCTCTGGATGTAATTATCCGGACGCTGAAGTGCGTCCGGACGCAAGAGACCAGATGCGGGTCCGAAGCGAAGGAGCTCTCTGGACCGAGTCCGGATGCATAGAAAAGAGGCACCGGACGCCACTGTTCACAGGGTCCGGAGGTGGCACGTCAGCGCCAGGAAGAGCGCCAACGGTTGGATTCAAACTGGAGGAGGGTCCGGACGCAGGCGCGTTGGTCCGGACCCCCTTACAACTTGCGTCTGGTTGCACGCAGGAAAGCCAGGAAGAAGGGGAAAATGGCTAGTCTTTTGTGGAGGGCTATAAATATGTTTTGGCCGGCTCAAGGAGCACCCTCTTGCACCTCCCATTCATTTGACATATTTGTGCTTGCTTGAGATAGCCCCCAACTCACTCTCTTCACTCTTGTTGCATACTTGTGAGAGTTTGAGTGATCCAAGTGCTTTGATCATTGCATTGCATCTTAGTGGCACTTGATCATCGTCATCGCCGCATGGTTTCTTGTTATTCTTGGTGTTTGCCAACACCTAGACGGCTTGGCGATTATGGAGAAGCTTCGGCACAATTGGTGATTGTTTGCGGCCGACTTCGGTGATTGTGAGAGGGCTTGTACCCACCTTGGCGGAGAACCAAAGGGTAACTCTAGTGGATTGCTCGTGTCATTGAGTTACTCTCATTTGGGTGGTTTCTTGTGGCGCCCGAGTTAGTGGGCTTGGCTTGTGAATTGCCAATTAGCCACCGAAACACCATTTGAGTAGTCGACACAACGGGGACTAGCTTGGTGGCAACCAAGTGAACCTCGGGAGAAAAATCGATTGTATTCTTGTCTCCCGGCTACTCTTTGGTATTCATTGTGATTGGTTCATCCTATTGACATGCATACATCACAAGGCATCGGTATAGCAATCACCTCCTATCTTGTATTTACTTCTTTCATATCTTGTCTAGTTAGCTTGCTAGTTAGTCTCTTTAGTAGTTGTTCTTGCTAGCTTGTACTAAGTGCTTTAGGTTCTTGCTATTGATTGATAAGCACTTATCTAACTAGAATTGCATTGGATAGGTGGCTTTGCACCCCAAGTAGAGCTACAGCAAAAAGCTTCGCTTAAGTGTTATCTAACCATTTTCTCTAATGATTTGTAGATTTTTTATTAGGCTATTCACCCCCCCTCTAGCCATCTAGGACCTTTCAAGTGGTATCGGAGCCGTGGTCACCGCTATTATCAAGGCTTAACATCCTTCGGTGTTATTGATGGCTCAAATATCATTCAACCATGTGGGGAGCAAACCGCCAATGTTTGATGGCACCTCATTTGATTATTGGAAGAGGAAGATGAAGATGCATCTAGGCTCAATACATCAGAAGGTGTGGAGTGTGACCGAACATGACTTTGTCATTCTTGATGAAGCCACTCCCACACCTAAAGAGCAAGAGAATCGGCAATGCAACACCATGCACTCAATGTCATCTACAATGGCATTGATTCCAAGGTGTTTGAACAAATCAAAGATCTTGAGAAAGAAAGTGAAGTGTGGAAGAGATTAGAAGATACTTATGAGGGCACTTCAACGGTAAAGAATGCCAAGCTATACATGCTCAAGGAAAAGCTATCTCACTTCAAGATGAAGGATGATGAGTCCATCCCGGAGATGTTCCATAGGCTCCAAGTGATCATCAATGATCTCAAGAGCTTGGGTGAGGAGTTCAAAGATGAAGACTTCTGAAACCTCTTTCTTGGTTGTTTGCCCAAGAAATACAAAACTTTGAGGCAAATAATTAGGAGAGATGGTTTGGACAAGATCACTCCCAATGAAGTACTTGGTGAGGTCATGACCGAAGAGCAATACAATGAGGAAAGTGAAGAAGAAGAGGTCAAGGAAGAAAAGAAAGAAAAGAAGAGCTTAGCATTCAAGGCTTCTTCATCCAAGAGCAAGGGCAAAGCAAAGAAGCAAGAGTCAAGTGATGAAGAAGAAGCTAGTGATGATGATGATGAGATGATGGCCCTCTTTGTGCGCAAGTTTGGCAAGTTCATGAAGAAGAAGGGTTATGGTGCTAGAAAGAGAAGAGACAACTTCAAGGGCAAAGAATATGAGAAGAGATGCTACAAGTGCAAGAGCACCGGTCACATGATTGCGGATTGTCCCAATCATAGTGATGATGATGAGAAGAAGAGCAAGCATGACAAGAAGGAGAAGAAGCTATCCTTCACCAAGAAGAAGAAGGGTGGATCCTATGTGGTGACTTGGGATGATAGTGATTCTTCCGATGATGACTCTAGTGATGATGAGAGGAAGAAGGCCAAGAAGAAGGCTTTGGCAAGCATTGCTATCAACAACAAGCCATCCATCTTCGACACTCCATCATGCTTCATGGCTAAGCCAACTAAGGTACAATCTTATGATGATAGTGATAGTGATGATGATAGTAGTGATGATGAGGAGGAATACTCCAAGGAGGAACTAGTTGAGATGATGAAGCAAACTTATGAGTGCTTTGAGAAAAAGAGAAAGGAGTGCAAAGAATTGAAAAAGAAGCTTAAGGCTCTTGAACAATCCTTTGATGAGCTCAATGGCTCTCATGAGAGGCTAATGGAAGCCCATGAGAAGCTTAAGAGGACTCACTACAAGCTTGAAAAGGCTCATCCTCTCTCCTTGATCAAAGCAAGGATAAGGTTGTTGCCTCATGCAATGTTGGAGTAACTTGTGATATTCTAGATGAATCATTTTTCACTCCTATCATTATTGCATCAACCGAAACACAATGTAGCACCTCCACTTGCATATCTACTAGTGATAGCTCAAAGGATGATGCTACACTAATGATTGAAAATGAAAAATTGAAAAATGATGTTAATGAACTCAGTCATGCTTTGGGTAAGACATATGGTGGAGATGCCCGCTTGCTAAAGTGCTTGGATAGCCAAAGATTCTCTCATTACAAAGAGGGTTTGGGCTATACCCCCAAGAAGGGAAAGTTGGCCTTTGTCACTCCTAAGCCTAGCTTTGTGAGGAGCAATGGCCGGTTTTGCACAAAATGCAAGCAAGTAGGGCATGTAGACCAATATTGCAAACTTAACATGAGCTAAACCAAGTTTTCTAAAGCTACCTCTATGCACTTTGATTCATGTTATATGCTTACCAAAAGTGCTAAAGGTATCATGGCTAAGTATGTTGGCACATCCATAGTTGGCCCAAAGAAGAAGGCTATTTGGGTACCAAAATCCTTGGTCACTAACTTTGGAGGACCCAAACAAGTATTGGTACCTAAAAGAAACTAATTTGTTTTGTAGGTCAATTACAAAGCCGGAGGAAGGCATTGGGTGCTTGATAGTGGGTGCAGTCAACACATGACCGGGGATTCTAGAATGTTCAAATCAATCAACTCCAACACCAATGATGGCATTGATAGTAGTACATTTGGTGATAATGGCAAGGGCAAGGTCAAGGGTCTTGGTAAGATTGCAATATCCAATGACTTGAGCATATCCAATGTCTTGCTAGTTGAGAGCTTGAACTTCAATTTGCTATCGGTAGCTCAATTGTGTGATCTTGGATTCAAATGCATATTTGGAATAGATGATGTTGAGATCATTAGTGTAGATGGTTCAAACTTGATCTTCAAAGGCTTTAGATATGAGAACCTCTACCTAGTTGATTTCAATGCTAGTGAAGCTCAATTGTCAACTTGCTTGCTCACCAAATCAAGTATGGGTTGGTTATGGCATAGAATACTTGGTCATGTTGGGATGAAGCAATTGAATAGATTGATCAAGCATGACTTAGTAAGAGGCTTGAAAGATGTTGTGTTTGAGAAGGACAAACTTTGTAGCTCTTGTCAAGCCGACAAACAAGTTGGTAACACCCATCCAAAGAAGGGCATGATGAGCACTAGTAGAGCATTTGAGTTGTTGCACATGGATCTATTTGGACCAACAATATACACTAGTATTGGAGGCAACAAGTATGGATTTGTCATAGTGGATGATCTTACAAGATATACTTGGGTATTATTTCTCAATGACAAGAGTGATACATTTGCAACCTTCAAATCTTTTGTCAAGAGATGTCACAATGAGTTTGAAACAACCATCAAGAAAGTAAGAAGTGACAATGGAAGTGAATTCAGGAATACAAGAGTTGAAGAGCTATGTGATGAGCTTCGAATCAAACATCAACTCTCGGCCAAGTACACTCCACAATCAAATGACCTTGTTGAGAGGAAGAATAGAACATTGATTGACATGGCAAGGTCTATGCTTAGTGAGTACAATGTGAGTCAATCCTTTTGGGCCGAAGCTATCAACACCGCTTGCTACTCTAGCAATCGGTTGTATTGTCATCCATTGATGGAGAAGACTCCATATGAGCTTTTGAATGGAAGAAAGCCCAACATTGCATACTTTAGAGTGTTTGGGTGCACATGCTACATCTTAAAGAAAGGCACAAGACTTGGGAAGTTTGATAAGAAGTGTGATGAAGGGTTCTTACTTGGTTACTCAACCACAAGCAAAGCCTATAGAGTGTGGAATTCGGCTAGTGGTATACTTGAGGAGGTTCATGATGTTGAATTTGATGAAACCAATGGCTCTTAAGTTGAGAATGAGAACCTAGAAGATGTGAGTGGTCCTCAATTGGAAAATGATATGAAGAGCATGGACATTGGTGATATTCGGCCAAGACAAGTGATTGACATTGAAGATGATAAAGATCAAGTGCTCAACTCACCTCAAATGCAAGCTAGTAGCTCTCAAGCACAAGATCAACAAGTTGCTAGTTCATCTCAACCAAGCTCAAGCAATCAAGTTCCACCTCTCCAACCGACCAACATAGCAAGAGATCACCCCATTGATCAAATAGTTGGTGACATTACAAGTGGTGTTCAAACAAGATCAAGATTGTGAAAGGACCGTGATGCATAAGAGGGGGGGGGGGTGAATTAGGTCAATTAAAAACTCTACTCAAAACTAAGGCCTCTTTTTGTTACTTTAGCAAAACCTATGCAAAAGATATAAACTAGATGTGCAACTAAGGTTTTGCTAAGTTTTGCTATCTCTACCGCAAAAATATCACAAGATAAACAAAGTAAGTGCTGAAGGTAAAGAGCAAGGTAGAGATGCAAACTCCCGTCGACGACTCCGGTATTTTTACCGAGGTATCGAGAAGCGCGCAAGCTTCCCCCTAGTCCTCGTTGGAGCCTCTCGCGAGGAATCCCGCGCAAGGGTCAAGCTCCCGGTCGGGTAACTCTGTGGATAGCCTCGGGCTCTCCCCATGCGCAAGTGGGTCTCCGATGTGCCTTCCGGCAAGCCTCTCCCGGATGCTCTCCGCCGTCTTCACTATCAAGCTTCCGGCCGGAACGCCGCGGGCCTTGTTCCCTTCGGTACACTGGTGGCGGCCACACCACAAACGTGGTTGGTTTGATCACGCAAGATTACAAGTCCCACCGAGTACAAGCTTGGTGCGCGCAAGCACCCTTTGATCAAGAGGTTTACAAACCTCACTAACACTTGGCTTACACCTAGAGCAAGCGCAAGAGCAATGGTCTAACTAGCCTATGCACTTCGCAAAGCACAAATGCTAATCACCGAGTGTATCACTAAGCTCTATGCATATGTAGATCACTAGAATTGTGTACCAACACCTTGGAATGTTTCCTCAAGTCTCCTTAACCTCATTTGGCTGGCCAAGGGTCATTTATATAGGCCCCAAGCCAAATGGAGCCGTTTGTACCTTGATGCAGCTCCTCTGCGTAGCTCCGGACGTAGGCAGCAAGGGGGGTCCGGACTAATCGGTGTGCGTCCGGACCTTCCAACGGTCTTCTGCACGTATCGGCTGACAGTGGGTCCGGACGCTGTCTATTGTCCGGAGTCCACAGTCCGGACAGCATTCGGAGTCCTCACGCGCCTCTGGAACCTCTCTGCATAGAGTCCGGACGCCACTGTTGGTCCGGACCCCGTGCTCCGGTCAGCGTCCGGAGTCCTTGGAGCTCTCAGGTTCTTCTCTGTGTGCGTCCGGACGCAAGCACCTATGGTCCGGACTCCCACTGTTCATAGCGTCCGAACCTGCTGAATTTCGCAGACCAAACCCTAGGTGTCCGGATGCATCCGCAATGGTCCGGACCCTCCTATTTATAGCATCTGGAGCCCTTTTCTTCACTGTTTTCATCCGGGCTGATTTCCAAAAGTCCGGACGTGAGGCGACGAGCGTCCGGAAGACTTTGTATCTTCGCGGTCTTGCTTCCGAGTAGGTTCCATCCTCCATGCTTGAACTATGCTTTATCTTTTAGGTCTTCTATATGCTTCAAATGTCTTTTTGCGGTGTTGCCTAAGTCCAAAGCATGTTGGCACCCTATTGTACTACAAAATAAACACATGCAAATACGTTAGTCCAATTTGGTTATGTTGAACATCAAACCCCAAAATCCAAACAAAATGGGACATGGGGACCATGTTCCTTCAGATTGGCATCCTTTTGTGAGCACTACTCCTTTGTATCATCCATAGAGCCAACAAAGATTGATGAAGCCCTACAAGATGTTGATTGGGTCAATGCTATGTATGAAGAGCTCAACAATTTCACTAGGAACCAAGTTTGGGAACTAGTTGAAAGACCTAAGAACTACAATGTGATTGTCACAAGATGGGTATTTAGAAACAAGCAAGACCAAGATGGTATAGTTGTGAGGAACAAAGCAAGATTAGTAGCTCAAGGATACACTCAAGTTGAGGGTCTTGACTTTGGAGAAACCTATGCACCGGTTGCAAGACTAGATGCAATAAGGATTCTATTGGCCTATGCATGTGCACACAACATCAAGCTATACCAAATGGATGTGAAGAGTGCTTTCTTGAATGGATACATCAATGAGCTAGTATATGTTGAGCAACCTCCCGGATTTGAAGATGACAAGAAGCCCAACCATGTGTATAAGTTGAGGAAGGCTTCATATGGCTTGAAGCAAGCACCTAGAGCATGGTATGAAAGATTGAGGGACTTCCTTCTATCTAAAGGGTTCATTATGGGGAAGGTTGATACTACTCTATTCACCAAGAAGCTTGGCAAAGATCTATTTGTGCTCCAAATCTATGTGGATGATATCATATTCGGTTCAACCAATCAAGATTTTTATGAAGAATTTGGCAAGATGATGGTAAATTAGTTTGAAATGTCAATGATTGGTGAACTTAGCTACTTACTTGGTCTTCAAATCAAGCAATTGAAGAATGGTACCTTTGTGAGTCAAGGCAAGTATATCAAGGATATGATGAAGAAGTTTGGCTTAGAAGATTCTAAAGGCATTAGCACTCCAATGGGAACTAATGGACACTTGGATAGTGATGCTAGTGGCAATATGGTGGATCAAAAGTTGTATCGGTCTATGATTGGAAGCCTACTCTATGTGACCGCTTCTAGGCCGGATGTGATGTTTAGTGTATGCATGTGTGCAAGATTCCAAGCCTCTCCAAGAGAAAGTCACTTAAAGGCTACAAAGAGGATATTGAGGTACTTGAAGCATACACAAGATGTTGGATTGTGGTATCCCAAGGGGTCTAACTTTGAGCTAATTGGATATTCGGACTCCGACTATGTGGGATGCAAGATTGATAGAAAGAGCACATCAGGCACATGTCAAATGCTAGGCATGTCACTTGTATCTTGGTCATCAAAGAAGCAAAATAGTGTTGCACTCTCTACCGCCGAAGCCGAATACATAAGTGCGGGTAGTTGTTGTGCTCAATTGCTTTGGATGAAAGCAACTTTGAATGACTATGGAATTAATTTCAAGCAAGTGTCATTGCTATGTGACAATGAAAGTGCGGTGAAGCTAACCAACAATCCGGTTCAACATTCAAGAACCAAGAACATTGATGTGAGGCACCACTTCATAAGAGACCATCAACTCAAGGGTGATATCAAAATCACAAGTGTTGGCATCGATGATCAACTTGCCAACATATTCACCAAGCCATTAGATGAGAAGAGGTTTTGCAAGCTAGGAAATGAGTTGAACATTCTTGACTTCTCAAATATGTGTTGATGCACCCTCATATATTACATGCCTCTCCTTCAAGCTATGCAAGGTACAAGTTGGTTGACATGTCATTCATCCTTATTAGGACTTGTTAGTGCATCTAGAAATCAATTCATTAGGCTCATTCATGAAAATCAAATGATTTTGATGCTTATATGGTACTACTATTGCTTCTATGCTTGACTTGATCTAGTGGTAGCATATAACATATTTGTGGGCTTGCAATCCTAGAGTTTGATCTAGATCATGAACTTCAAATGTTTAGCTCAACATGGGCAAGAAAACGATTCTAGGATGTGTGAACAAGCTTGTCCATGGTTTAAACCGAGTTAAATAGCTTGGGGGAAGTAATCTAGATTGAACCACAACTAAGCTTCTCTCCAATAATCAAACCTTTGAGCACATCTTTTATGATAATAGATGACAAAGGGGGAGAAGTAAGTAGTACAACAAAGAAAAATATTTTTGAAAATTTTGAAAATGAAAGCACACAAGTAGGGGGAGAAAGCCTATGAATAAAGTTGTTACATATCTTTATGCATTCATAAGTGCTTGCTTGCATATGTTTTTACATTCATGATATGCTTGTGTGGTGAATGCTAGAACTTAAATTGATATGGTGTTTGAGGAACTAGCATGCTTAGATTGTTACATCTTTAAGTGGTATCTAGTTCTCTCAAAGTGTTTCCAAGTTGTTTGTCAAGTGGTTTCTAGGCATTCATGGTGCTAAGGATGGTTTATATTGCACTCTGATTGGTATCACGCTTCAAAGGTCCATCCTACACACCTTAGCATCATTTGGTAGCATTTACTCTCCCACAATTCCTATTCATGCATATGTGATCAAAATGAACCAAACTCATTGTCGGGTACAAAGGTAAGGGGTACCCTAAACCTGCGATAAACTAACGCTCAACATAGCAACCATTCTTAAGGAAGGATCTGATCAGCCGTTCAAACCAAAGGAGGAAGGCCCATCACGCGAAGGCTTACCTCACCGGCAACAAGTACCAGTCGTGGGCCGGCCCATTACTGGAAAAACGGACGGACAGGGGTCGAACGAACGACCCCTCCGCCCTCACCTCTACCTCGAATGACGGATAGGGGGTCGAACGAATGACCCCTGAGGAGGAAGCTCGACCAACTTACCTGCTCCCGGTATGGGTTAAAGGGGATCCAATGCGCCTACCTGCCCCCGCCTAACGCCATGGGTGCCCACTACTGTGGTCAAATCCATCAACTCACCGCCCATGCCCTGGACCTCTGTTGACAGTGCTGCCGCTGTAGCCACGTTGCAGGTACGGAATCCAGAGGCACCCCTTCGAGCCATGAACAGGGCAGCCCTCGACTGTGTCTTCAGGGATACTACAGGGTCACGCTGGCCTCGACCCCCCCCTCGACCGGGGGGCTCGACCACCGTTCCCAACCACTCCGGCATGGCTCCCGTCCAATCCGTCCCGCGTCAACTGTGGAACTCGCACCCGTCTACAGAAGGTCAACCCTGCTGTGCCATGACATGCCGACACGTCCAGTCCGCCGTCACCATACTCCAAAACACCGGAAGGACGGGAAGGCCACGCCGCTATAGCGATCGACGTCCCACCACCAGCATGGTGCCACAGACACGCCTCCCATGCCGCTACAATTTAGGACTCTGTACTCCCGTACCTCCCCTTAATCTATAAAAGGGGACGCCAGGATAGAAGAACAGGGGGAATTTCAGAGACACACGAAAAGGGACTCTGTCACACGGAAATCGGCTCAGACATTCGGACATTAGCTCTGACCTGCATACACCACTCACCCGATTGCTTGATCAATCTCTCAAGCGACCAATCGACCACCTAGGGTAGCCCTGCTAGTCCTAGGCTTCAGCTCATCCAGAGCACCCCCGTGTAAACCTGCTTGTACCCCCCTGTACGAGCACTCCGGTGCGAGATAATACAATCCATCCTCCCCCGCTGGACGTAGGGCCTTCTATGCCCGAACCAGGATAAATCTTGTGTTCTTCTTGCATCATGTCTGGGAGAGGGAGCACGCAATATACAAATTTACTAGCTGGTGGTCTCAACCCCCTGGGTCATAACACCGACAGTTGGCGCGCCAGGTAGGGGCCTTTGCGTGTCGATCAACTCCAAACTACTCTCCCAGATGGATTCCACGATCCCATCACTTCCATTCGCCACCGTCATCTGGTTCGGGAGCCTAGAGTTTATGTCCACGGGCCATGGCCACGACATGATTCTACTCACCAGTACTGGCATGGACAGCAGCAGCTCTGGTACGCCGGGGCCAAGGAGGACCAGTGTGACAAAACCTCTTAAGATAGGGCCCACTTGTCAGGATTAACCAACTTAATCCCAACAGATGATCCGAACCTTAATTAGTCTGTCAGGTGTCGCCACTTTGCAGCGGGTCATCCACCTCTTTCCGAACAGGATCTCCTCATTACAATCATTACAGAAGTAATACAAAATTTTTATATTACATCAAAGTAGCGGAAATTTAAAGTCATATTACAAACCATAAGTTTTGAAACATAACTTAGTGTCATATGATAGCATTACATCAAACGTCTGATAGAGGATAGACAAACAACCGAGGTACTCTTGCCCAAGAGTCAAGCAAAGATAGTTTATTCTTCATCTTCCCCTACACTGACCACGGTCATGCAGCAAGAGGCCACACAAACCGGGTTGTGATCCTCATCTGCAACAGGGGTTAACAAACCCTGAGTACGGGAGTACTCAACAAGACTTATCCGACAAAGAAAAGTATTTGGTGGACAAAATAGTATGCAAGTCATAGGATTCAAGGTGGGATTCTACAAGAATCAAAGGTTTTGCATAAATGAGCATTTATAAAAAGAATTGAAATTAATTTGTTTTATTCATAAGATTACATAGGTACCGATCTAAATGTATGATCGATAACGAGGTAATAACCATCCATAAAAGGAATCCAACAAGTATCCAGTTTAAGTGTATTACTACGCAGTAGAGGACAGGGTCATGTTTCCATTTCCGAGGAACACGACTATTTGAACCGGTTTATCCCAGCTGGGGCTTCCCTATCACACGACATATACAGCCGCTTAAAGCACGCATATGACTACTTTTCCCTGGATCCTCCATCCGAGAACGGGGGCCCGCCACCCGAGAGCACAGTACGCCTCCATCCAGTTCCTCGAACTTGGAGAGTACACACTACTCTCGCCATCTCTCCACTCCCAGTGCGGGTTAACCGTCCTTTAGACTGGATTAGCCAGAGTCCAGCTTCCCGGAGTATGTGATAAGTACTCCAAAGTCACAACCCTTGGACGGTCTACAACGGACGGTTCCTAATCGACGCAGGCGGAAAGAACCTGCTCACCAGACACCGCTGATGGCTCTCCAACACCGTGTCCGCCCGGTCTCAGATTATTACTTCCAACAACAACACCCCTTTCTCAGAAAACATAACCATTTGCCGAAGCAATACGCTATGCGTAGGTGACCGGAAATCACCTACTAAAAAAATTTCGCATACTAAGCATTTTTGCGAAACTTTGCAACTTTAAACAAGTGGCAAGGTTAAAGGTACAACTAATACAAGGATAAAGCTATGCATCAAGTAGGAATTTAATAAAGTACCGTAATGCAATAGTATAAACATAAGTGTATTTAAAACAAACGATTTTAAATACAAGGAAGTGTTTGAATGCACAGGGGCTTGCCTTGGTTGGAGGGATAAACGAACTCGGGCTTAGATTCAAGAGAGAAAACCTCTTCACTAGAGGTATCCAACCCAACCAACGAATAATCTACACAATATAATGACATGTTTTAGATGATGCTTGAATAGTAAACATGATGCTCAACACAAACAAACATGTTCTTAAGAGAAGATTAAAACAGATTACACCTTGATTACAACCTTCCTTCATGAAGGAAAGCAACTAGGTTATAAAGCAAATTAATTAAACTCTATTTATCTTGATTATCGAAGTTAATAATTACATCCAAAAGAACTGAGCAAACAACATTACATCAAGCATGTCCAACTTGTGTTTGTCACTGGACAATTGACCATCTGCATCGAACAATCCAAACTCACTCAAAACCTAAAATCATTAGAGTTTCTAAACATTTTATAACTAATTAAACAACTAGTCATGTATAAAAGTTCATCCAAAAACTCCCAAACTTTTTGTACAGTAAGGTAACAGTGTATAAAGCTTACACAACAATTCCCAGAATTTTTGGAACAACACACAGAGCATGAAAATTTATGGAAAACTCATTTTCCAATAACTATGAGCATTTTTACAGAATTAAAAACATATTGAACAAAGACATATTATAATTTTCTTAAAAACTACACATCACAGAGAGCATACACAAATTTTGGTAGAATTTAAATATGCACAAACATACAAAAAGAACCCTTCATAAAACCCACTGACAGCTGGGTCCCGCCCGTCAGTGGCACATACGCACGCAGTTGCGCCGATGACCACAAAACACGGCGGCACGTCGCCGTCGGTGGCCAAACCGAACAGCTACCCCTCGAACCCGCTTCGGCTCTCCAAGCCGAACCCAACGAGGTGCGCTATGACCAAAACCATCCCTCAGAAACGTCTCATCGACGGCGGCGGCGGCGACCGGAGCTCGACCGCTCGTATGCCAGCGAGCGAAGCCATACGCCGGAGAAGCTAGGCCTCGAAAACGACTCAGGGGACAACCACGAGTGAAACGCCCAACAGAAACGAGACTAAAACCTACCCAGCTGACCTCGTCGATGGCAATGGCGGCAACCCGAGCTCGACCGCACGTACGCCGGCGAACACAGGCCTCGATCGGCCCAACCAACAACCCCAGCATGCTAAGCGGCCCCCAAACAACGCGAAGCGCACGCGAAACGAACCCAGAGCTAAACGCAACATCCTCATCGACGGCCATGGTGGTCGGCGGGGATCTGCGCGACGTGCGCCGGAGAAAACATGCACACGCTCGAGGAAAACCACCCCTTGAAACAGACTTAGGACGGCTAGACGAAGCTAGCGCAAGACTCAGATCAGAAAAAGATCAACTACAACGACCAGACGACGAACACACTGCCACGCCGGCCATGAACCGCGGCGGCGCTCGAGGACAGAGCTGGAAGGCTCGATTCAAGTACAATCGAGGGTGCGGAGAGGTCGAGGAGCTCACCCTGGTCATGAAGCGCTTGCAAACGTGGCCGGAGACGAAGCAGAGACGGCTGTCGACGGAGAACGTGCCGGCGGAGACGATGAACCGAGCGGCAACGAAGATGTTCCCGGATCTATGGTTCACCATTTGCAAAATGGAGAAGCCAACAAGGATCAGTGGTGGACAAGGAGCAAGAAACACAAGATGAAAAGACAATGTGGCTCCTGTGTAGCCCGGTCGAGGGCTGACCAGAGCAGCGGCGCTCTCGCCGGAGCTGAGGAAGAAACGGTCGCGCCGGGCAAACGAGGTGTCGGCGACTTCAACTAACTCGACCCGAGGATGCGCGAGGTCAAAGCGAAGACAATGGCAGTGGCTAACGAGACCAGACAAGCTCGTCGATGATGGTGGAGCGCTGGGCGGAGCAGAGCAGAGCAGAGCGACGACGCGGCGTGGAAAGGGAGGCAAGAGTGGACGGTATCCTGTTTTGAAGACGGCAACGGGTCCGCGACGTCGCCACACACATGACAGGACGTGAGTCAAGGACAGGAGTCGCACGGTGGCGTCGTCAGGTGGCCGGCTAGATGTCGGCATCGAGCTCAACGCCGCTATGCAACTGCTTGATAAAATGTCTGAACTGCCCTGTGACTATTTTGCAATTTGCTCAAGCTTCCAGGGGTTTTCATGAAAAACTTTGAATACGAAAGTTGCTCAAAATTTCATGATCTACAACTTTGTCAATACTCACATTTTCAAAATCGGCCTAGAAATGAAAATGCATTTTTGAAATCTGAAAACCTTTTAAAAGGATTTGCCCCCTTTTCAAAGACTTTAAAAAAAACAACAAGAACAACACTGGAAAAAAAACTGTAAACACAACAAAACCAAAACAAACAGAGCTCTACAACTATGTTTTAAACAACCATATGCAAATTCTTTATAGATTTTGAAAATCATGTTTAGGGTTTAATCCACCCCCTCTGGGAATTAGGGTTTGGATTCCAATTTAAATTTGAGAATTTGAAAAGATGACCTGCATTCAACAACATGATCAAACATAGACAAGTAAACTCATTTTAGTTCAATGCATAACCGGGTTTTCAAACAAGTGAATGATGCTTAATGCATGTGATGACATGATCAGCTTTTAATTAAGTGATTAACACCAGGGGTGTTACAACCAGACGACGGTCCCACCGCTCACGCCTCTCGCCTGCGACCAGGAGGAGGCGCGAACGACGCTGCCGCACTCTTCACCGTGCGGATCCCGAGACGCCGGATGTCGTCTCCCCGGCCTCAGCTGGTGACACAGTTCCTCCCTTCGGGAGCCTGTTTGACCCATGCTTGCGGGTCGGGGGCGGGCACTTTGCTGAGCTTGACTTTGGCTTTGCCACACTGTCATCTTAGAGGGTCCCTGTGGCTTCTCTGACATACTCGGCCGCGCCACCGCACAACCTTTTTCCACATGGGCTCTACAACGGCGCCAGACTCTGTTCTGCTTTTGTAGGCTCGCAGATGCAGGCACGTTATGGCTCCCTAGGGAACCTGCTACGTACGACGATCTACCTTGTCACCCCCCCTCCACTGGACAAGCGCCCGGAGTCACGACGAGCCCCGGCCCTAGGGTGTCACACCTGGGGGACGACACGACGATGGCTGGAGGAAGAATGCTGGGGATCTTTCCCCAACTTCTACCACGGCTACCCCGACTCGGACTCCCCCGATGAGGATTACGATCCCACCCGGGAATGTTTCCACCTCGATGGTCAAGTTGACTCCTAGGACGACGTCAACGACGCCGCGGCCACGGATGAAGGAGGAGGGGGCAACGCCACCCCGACGCGAGAAGTCGCCCCCCCGGTTCCAATCGAAGCTGATCCACCACAGGACGCTCAGATCCCGCAAGTCCGAGGAGGAGCGTCTGCGACTCCAGCAGCTCGAGCACGCCCTCAAGCGAGATCGTGGGCGGCCACAGGGTGGAGGAGCCCGCGAGTGGGCCCGGGAAGTCCATCGACAGATCGTCGAGGAGGGGGCAAACAAGCGCCATGTCTACAACCGCGCTAGCCAGAATGTCGTGGCAGCCACGATGCTGCTTCATGACATGCCGGCACCATCGACGCCCCAAGCGCGACGCATCAGGAATGAAATCCAGGGGCTTTTCCAAGCCGCGGCTGTACAGCAAGCGGAAAGCTCGGCCTCGAGGCGCAGAGGAGTTCCTTCCGAGCGGCGGGACGTGCCTCCTCGACAAGATCGAGAGGTATCTGTCCACCAAGACAAGGCGCCCCAAGGCAGAGCGGAGTGGCAACCAGTTCAAGACCGCATCCTCGATGATCGACAACCGTGAGACACGCGATACGACATCAACGACAACAAACGACGCCGACACGGTGATGCTGAGGCTCGAGGTTATAGTGCTCATCGAGGTGGGCGCTATGACAACGACGAGGATCAACGTCGATCCCCGGAACCACCAGGGCCACGAGTCATCAGCAAGGCAATCCGGCAAACCACCTTGCCTGTTCGTTTCCGTCCACCCACCAGCCTTGTCAAGTACAACAGCGAAACCATGCTGGAGCTCTGGCTTGCTGATTTTAGGCTGGCATGTCAGCTAGGAGGAGCCGACCACGACCACGTCATCATTCGGCAGCTCCCGCTTTTCCTCTCTGATACCGCTCGAAGGTGGCTCGAGGAGCTCCCCCCGGACTTGATCCATGGATGGCCCGACCTGGTCAGGATCTTCGAGGGGAACTTCAAGGGCACCTACGTGCGGCCGGGAAACTCTTGGGACCTCTGCAGCTGCAACCAGAAGCCAGGGAAAACTCTCCGTGACTTCACCCGACGGTTCTCCAAGCAACGTACTGAGCTAACCCACATCTCCGACCACGACGTAATCACGGCGTTCGTCGCCGGGACAACCTACAAGGAGCTGGTGCGGTAACTGGAACGGAACATCCCCAAGACCGCCAATGAGCTTATGGACATCGTTGCCAACTATGCAGCCGGCAAGGAAGCCGTTGGCACGTTCTTCTACGCATCCCCGAGCAAGGGGAAGGCAAAGGCGGACGAGCCCGGGGGCTCGAATGATGGGCCCAAGAAGAACGATAACGACAACAACAAGAAGAAGAACCAGCCGGGTCGACGCAACGTCGAACCCTACGACCTTGTCGCTAGGACAGACAGGAAGAAGCCTCGAGGTCCCCCTCTCGAGGGGGGCGTCTTCGACAAAATGCTGAAGGAGCCCTGCCCCTATCACAAGGGACCGGCCAACCACAGCCTCGAGGACTATCGCATGCTCAAGAAGCACTTCATCTCCCTCGGCCTTAAGAAAGACAACAAGAAGAAGGACCCACAGGATGAGGGCGATGGCAAGAATGGGTTCTTCCCTAAGATCCTCGACTGCTTCATGATCTTCGGGGGACCCTCGACCCGACTTAGCACGCGTCAGCGCAAGAGCGAGCGACGGGAGGTCTTCTCCGTTCGAGCTCGAGCTCCTCGATACCTCGACTGGTCACACGTTCCGATCACCTTCGATCAGGACGACCACCCCAAACACGTCCCCAACGCAGGGGTCTACCCACTCGTCGTCGACCCGATCATACTCAACACCCTCCTTTCCAAGGTGCTCATGGATGGGGGAAGTAGCCTCAACATCGTCTACGCCGAGATCCTCAACCTCCTGGGGATCCCAAGGACCATGCTCCTGCCCAGCGCGGGGGGATTCCACGGGATCATCCCAGGAAAGAAGGCACTCCCGATCGGCCGCGTCAATCTACCCGTCTACTTCGGCACCCCCTCGAACTTCCGGAAGGAAGATCTGACCTTCGAGGTGGTCGCATTCCACGGCATCTGCCATGCCATCATCGGTCGACCGGGATACGCCAAGTTCATGGCGGTCCCGAACTACACCTACCTCAAGCTAAAAATGTCGGGGCCCAAGGGAGTCATCACCGTCAACACCTCCTACGAGCACGCTTACGACTGCGACATCGAGTGCGTGGAAAACGCCGAGGCGGTTGAGGAGTCAGCCATCCTCGCGGCCCTCGACAACTTCTCCAAGGAGATCCCCGACCCCAAGCGGCACGCCAGCAACTTATGCCTGCGGAGGACACCAAGACCATCCCACTCGACCTCGGCCACGCGGATGGGAAGGCGCTGACGATCAGCGCCACCCTCGAGCCCAAATAGGAAGTCGTGCTTGTCGACTTTCTCCGCGCGAACGCTGACGTGTTTGCGTGGAGTCCCTCGGATATGCCGGGCATTCCGAGGGATGTCGCCGAGCACTCCTTGGACATCCGGGCCGGATCCAAACCGGTGAAGCAACGGCTGTGCCGCTTCGACGAGGAGAAGCACATAATCATCGGGGAGGAGGTCGACAAGCTTTTGAAGGCCGGATTCATCAAGGAGGTACATCATCCCGAGTGGTTAGCAAATCCCATACTTGTCAAGAAAAAGAATGGAAAGGATAGGATGTGCGTAGACTACACTAGTTTAAATAAATCATGTCCCAAGGTTCCTTTTCCATTACCATGTATCGATCAAATAGTAGATTCCACTGCGGGATGTGAAACTCTTTGCTTCCTTGATGCCTATTCTGGCTATCACCAAATAAAGATGAAGGAGTCTGATCAGCTCGCGACTTCCTTCATCACTCCCTTTGGCATGTTTTGCTACATCACTATGCCCTTGGGGTTGCGAAACGCCGGGGCCACATATTAAAGATGCATGCTCCATGTCTTTGGAAAACACATAGGGCCGACCGTCGAGGCCTACGTCGATGACATCGTGGTCAAATCCAAAATAGTCGGGAACCTGGTCAGGGACCTTGAGATCGCGTTTGGGTGCCTCAGGGCAAACCACATAAAGCTGAACCCAAAGAAGTGTGTCTTCGGGGTTCCTCGAGGCATGCTCCTAGGGTACATAGTTTCCCAACGCGGGATCGAGGCCAACCCTGAGAAGGTAACCGCAATCACCAGGATGGGCCCGATCAAGGATCTTAAGGGTGTGCAAAGGGTCACAGGGTGCCTCGCTGCCCTCAGCCGGTTCATCTCGCGGCTCGGGGAGAAGGCACTACCCCTTTACCGCCTCCTAAAGAAGACCGAACACTTCACATGGACCGTCGAGGCCGAGGAGTCACTCTCCAAACTCAAAGCCTTGCTCACCTCGCCACCTATCTTGGTGCCCCCGAGCCCAGCCGAGCCCCTCTTGCTCTATGTCGCAGCAACTACCCAGGTAGTTAGCGTTGCCATAGTGGTCGAGAGGGCGGAAGAAGGACATGCCCTGCCAGTTCAGAGGCCTGTCTACTTCGTGAGCGAGGTACTTTCCGAGACTAAGACGAGATACCCCCACATCCAGAAGCTGTTGTATGCCATCGTCCTCACTCGCCGCAAGCTCCAGCACTATTTCCTGGGCCACCCGGTTACCGTGGTCTCATCTTTCCCCCTCGGGGAGATAATCCAGAACCGGGAGGCGTCTGGAAGAATCGCCAAGTGGTCGGTCGAGCTCATGGGGGAAACCCTCTCCTACGCCCCTCGGAAGGCCATCAAGTCTCAGGTATTGGCAGATTTCATTGCAGAATGGATCGACACCCAACTACCCCCGGCGCAAGTTCAGACCGAGCTCTGGACCATGTACTTCGATGGATCGTTGATGAAGACGGGGGCAGGCGCCAGATTGCTCTTCATATCACCCTCAGGGGTTCACATGCGCTACGTCATCCATCTCCACTTCCCCGCCTCCAACAACGTAGCCGAGTACGAGGCCCTCGTCAACGGTCTGTGCATCGCCATCGAGCTCGGGGTCCGACGCCTCGATGTTCGGGGGGACTCGCAGTTGGTAATCAACCAAGTGATGAAAGATTTGAGCTGCCACGACCCCAAGATGGAAGCCTACTGCAAGGAGGTCCGAAGGCTCGAGGACAAATTCTACGGCCTCGAGCTCAACCACACCTCCCGCCGGTACAACGAAGCTGCTGACGAGCTGGCCAAAATCGTGTACACTAGAGGTACAGTCCCTCCTGACGTCTTCTCGAGGGACCTTCACAAGCCGTCCGTCGACCTAGACTCGGGGGCTCCTGCCCTCGAGCAAGGGGTCGATCCACCCCCCTCGACCGATCCCCCCTCGAACGGGGAAGAAGTCATGGAGGTCGACGGAACGGCCGCAACACCAACCCCCTCGACGGACTGGCGCGCACCCTACCTCGAGTATCTAATACGGGGTGAGCTCCCCGAGGACCGCATCGAAGCCCGCCGTATAGCCCGACGCGCCAAAACCTACGTCTTGTATGGGGATGGCCGTGAGCTGTACTGACGCAGCCCTACCGGTATACTTCAGCGTTGCCTCACCCTCGAGGAGGGGAGGGCACTACTGAAGGACCTACACTCGGGGGCTTGCGTCCACCATGCGGCGCCAAGAACGCTTGTAGGAAGCGCCTTTCGACAAGGCTTCTACTGGCCGACAGCCGTCACCGATGCTACCAAACTTGTTCGATCTTGCAAGGGATGCCAATTCTACGCCAGGCAGACCCACCTACCCGCCCAAGCTCTTCAGATGATACCTATAACTTGGTCATTCGCAGTATGGGGGCTCGACATGGTCGGCCCCCTGAAAAAAACAAAAGGTGGCCACACCCACCTCCTCGTGGCCGTGGACAGTTTCTCGAAATGGATCGAGGCTCGACCCATCGCAAACATTCAATCTCGACAAGTCGTGCTATTCTTCACCGACATCATCCACCGCTTCGGGGTCCCCAACGTCATCATCACCGACAATGGCACCCAGTTCGCCGGCCAAAAGTTCCTGGACTTCTGTGACCGCCACCACATCAGGGTGAATTGGTCTTCAGTCGCCCTCCCTCGAACTAACGGCCAGGTCGAGCGCGCCAATGGTATGGTTTTGCAGGGCCTCAAGCCAAGGATCTTCGATCGGCTAAACAAACACGGCAAGAGATGGGTTGATGAGCTGCCCTCTATCTATGGAGTCTCCGAATGACACCAAGTCGAGCCATGGGGTTCTCCCCGTTCTTCTTGGTCTATGGGTCCGAGGCCGTCCTCCCCACTGACCTCGAGTACGGGTCCCCTCGACTAAAGGCCTACAGCTTGCAGGCCAATGCAGCAGCCCGAGAGGATTCCCTCGACCAGCTCGAGGAAGCCCGGGACGTGGCCCTCTTCAAGTCGGCAAAGTACCAGCAAACGCTGCGGCGCTACCACGACAAACACGTACGCAAAAGGGACCTCGACGTCGGCGACCTCGTGCTGCGCCGCCGATAGAGCAACAAGGGACGTCACAAGCTGATGCCACCTTGGGAAGGACCCTTCATCGTGGCAGAGGTGCTAAAGCCGGGGACTTACAAGCTGAAGAACGACAAGGGCGAGATCCTCACCAACGCGTGGAACATCGAACAGCTACGTCGTTTCTATCCCTAAGGCCTCGAAGTCTCGTACATTTTCTACATTATGTACAACTATCGCATTATGAATGAATAAAATGTTCTCGAAATACATTTCACATTTGTTCATAACTCTAAGGTAGCCTCGACTCTACTTCAGCAAAGTCAAGCCTCCCTCGGGGGCTGACGGGCCCCCCTCCTAAAAACTCGAACGTTTTTTTTCGAAACTCGGCTTTCTCTTTCCACCTTTGCCCCGAGTACGCTTCATGGCTAAATAAAAAACGCCTCGAACTCCCTAAGGGTCGAGGGCCGTCGAGCCGGGGACTCTCCTACGCCACAGGGCTACGGTACCCCCACTCGCTCCCCCCCAGGGATACGAGCGTGCGTCGAACACTTAGTCCACAAGCAACGACTCAGGCAAAGAGAAATAGAGACAACTCGAGAGATAAAAATGCCCAGATGCATCTCGAATAAAATGCATTAAAGTTAAGAAGCCCCTAGGGGCCCGACATCGTATTGTCACAAAAGCTAATCTACTACATGGACCTTCTTGTCCAGATTCGACACGTAGACCTCGACTACTCGTCGCCATCTCCATTCGCCGAAGGCAACACTTCAGGATCGAAGAGCTTTGCCAGCTCGCCTCCGGGCACCTCTGCGGCCTCGATCAGCTCATGGCATCTTGCCACGTTCTCTTCATCAGTCAGCCTCGGGTCGACGACGAAGCCGCTGGTGACGACGTCAAGGTCGTAGACATAGCCCGAGTGGACGACCACGAGTGCCCGCTTCACGCCCACGTGCAGAGCAGCACGGACTTGCTCCGTCACCTCTCGGGTCATGGAGTAGAAGCGGCGCAGGAAGGAGTCTCCTCGCGCGTCGCCTTCGACCGCCGGCTCCGGCTCGACCCCCATGTCGTCGCAGAAGGTGGAGATGACGCCCTCGAGCCTCTCGTTCAGGCTCGTCTCTGCCCCGAGGAGGTCCTGAAGACTGGTCAGATCCTCGTGGGCTCGGGCCTTGTCCCCTGCGAGTTCTGCCAGAACGAGCACATGACTCAGTCAAAACCAAAAAGCAGGGGAAGGGTCAAGACCAGGCAAGCTCAGTAACACTTCCAAAAACTCACCTTTGGCATGTGCCTCCAGGGTGACGTAGCCCTGCTCGGCCCTCTGAAGTTGACGACGGACGTAGCCTCCGCAGCTTGGTTGCCATTTTTAGCCCGGCGGTCCTCGATGATATTGCCAGTAACATCGAGGGCCCTCTTCTGGTTAGCCGCCACCTCCCCCAGAGCGGCGATCTAGGCTCAGGCCTTCTCCTCTGCGACACCCAGCGCGTCGCGTTCACGGGAGACGGCGTCAACGTCCCCCTGGAGTTCCTGGATACTCTCCGCCGCCAGAGTCAGCTCCTCCCTCAGCTGGGCGGACTCCTCCTCAGCCTTGCGCCGGGCCTCCTAGGTAGCGTCCTGCTGCTGCCCGACCTTGGCGACCTCCTTGAGGGCGGCCTCGGCCCTCGATCGCGCCCGGGAGGCCTCCTCCTGGGCGGCCTTGGCCTCCTCTTGCGCAGCTGCCGCCTCGGCTTTCTCCTGGGCGGCCTCAGCCTCTGCCTTCTCCAGCGAAGCGCGGAGGGTAGGAAGCTGCTCCTGCGCCCGGAGGATGAATTGAGACTTATCGTACGACCTCGCCCTCAACGCTTGACAGGGATGAAAAGGAAGGTCATCAGAAAAGAGCAGCCAGGTAACCAAAGAAAGATCAAAGGAAGAACGAGGTTTACCTCCATCCCCCGTGTTGACACCGTTTTTCAGCACGTGTCAAATGGGCTAAGGCTTGACTGGTCGGCGGCCGTTCTCCATCAGCATCGGGAAATCTTGAGCCAATATTGCCGATGGGAGTATGCTGCGGGAAGACTAAGTGTGCTGCCGATGGAGGCTGGATGGTCCTTGTCGACAGAGGTTAATTGGTGAAGTCGGATAGCTTAAGCTATGAAGTTACTGATGCCGATTGCCGACAAAGAGATATTGTCGATTGCCGATAAGGAGACATTGCCGATTGCCGATGAAGAGTGGTTACCGATTGCTGATAGGGGCTGATTGGTGGACAGTTATCAGTGCAAGGTTGCCGATTGGGAGGTGTTGCCGATGCCGATGGGCATGGGGTGCCGATGAGTACAGGGTGACTTAGTGCTTGGTGTCAGCAGAAGACTACAGGTGGCCAAAGAAGGAAGTCGCGGATTGGAGGGATCTGCCGATGGAAAGTTTCCATCGAGGAGAAGTATAAGGAAACTGATGTTTTGTACCAGTATTATTATTATGGTAGTTTGAGTCCGGCTCTTGCATGAGTCATTTATTTTCCTTTAAAATAGGCGTGTTTGTCTAGGAAAATAAATATTATTGTTTTAGATCCGACTCCTGCGTGAGTCAGTTTCCTTAAAGTTAGGAGTTTGTTTTAGGAAGGATATGTGTCGTGTCTTTGTACAACTCTCCATGCGGGAGTATAAATATGTGCCCGAGGGCTACGTGTACAAAAAAAATCCAATATCAAACAAACCAATTTTACTCTTATTCTACTTTTTATCACAATTTACCCTTTTTGCATTAGTTATAGCTTTTTAACGAGTTCTTCAAGCTTCGACGGGCTGCATCACCTTGATCTCCGTCAAATCTTTGCAAGTTCCGCGTGAGAGTACCTCTGGGCCTTGGCATCCAGGCGCATCGTTGTTGCCTCGTTCAACTCTGCTCTAGTTATCTTGATCAAGCCTCAATCCCAGCATCCGGGCGCATCGCCGTTGTCTGGATTGGATCTTGCTCTAGTTATCGTCCTTGTCGATTAACTGGTCAAATCGACTGGCACGCCTCCGGATATCGAATTTCGGGTATAAGCCCGAGGTGTTCGCAGATCCTGATGCTTTTTGTGTCAACACCTCTTTTGGCATGCCCAGTGGGACTCGATTATACAAATCTACACATCTATCATAGGTGATCACGCCGACGTTAACCAGAGGAACGTCATTGAAGTCTCTGAGGCCGATCTGAAAGATGATCAGAAGCAGGCCATGGAGCGGGCTATGGAGGAATACAAGCAGTTATATCTCAAATCCTTCAACCTCAGCAGGAGCGGCGAAGCAATCCAGAAGCAAGATCCGTCGTTGCCATGGTAGGTCACGTACGACGCCAATCCTGGTAAGCTACAAGAGATGGTTAGTGCTGCTGTAAGTCAAGCATTAATTAGCCACTCCAACGTGCTGTCCAATACTGTCTACAATGTTGTTACGCAATCATTCAAAGAAGGGCACGTACCGCGATATGTTGGTCCAGCGTACCATCAACCTAGATTGGCATCTACAAGCCCATCGGCAGCCCCAATGGCGTCTTCCACTCCTGTGGAACCGTCTGCCGAAGTGGCTACATTTCCAAAAATCGAACCCTGGTGGCGTCACCAAGCTCAATACAGATCCAGCGGCATCGGCAATTTCAGGATCAGCCCCTGCTAACTGGTGGGGATACGGTATGCCTCCAAATCTATATGCTGGTTCTAATCTGGTGCAAGGAGATAGTTCAGCTTGGAGGAACTCAATGGCGTCGGCAACGCAGTCGCAGCCGATAGCCCCTATGATGCACAACTCTGCGCCTGCTCCAACTGTGCAGGTGCCATCGGAAGATCTTCAAGTAATTCCTAAGATACCTCTGATGCCACCATCGGCAAGCTCTGTGCCGATGCAGCGCATTATAACTGCCGACAGTCAATCTCTAGTGGCAAATTCTCAAGCTGGAGTGCCAGTTCCCCAAGGTAATCTGGTGATTGATTGCTCCAGAATACAAGAGCCACACGCTCCGGTCAGCTATCATCCATCGGTAAGTCATATGCCAATGCTTTATAATCCTGGATGGGTCAACCAACCGCCAGCTCAGCAGCCTGGCGTGTCAATGTATCATTATGGAGGCCCAGTGCATGCTCAGAGCGGACCATCGGTATAGCAACTGATGAATACAGGGAATCAGCCTAATCCACCAAGTGTGCAAAATTATCCATCGGTAAGTCAACCGATGCATAGTGTTCAGATGAGTGGTGCTGCGCCCGTGACTACTCCGCATCATCTTCAAGAGGCGCATCAACCGGCTCCACCAGTCAACAACGAGCTAATGAGTCGGCAGGAGCAGGATGCATATTGGGTCGGTAAGATTGCCGAAGTTATGAAAGAACAATTCAGCATCAAACCCAAGGTCAATACGTACTCTTATCGGACTCCGTATCCTCCTGCATATGACTTGATTCCTCTCCCAAATCGGTACAAAGTGCCCGATTTTACCATGTTCTCCGGCCAAGACGACACGTCGACAATGGATCACATCAACCGCTTCATTATCTAGTGCGGGGAAGCTGCCAGCAGGGAGGAGTTAAGGGTGAGATTGTTCTCTTCGTCATTGTCTGGATCGGCATTCACATGGTTCATATCGTTGCCTCCAAATTCTATAATTACATGGGCCGATCTAGAGAGGCAATTTCATAAATACTTCTTCGCTGGCATACATGAGAAAAAGCTTACTGATTTGGTCAAAATGAGGCAACGCAATGACGAATCAGTAGAAAGCTTTGTTCAAAGGCTACGGGACATGAAGAACAAGTGCTATAGTCTGGTGTTTGATGATCGGCAACTGGCAGATTTGGCCTTCCAAGGATTACTGCCGCACATCAAGGACAAGTATGCGTCCCAAGAATTTGAAAGTCTAAGTCACCTGGTGCAGAGGATTGCCGATCAAGATATCAAAACCTTTGAACCTAGGAAGACTTGGAACAAGAAGGTGACCTTCATCGGGAAAGAAGAAGACTCTGGATCGGATGAAGAGCTGAATCTCGATGCAGCCGAATGGGTGAAGGATAAGAAGCCTGTGTCTTGTCCGTTCGGCCAAAAAGAGACTGAAAGGTTCACCTTCGACATCACCAAGGCCGATAGGATGTTTGACTTATTGCTGCAAGAGGGGCGAATCAAGTTGGCGCCCAACCAAGTAATTCCATCGGTTGAAGAGCTCAAGAAGATTAGGTACTGCAAGTGGCATAATGCAACCTCACACAGTACCAATGACTGCAAAGTATTCAGGAAACAGTTGCAGTCAGAGATTGAATCTGGGCGTATTAAGTTTGAAAATTCTAAGGTCCAAAAACCGATGAAGATTGATCAGCACCCGTTTCCAAACAATATGGTGGAAATCACTGAAAAAACCAAAGTGCTGACGTCGGAAGCTGCCAGGAAGAGTTCATCGGTAGATCCTAACTATCAAGTACCTGAGCGCGACGCAAGAAGGTTTGCCGATGATAGAAAGGGTAAGAAGGTTACCGATGAAGGCAGCAGTGCCAACAGGGTCCTGGAGTTGTAATCACACACAAGTATCCAAGGCGAGATCATCGGCAATCACGTGAAGAAAAATATCGGCAAGAAGAAGAGGAGCATCGGGAATGGCTTCGGCATAAAAACCACTAGAAGTGTCCCTTCTTCGTTCACTGTTGGGAAGAAGGCATCAAGCTGCCCACTGCCGATAACTGTCCAGAATGCAATGGGTATTACACTGCCGATCAGTCAGGTAAGAGACCTTGTTTTGATGATCAAGCACCCAGGTACGCCAGGCCAGTCAGAGGGAACAGATCGGCACATGACCGACTGGGGGGCAAGCTCAGTGCCCATAACAGGCTTGGCAGACGTGTTGATCAAAGGGAGCTGGAGGAGATGGCCAATGCCAGAATACCTGACGAGGACATATTCTCCAGAGATCCCATCGTCGGAAGAAGTGCCGATGCAAGCAGTGGGAAGCAGCACCAGCCCGTCTGGAAGACCAAGCTTCCTCAGTGGTGCCCCAAAGGTCTGACCAAGACCCAGAAAAGAAGGATTCAGCGCCAGCGCCATGATGACCTGTGTGATGATGAAGGACCATCAAGGGAGAAGCAGTGGAGGCCAAAGCGCAAGGACAGGGATCCATCGGCAGATATCAATATGGTCGTCATGTTGCCGATGGATTTTGGCACCCGTCAGTGATGATGAAGAGACTGCCGATATGGCGCAATTGGTACTGGATCTGATGACGGCTGTCTTTGAATAGCCTGCCAATGATGAGAGGCAGCATCTGAGAGCTCTGTTCGTTAAGGGCAAAGTGGATGGGCAGCCGGTGACGAAGATGCTGGTAGATGGCGGCGCGTCAATCAATATAATGCCATATGTCATGTTCAGAAAGCTTCGGAAAGGCGACCAGGATTTAGTCAAGACCGAGATGAAGCTCAAGGACTTCGAAGGCAATGTGTCGACCACTATGGGAGTCGTATGTGTTGACTTAACCATCGGCAGCAAAACTTTGCCGACAACGTTCTTCGTGATCAGTGGCAAAGGCACTTACAACTTGCTCCTCGGAAGGGATTGGATCCATGCCAATTGCTGTATCCCTTCTACTATGCATCAGAGTCTTGTACAGTGGATCGGGGATAAAATTGAAGTTGTCCGAAGTGAAGCCCCATCTACTGTTGCATCGGCAGAATCGGAAACTTACGAGCAGACCAGGTGCATATCTGGCGAAGCCTGGGACAAGGAGTTCCTTAAAGTTGTCGATTACCGCATCAAACCGATCCAAGCAGTCGGTCCTGAAGAAGAGTTTTAATGGATCGGTTCGCTGACGACGGAAAGCTGGGGCAGGGCTTCACGTCTGCCGATGACTTACTCGGCGTCGACATCAGCGATGGTAGTAAACCTAGGCCTACTTTTATTAGTGCTAAGTTAGATTCTCAATGTAAGCAGGAGTTAACCGATTTATTGAAAGAGAATAAAGATTGTTTTGCTTGAGATTATACAGAGATGTCTGGTTTAGACCGATCAATAGTTGAACATCGGTTACCCATCAAGTCTGGTTTCCAGCCACATCGGCAACCTACGCACCGATGCAATCCTACTATTTTACCCGACATCAAGGCTGAGAGTACAAAGTTAATCGAAGCTGGATTTATTCGGCAATGCCGATATGCCGATTGGATTTCTAATGTGGTTCCTGTGTATAAAAAGAATGGAAAACTTCGTGTTTGCATTGATTTCAGGAATCTTAACAAGGCTACGCCGATGGATGGCTACCCGATGCCCGTTGTCGATCTGCTGATCGATGCTACTACTGGGCATCAAATTATTAGCTTCATGGATGGTAATGCTGGGTATAATCAAATATTCATGGCTGAAGAAGACATATCCAAGACTGCTTTCCGATGTCCAGGTCACGTTGGCTTATTTGAATGGGTAGTCATGACTTTTGGCTTGAAGAATGCCGGTGCTACTTATCAGAGAGCAATGAATTTTATCTTCCATAAGTATATCGGCACAATAGTTTAAATCTACATTGATGACGTGGTGGTTAAGTCTGGAGGCTTCAAGAAACATCTTGCCAATTTGCAGAAAATATTAGAGTGCACAAGGGAGCATGGGTTAAAGATGAATCCTAACAAGTGTGCATTTGGCGTATCGGTAGGGCAGTTTCTGGGTTTCATGGTGCATCAGAGAGGCATTGAAATTGGTAGAAAGTCTATTGATGCAATTAGCAAGGTAGTTGCTCCTACGAACAAGACTGAGTTGCAGTCCTTGATCGGCAAGATTAATTTCATCAGAAGGTTTATATCTAATCTATCTGGTAAGATTAAATCCTTTAGCCCCCTGTTAAAGTTGAAAGCCGATCAAGAGTTTACATGGAAAGAAGAGCAGCAGTCAGCCTTAGAGGAGATTAAGAAATACTTGGTAAATCCTTTAGTCTTGGTTCCACTTCAACACGGGAAGCCTTTCAGGCTATATTTGTCTGCCGATGACGGTGTTATCGGATCAGCCTTAATTCAAGAGTTTGAAGGGAAGGAACGTGTAATATATTACCTGAGCAGAAGGTTGGTGGATGCTGAAACCAGGTATTTGGCCATAGAGAGATTGTGCTTATGTTTATATTTCTCTTGCATTAAATTAAGCCATTATTTACTGTCGGCTGAATGCACTGTTATCTGCAAAGATGATGTGGTCAAGTACATGTTGTCAATGCCGATTTTGAGTGGACGGATCGGTAAGTGGATTTTGGCACTGTCAAAGTTTGACCTAAGGTATGAATCGGCTAAGGCTGTTAAGGGTCAAGTAATGGCCGATTTTGTTACTCAGCATTGTAATATGGTGAGCTTTGTTGAGATTGCTCCTTGGACTTTATTCTTTGATGGGTCTACATGCAAGGATGGAGCAGGTATCGGTATTCTCTTGATTTCACCCCGAGGACAGAAGTATGAAATCTCGTTGCCGATTGTTGCTACTTCAACAAACAATCAGGCTGAGTACCAAGCTTTACTTAAGGGGTTAGAATTACTCAGGGAAGTGTGTGCCGATGCTGTTGAAATCTTCGGTGATTCCATGTTGGTGATTAATCAATTGATCGGGACATATGAATGCCGAAGTAAAGTTTTGATTGCAGCCCATGAACGGTGTTTGCAGTTGTTAAGAGAATTCAAAGAGTATCGTCTTGAGCATGTTCCTAGATTGCATAATGAAGAGGCCAATCGGCTAGCACAGAATGCCTCAGGATATCAGCCGATTCAAGAAATCATGACATCGGTAACCGTTGCCGATGACTGGAAAAAGGAGATTGCCGATTACTTAAGGAATCCATCTAAAAAGGTTGAGAGGTGTCTAAGGTTCCAAGCTACTAAATATGTGCTCCTCAATGATGAATTGTATTATCGGACGATTGACGGAGTTTTACTTAGATGCCTCGGCAAAGAGGAATCAAAGGAGTTGATGGGTGAAATCCATGAGGGTGTTTGTGGAGCGCATCAATCGCCATTCAAGATGAAGTGGATGATTAGGCGGAATGGATATTATTGGCCGACAATCCTTGAGGATTGCTTCAACTATTTCAAGGGATGCCAGGACCAGGGTTTTTCAAACCGAACGGTTACCGCGGTAACCGGTCGGTTACCGACAAACCGCCCGTGGACAGTTCGGTTTCGGTACCGGTTTGAATTCAAATTTCAAATTTGAATTTCAAAAAAAATCTGAAAAAATTCCTAAAAATAGTTCACGATTTATAGAGTCCAATGGTGTAATTTTTTTTCAAATTGGAGTTCGTTTGCTATTTTTTTGGACGTGTTTAAGTTTGAAAAAAAAGAAAAAAAGAAAAAAACCGGCCGGCCCGTTAAGGGCCCATGCGGCCCATTCGCTCTTGGCGCCTCCTACAACGGAGCTGTCGGCGTGGGGGGGCTGTCCGCGCCCCAAACCCTATCCACCTCCGCCCCCAACATTTCCGCCCCTGCGCCGCCCGAAGCCGACCGAGCGCATCGGTTACCGACCGGACGTCGGCGGTTACCGAGGGATTTGGTCGGTAACCGACCCCGCTGCCACGCCTCCCTCCCCCCGGCGGTTACCGACCGGGCGCGGGCGGTTACCGACCGGGCGCACGGTAACCGATCGGGTTGCTTCGGTAAGCTTTATTTTGTTTTTTTCATTTCCTTGCATTTGTAGTTGTTTTAGCTGTAGGATTTAGTTATAACAAGATCTAGGATGTAGGATTGATGGAGTATATGATGTAGAAAATATTTATTTAGTTATCACAAGATTTAGTTATAAGCAAGCACATTTCAACTTGGCTGCACAACCATGGCCAGTTGAATGCAATGATGAGGGAAGCCATTGGTGGTGAGTTGGTCAAATGGAATGCCACTAGGTTTGGGACCAACTACATGTTCATGGAGAGCTTCCATCGGAAGCGTTATCGTTTTATGCAGTGGATGAGATCTCCCGAGTTCTTGCATAGTAGGTGGGGAAAATCCAAGGAAGGACATTATGCTCACGCAAGATTGTCTAGTATACAGTGGTGGGAAGGACTCAAATACATCATCGATTCAGTGGCACCAATTTACAGGTTCCTTCGGTTCGCTGATCAGGATAGACGACCTAACCTGTGTGAAGTAGTGTACAACTTCCAAGAGTGCAAAAAGGAGATGGAGACCTTCTTTGGAACAAATGTCTCAACATGGCATGAGTACAAGGCTATCATGGATGGCAGGATTGCGGACGTGTACTATGGCACGCATGTGGGCCCAGGTGCGATCACAACCATTGTTAAAATAGCAGTCTCTACATATTGAGTATTTACCATTTGCTAATTTGTCGTGCATCGTATGTTGCAGCCGCTGTCCTCAACCCAAGGCTTGTATACCGTTACAATCCAACTCCGCAAATGTTTGGTGGCCTCAAGGAAGCATTTGGGAAAATGACGGATGTGCATTCCGCTGTCTTGGCATTACAGGAGGCAGAAACATTCCGCCCACACCTTGGGGAGTTTGGCAGTGAGCTGGCCATTAAAATGGCCACAGACCCAAGACAACCCCATGTAAGAGTACTTTTGAACTCATTTTTTTGTCTTTTTGAGCGCATACCTAACATAATGGGTTCCACTTGCAGCTCAATGGTGGTTGCTGTTCGGCAGGAGCACTCCAAATCTGCAAAAACATGCGTTGAGGTTTGTTGCACAATGTGTATCCTCCAGTGGATGCGAGCGCAACTGTAGTACATTTGCCTTAGTGCACACCAAGGTTCGGAATCGCTTGTCCCACAAAAAACTGAACAAGCTAGTGTATGTGAACTACAACCTTCGCCTGCGACTCGCGGATGCCTCTAGACCACCTAGGCGTGAGGAAGAAGACTTCATTGACCAGTTCACGCAGATATCCTTTTATGAAAGGGATAATCCGGTTCGAGACTGGATGGAGTATGGCAGATCCAACCAGGCTCCAGTTCTCGACGAAGAGGATGAAGAAACGGACATCCCTCTGTCGTCCCATATTGTGAGGTATGTTGATGTACTTTGTTAGCCACTAACGAACCATACTTTTATATTTCGATGGGATGTCCATTTGTGTCACACTATTTTTCCATGAATTGTGTGTTCTATTTACATCATTATGTGCAAAGGTCATGAAAAAAAATGATTTTTTCAAGCAAAAAAAAGACCACCCAGTGGTTAGGACCGGTTACCGACCAAACCGGACGGTAACCGGCCCTAACCGACCGGTTACCGGTCCCAAACCGAATGAACTACGGGGTTTGAATTCAAATTCCAAACCGTTCGGTTTGGGACCGGTTTGAGCGGTTACCGTCGGTAACCGCCAAACCGCCGGCGAACGGTTAGGAGAACCCTGGCCAGGACTATTAGAAGTTTGGTAATGTGCAAAGGGCACCTGCATCGGCAATGAATCCTATAATCAAGCCTTGGCCGTTCAGAGGATGGGCTATCGATCTCATCGGCCAAATTTATCCGCCATCAAGTAAGGGGCATAAGTTTATACTTGTTGCTACCGATTATTTCACTAAGTGGGTTGAGACAGTCCCTTTGAAGAAAGTGACATCGGCAAACATGGTGGATTTCGTTAAAGAACACATTATTTACCGATTCGGCATCCCTCAGACTATTACTACCGATCAAGGAACTATGTTCACATCGAGAGAGTTTGATGAATTTGCTGCTAGTATGGGGTTCAAAGTGTTAAACTCTTCTCCTTATTATGCTCAAGCTAATGGTCAGGCTGAAGCTACTAATAAAGGGGTTATTAAGCTTATTAAGCGCAAGATTGAAGAGAACCCTAGAAGGTGGCATATGGTGTTAAACGAAGCCTTGTGGTCATATCGGATGGCCTGTCATGGTGCAACTAAGGTCTCGCCGTATCAGTTAGTTTATGGACACGATGTTGTCCTGCCTTGGGAAGTTAAAATAGGTTCTAGGCGATTATCTTTTCAGGATCAACTGATGACCGATGATTATGCTACTCTGATGAAAGATGAGTTAGAAGAGTTGGCAGGTCATCGGTTGAGGGCATTGATTAGCATTGAAGAGAATAAGAAGAGGGTTGCCAGATGGTATGACAAGAAAGTAAAGGCAAAGGAGTTTGCCGATGGCGATCTGGTATGGAAGTTGATTTTACCGATCGGGACCAAGAGCTCTAAATTTGGAAAGTGGTCTCCTAATTGGGAGGGCCCTTATCGGGTGAAACAGTCTGCTCCTAGCAATGATTACATTTTGGAAACTCTCAAAGGAGTTGCGTTCTCCAGAGCGATCAATGGCAAATACTTAAAGAGGTATTACCCTAGCATATGGGTAGACGCATAGCATGCTCGTTTGAATGCCGATGAAAGAGAAAATTATGATACATCGGTAAAAGCGTGTAAACGTTATATTACAAGAATCAAAATCAAGTATCAGAGTTACATTTGCCGATACAACAAATAAATTACAGCAAGGAGTGGATGGCTGATATCGCACGCAGGCGAATTTGCTCTATTTCGTCCATCTCCTTAGCGTCGGCATCGGCAGAACCCTCGACCGGCTTGATCTTTTTCTTCCACAAGATGGCTTATCGGGCATTCTGGTCCCTTTCTTACCGCAGGACCCTGATGGTGTCGGATAGTTTGGCTTTCTTCTGATTGGCTGCAGTCAAAGCCTACTCAACCTTTTGCAACTCAGCTAATAGTTCTTCTTTCTTTGCCGATAGCTGAATGACTTCTTGATCGAGGTTGGTGATGGAAACTTCTGCTTGGCCGATGCCCTTGTGCTTTTCATCGGCAATGTTTTTGAACTTGAGCTTCTCTTCCTCGCTCTTGGATTGGGCGGCCCTATCGGCAATGCGACGGGAAAGCTTCTGGTACTGGATTTGTTTGATGTCGAGGAAGGTTGCCTGGAGAAGGATTTCTGCCATATCAGCAGGAAGATGGCCTTGGATATCCTTTAAAGAGATCCTTGCTGCCGATGAGTCCTGAATGAGTTGGGACGTATCTTGTAGCAGTAAAGAGAGCAATTCTTCAAGCTTGGACTTGATCTCTACCGATAAAGCTGGGACAGAGCTCTCTTCCTCCTCATCGTCATCAGGGATGTCGACTGCGAAGGAGAACAGACTGTCCACTTGAATGGGGCCTTGGCGTTCATCTTCATCTTGGGGGTTGAGACTGAAGGAGAAGAGACTGTCCGGGGAGTCTTGGGCCTGAAAACAGAGAGGTTAAAATATGTCGATCGTAAGATTGTACTATGAGCTTTAGGGTGATTGACTTACTGTCTTGAAACGGATCTCCTGCCTTGGACTTGGCATACTGGATGGTCCAGCTTCATCCTGGACATCGGCAGCAGATGCCGATGACTGGGCCTCTGCTGGAGAAGCAGCCAATGCCGCTGGTACTGGTGGTGTTATTGCCGGCGTCGCTTCCGATGTGGTGGCCGGTTCTTGTGGCGGCGACGCCGCTCTCTCATCGGGAACTTCGGCCGACGGTGCCGATGCCGATGTTGCCTCCGCTGCTACGGCGGGTGGAGTTGTCTCTTCATCGGGGAGTCCGGCCGACGGTGCCGATGGCGATGCTGCCTCCGCTATTGTAGCGGGTGGAGTTGCTTCTTGATCTGGGACGTCGTCCATCGGTTGATCAGGCACAGGAGCCGATGGAGGTTCTGCCGATGACACGCCGGCGGTTGGTGCAACTAGAGCCGACGGAGGTTTTGCCGATGGCGCGCTGGCAGTTGGTGGTGCAACTTGAGCCGATGGCGAAGGGGAAGCCAGCTTCAGGCGCCTCTTTTTCCTTGGCGCAGCAGCAGGGGATCCGACCCGCTTTGACGAAGACTGGGGGGCATTGGCAGCAGGGCTGGAAGGTGCTTGTCTTCTTGAAGCAGCCGCCGATGACCACAGTGTCTGAGAATACAAAGCAAGTTATACAAAATAGAATGTTGCCGATAAAATAGTATGTAATCGGTACGGGTAAAGATGGGTTTACTGCATGAACCCGCGTCAGGGCAGCAGCAGCGGCCGATGTAGCCTTGGCTTTTACAGGTGTCGGCGTAGGTACCTGTTGAGGCGTGAAGGCAGCTAGCGAAGGAGCTTTGTTGCCGATGATTGATATGGGATCCATTATTCGAAGATTGAAGGGCCTGCCACTATTGCTCGTTGTGGGGATCGGATCATCGGCCTGTCAAGTGCAAAAAGGGTTAAAGTACCGATGACGGAAGCAAAGTAATAAGGAACGCATCGGGATAAAAGACTTACTGCATCATCGGGGATGATGTGATCGGCATCAATCATGTGCCGATAGTAGTGCGACGACTTGGCAAACAGCTGACACCTCCATTCTTGCCACCAAGACTTGTACTCATTTGTGCTGAAGGAGGTTGGTGACCAGGAGGACAGGTCAATGTCTGACGTATCGGCGTCGGGAGGGAGATTGACGACCTTGTTCCAGTCTAGGACACTGGAAATTGTCTGCCTGGGCTTCACTACTTTGGAGTAGCAGAGTTTGATCGGCAGTTGGCCAAATGCCAGTTGTCTCGCTGCCGCCGATGGGTAGTAGAACTCATAAGATGAAGTGGCATTCTTCCCAGATCCGAAGATGTTCACTGGGATAGCTCGGGGAGTGATGCTGGCCTTCATGATTGCTCGGTTCTCAGGCACGTTCCCATCGGTAAGGTTGAATAGCAGCGGGAACTGATTGTGTTCATCGGTATATGGCCACCAGAGCCATTCCGTGGAGGAAAGTCCATTATATAACTTCTGAAAAAATGTGCCGAACTGCTCTATATCGGCATCGGTCCCTGGCAGCACTATGACAGCCTCTCCAAAATTGAGTGGAGGGCGAGTTGCCGATTCGTCGTCCCTATACTGATGATCTTCTGATGTATCCCTCGGGAATTGTTGGGCGAACAAGTCAAACTGAAACACTTTCTGCATATGGGCGTTCAGCCACATGTTGACAAACCACCAGGGACCCCCAAGATTGCCGATGGGTTCACCTAGCAGTAACTTCTGAGATACTTGGTGTAGAAGGCGATATACTGCTCTAAGGAGGTATCTGCCCATGGGAAGCCTTGTTCCATCGGCAAGTAGCTCGGCTGCAGGGAGGTGCATGGTGGTCGGTCCGACGGTTTTGCCGCAGAAAATGAATTTTTCTAGCCACATGTTCAGAAACGTGGCATGCTCCCGTTGGTTTACCGATCCCGTTTTCTGGTACTCATTGATGTAACTCGTCCAACCGCCGATGTTCCGGGTGTTCACCTTGTACTCAGCTTTTCTGTTGAAAAGGGTAAAGGTATCGACAGAGGTGATGTCCAAGCCGGTCAACATATGGACATCGGCAAGGGTTGGGGTGGCTGGTCCATGCCTAAATAGGAAGGCGTTCATGCTGTCAGACCAGAAGTATGAAGCTGCTATCAACATGTTCTCGTTCTTTTCCATATCGGCAATGGAAAGCCTGATGCACTGGTCCAAGGTGCGCTCTTGCCAGTAAACTTGCTGCGCCCTAGCAACCCTAAGATACCAGTTCTTCCACCCTTTGGTGGGCTTAGGCCATGAACGGAAGGCATCTTTCCACAATCCTAAACCGAAGCATTCAGATCTGAATGGAATCCGGTTGGTTTCTGCATTGATTATGTAGGTGGGTTCCAGATTGCCCATGGGGCCTAAGCAGCTGAAGTTTGAGCCAACAAGTGGGATGACTACTTTGTTGTACAGTTCCTAGGGTTCGAAGAAAAGAAAGGGAAGGATCAGAAAAGAAGCGGGGATAAATCCAGATTCATGCGAGAAAAGAACCAGTAGGGGGTTGGATTAGGAGGAGAATAGGTCTCACCTTGGGAATGTCGACTTGGATCGCCATTGGAGTCGAAGGAGTGCTTGTGGTTCGTCCTTGGATTGCGGAGATGACTGTTACTCGGGCTCGAACAGGTGCTCTTCGAGGGCGCGGCTGGAGGTTGAAGACGAAGGCAGGGAGGTGAAAGTGAAAATGGACTCGGGGTAAAAAGTAGTGTGGATCCCGGTAACTTTTATAAGCTTACTCAGGGGCATTTTGGGGTTCCGGTTCACACTGTGCAGGAATGTGGAGAGGCCCGCTGTAGATACGCGCGGTGATCGAGGTGGTCTGCAACTGTTTGTGCTACAATCGAGGGATTTTATTATTAAATTGCGGTTCCACACACAGGGATCGAGGAAGCTGTGCATTTATCTCGAAGGTAACAGCTACAGCAACGGCTACAGTGGAGAGAATTTTGGCACGTAAAGTACTGTACGCTCCGAAACTGGGGGCATGTGTTGACACCGTTTTTCAGCACGTGTCAAATGGGCTAAGGCTTGACTGGTCGGCGGCCGTTCTCCATCGGCATTGGGAAATCTTGAGCCAATATTGCCGATGGGAGTATGCTGCGGGAAGACTAAGTGTGCTGCCGATGGAGGTTGGATGGTCCTTGTCGACAGAGGTTAATTGGTGAAGTCGGATAGCTTAAGCTATGAAGTTGCTGATGCCGATTGTCGACAAAGAGATATTGCCGATTGCCGATAAGGAGACATTGTCGATTGCCGATGAAGAGTGGTTACCGATTGTTGATAGGGACTGATTGGTGGACAGTTATCAGTGCAAGGTTGCCGATTGGGAGGTGTTGCGGATGCCGATGGGCATGGGGTGCCGATGAGTACAGGGTGACTTAGTGCTTGGTGTCAGCAGAAGACTACAGGTGGCCAAAGAAGGAAGTTGCGGATTGGAGGGATCTGCCGATGGAAAGTTTTCATCGAGGAGAAGTATAAGGAAACTGGTGTTTTGTACCAGTATTATTATTATGGTAGTTTGAGTCCGGCTCTTGCATGAGTCGTTTATTTTCCTTTAAAATAGGCGTGCTTGTCTAGGAAAATAAATATTATTGTTTTAGATCTGACTCCTGCGTGAGTCAGTTTCCTTAAAGTTAGGAGTTTGTTTTAGGAAGGATACGTGTCGTGTCTTTGTACAACTCTCCATGCGGGAGTATAAATATGTGCCCGAGGGCTACGTGTACAAAAAAATCCAATATCAAACAAATCAATTTTACTCTTATTCTACTTTTTATCGCAATTTACCCTTTTTGCATTAGTTATAGCTTTTTAACGAGTTCTTCAAGCTTCGATGGGCTGCATCACCTTGATCTCCGTCAAATCTTTGCAAGTTCCGCGTGGGAGTACCTCTGGGCCTTGGCATCCAGGTGCATCGCTGTTACCTCGTTCAGCTCTGCTCTAGTTATCCTGATCAAGCCTCAATCCCAGCATCCGGGCGCATCGCCGTTGTCTGGATTGGATCTTGCTCTAGTTATCGTCCTTGTCGATTAACTGGTCAAATCGACTGGCACGCCTCCGGATATCGAATTTCGGGTATAAGCCCGAGGTGTTCGCAGATCCTGACGCTTTTTGTGTCAACACCCCGGTGCAGATCTGCGGAAGCAACCTCCGCCGACAGGCGCACCACGTGCGCAAGCCACGCCCGGAACTCCTCCAGGTGCTCCCACTCCCCGAGCTCGGCTTGATCGTTGAGCTTGAAGAGCCCTGGGTCTCGGGGCTCGGCCAGCTCGAGGGGCTCCTGCCCCCAGAACCTGCTGCTGCGGTCGATCCTCTCCTGGACCTCCCGCATGATGCCCTGGCGCATCTCGAGGCCACCCCCGTGGAGCACCACCCGCTCCGCCAGAGTAGGGAAGGGAGCCGCCCCCTCGAGCTGGGCTCTCCTGGCCTCGGGGTCACCTTGCGGGGCCGCCGCCGGCCCCTCCGAGTCATCGCCCCTAGGCGGAAGAAGTCCCCGCCAGGAGAACAACCCTGCGCGGTGAAGAAAGCAAACGATCAGCACCCAATGCCGCATGCTCACTGCGGGTCGACTAAGTTAGAGGACGGATTACCTCGAGACGACGATTTCCCGACCTCGAGACGAGGCCGAGCTGACACCTCAGACATTATCACGTCCGCCGCGCCGCTTCCCTGTAGCGCCGCAACGGCCCCCTCCGGTTCCGACGAAGGGGCCGTCGCTGCGGCCATCTCCGCCGGGTCCACCAGCTCCACCACCATCTCGGCCACCTCTTCATCGATGGCCTCCACCATCATCTCCGCCATCTCCGCCACGGGTGAGATGTTCGTCTCTTCCCCCGCTCGAGTTAGCTCCGCGGCGGCCTACGCCTGCCCTCGCCCCATCGCCTCCCGCGCCTTGGCCGCCCACGCCGCCTCTGGGGTGAGGGTCGAAGGGGACAGGGCGGCAGGACTTGTCCCGACGGTCATCTTGGCTGCGGCCTCCGCCTTCAACCTCTTGGCCGGGGTGAAGGTCGCGCCCTCCGACGAGCGCTTCACCCTGAAAAAGGAACTCACACGCGACGGTAAGCACAAGTCATAACCAACGAAAAATACTCGGGATCAGCAGGAAAGCAACTTACCCCAGCGGAGTCGTGGGGTTCCGACCAATGGACCTCGAGCCACTCGGGGGCTTCTACGAGGCCCGTCGGGAGCCACTTCTCCCGCCAGCGCTGGCCGCGGCACGGGCCAACGACATCCTCGCTGCCGCCGCCTTAGTCTCCTCCTGGGTCGATGGGCTTGATGCCCGAGCACTCGAGCGAGTGGGCACCGGAGGCATGCTCGACCGACCCCTCGAAGGGGACCGCGACGAATGGCTACGCGTCCGCCGCGACGCTTCAGCTTGAAGGGCCGCGAGGCGCTCACCACGCGACTCGGCTCTAGCAATTGGGGCCGACCTCAACGTCGACCTCCCTCCTCCTCCGCTACCGGCGGTCGCCCTCTGTTGCTTGGGCGCCGCTCGTTCTTCCTCGAGCCCTCGCTGCGGCTCGGCCTCCTCCTGCTCCGGCTCCTCTTCCAGCACAAGGACAATTTCCGTCAGGATCAGCATAACGGTCACAACCCTGCGCCGCAGAGCCATATCGCTAACAACCTCGTCGCCGCTCGACCCCTCATCCTCATCCTCCTCCAAGGGGGACTCCTCCTCGAGGAGGTTGGCCTACCTCTGCCGTGCCCGGCGTCGTTCACGCTCCTCCCTCTCTTGGGCCTTCTTGCCCTTGTCCTTCTTGGCCTTGTCCTCCACCTTCTTGTCCTGCTCGGCCTGAAGGCGTCTCACCTGGGAGTCGCCCTGCTCCTCCTTCATCGGTGGCAGCGACTTCCGAAAGACGACGTTCCCCTGAGGGAACGCTAGGTAGTTAGAATGCAGGCAAAGGAGACAAACAAGATAGATAAGAAGACATTGATAGAGGAAGAATTGTCCTACCAGCTGGACGTGGCCTTGATCTGGCATCATGGGGACGCAAGCGACGCCCCCCACCTTGAACGCGCCAGTGAAGGAAGCGCGTACTCGGCGAACCACCCTCTTGAGGGGTAGCTCGTCCTCCACGAGGCGACACCCCGTGAGGTCTACCTCCGGGCGCATCTCGTCGAGGCGTCGCGGGCGAGCCATCAGCGGCACGACCCGCCGCTGGTGGAAGGCCAACGCCACGATGGCCGCCGTAAGTCCCGCCTTCTTCAGGCAGGAGATCACGCCGAGCAAGTGGTCGAGGAGCTTTTGCTTCTTCTGAACGACGTCGTACCTCCAGTGGTCGGGCCTTAAGTCGATCGTCCTCCCGGTGTAAGCGGGGAACAGACCATCGTCGTTCCTCAGGTAGAACCACCCGGAGTGCCATCCGGCATGGCTCGACGTGAGCTTCGCCGGGATCCAGCTATCCGCCCTCTTGAGGGAGATGCTGCAGCAGCCTGCCCTGACCATCCTACGGCTGCCGCTCCCGGCCGAGGCATGGAACAGGCTCGCCTCGAACAGATGGAGCCACAACTCCCAATGTGGCTCCATCCCCAGGTAACCTTCGCACACGGCAGTGAATACCGCCGCGTGGCAAATGTCGTTGGGGGAGAGGTGTTGGAGCTCCACGCCGTAGTAGTGGAGGATCCCGCGCAGAAGACGGTTGGGGGGGGATCCCAACCCCGCCTGGTGGAAAGCTTCGAAGCTAACCACGTAACCCTCCGGCGGGTTGGGCTCAGCGTCCTCCCTCGGCGGCGCCATCCACTCCGTCCGGTCCATGGAGGTGATGGGTCGGAGAAGGCCGCTCTCCACCAAGTCCCCCAGGCGCACCACGGTCGCCAACGACGGAAGCCAGGCGTCAGGGCCGCGTAAGCTGTAGGTGGCCATAGGAGCACGGAAGCGGATGCGCTCGGATGCGCGGATGGAAGGTATGTTGCCGATCTCTCCTCTCCCTACTCTCGCGCACGCAGAGATCCGGCTCGGGGGGCGACAAAGGCAACGGCGAGAGGAAGGAGACAGGGAAGGCGATGGCAAATGTGCGGAAGCCGGACCCCCACCCCCAGTATTTATAACCGGAAACCCAACGGGCGGATCCGACAAAAAGGCAAGTAAGTTTCCGCATTTAATGCGCTCACCTACTGATTCTCTTTGTATTCCGTAAGATAAGCTGCACCCATCGCGTCATCAGGCTCCGCGCCGCACGCCTTGCCACACCCTATACCTGCCACGGCCGAAGTCGAACGGACATCTCCTAAAAAGACGCGCCTACGGTGAACAACGTGCAGCAGTGGGCATTATCTTCGGAGGTAAGCAATGAACATCGATCCGTCCGTCAAAACCTCGAGGGAGCGATGGCTGGCCCTCGAATAGGGTTCGACAGCTGCCCTCGAGTACCTGAGGTCAAAGATGACCCAAGGTTATGGACTTCGGTCCACTTTCAAACCTCGAGGGAACGATGGCCAGCCCTCGAATAGGGTTCGACAGCCGCCCTCGAGTACCTGAGGTCAGAAATGACCCAGGGTTATGGACTCCGGTCCACCTCAAAATCTCGAGGGAGCGGAGGCTGGCCCTCGAACGGGGTTCAACAGCCGCCCTCGAGTACTCGAGTCGGGAATGATCCGGGTGGGGCCGGCGTGAGCCCCACGAAGCGGACCCAACAAAAACATAGGTATGTCCCCGCATTTAATATACCTACCTACCCCCTTGTATTCCACAGGATAGGGCGTCGCCTTCGGATGTAAGCAACGAACGTCGACCCATCCATCAACATCTCGAGGGAGTGAAGGCTGGCCCTTGCACAGGGTTCAACAGCCGCCCTCGAGTACCTGAGGTCAGGGAGGACCCAGTGTTACGAACTCCGGTTCACCCCCAAATCTCGAGGGGGCGAAGGCTGGCCCCATGAACGGGGTTCACAGCTGCCCTCGAGTATGCGAGTCAGGGATGACCCAGGGGGGCCAGGCGCGAGCCCCTAGCTCGAGAACGTACGCTCGAGGGCCCCCGGGACATATCCAAGGCATAACCACGGAATACCCAAGGATCCCTTCGACGGGAGGCATCAGGCCACCGACTCTCATCGAACAGAGTTGGCACCTAGGTAATCCACGTGGTATTGCTTGAATGCGAACGCCTCAGGGCTTCTATCGACCCCTGTCGAAGGGGGCACGAGTTCTCACTTGGATTTCAGTTGAATTTATACCCGTTACCAGCTCGCAGTGGACTTCGAGGCTCGTCCTTACGAAGGCCCACAGAGGACGTTGAGGCTCGTCCTAACGAGGATAGCACGATGCTCTTCACCCCACAATCCGAGCGCAAGGATCCGTGGGAAGGACGCTATGAGGTAGTGAAAGCCCAGCCACACGAGGCTCGGGGGCTAGACTACGCACGTCACCCCTCGACGAAAGAGGGTCGAAAACACTCGTAGCCTGGCAGACAGAGTTGACCGCTCGATAGGTCGCTATGACTCTAGTTTAACCCTCAAGGGAGCGAAGGCTGGCCCTCGGAAGGGTTTCGACAGCCGCCCTCGAGCACCCCCTTTTTTCAGGAAGTGGAACACTCGTAGCCTGACGAACAGAATCGACCGCTCGATAGGGCGCTACGGCTCTGGGTAATCCTAACTCCCCTCGATAGAACACACGTCAAAACCCCCAGAGGAGTTCTTAATCACTCCTCTGGGGCCTTGGGGGCTACCCCCGCCGGGTGCGCTCGCGCGCACCCTGCGGAGAATCGAATCTCTTACTAACCCTACAGATCATTGGCTAAAGCCTCTATACGGATTCTTCTTATCCGCATAAAGGCTTGGGGGCTACTCTCGGGTACAAAGGTAAGGGGTACCCTAAACCTGCGATAAACTAACGCTCAACATAGCAACCATTCTTAAGGAAGGATCCGATCAGCCGTTCAAGCCAACGGCGGAAGGCCCATCACGCGAAGGCTTACCTCACCGGCAACAAGTACCAGTCGTGGGCCGGCCCATTACTGGAAAAACAGACGGACAGGGGTCGAACGAACGACTCCTCGCCTCTACCTCGACTTACGGACAGGGGTCGAACGAATGACCCCTCCACCCTCACCTCTACCTCGAATGATGGACAGGGGGTCGAACGAACGACCCCTGAGGAGGAAGCTCGACCAACTTACCTGCTCCCGATATGGGTTAAAGGGGATCCGATGCACCTACCTGCCCCCGCCTAATGCCATGGGTGCCCACTACCGCGGTCAAATCCGTCAACTCACCGCCCATGCCCTGGACCTCCGTTGACTGTGCTGTCGCTGTAGCCACATTGTAGGTACGGAATCCAGAGGCACCCCCTTGAGCCATGAACAGGGTAGCCCTCGACTGTGTATTCAAGGATACGACAGGGTCACGCTGGCCTCGACCCCCCCCCCTCGACCGGGGGGCTCGACCACCGTTCCCAACCACTCTGGCATGGCTCTCGTCCAATCCGTCCCGCGTCAACTGTGGGACTCGCACCCGTCTACAGAAGGTCAACCCTTCTGCGCCATGACGTGCCGACACGTCCAGTCCGCCGTCACCATACTCCGAAACACCGGAAGGACGGGAAGGCCACGCCGCTACAGCGATCGACGTCCCACCACCAGCATGGTGCCACGGACACGCCTCCCATGCCGCTACAATTTAGGACTATATACTCCCGTACCTCCCCTTGATCTATAAAAGGGGACGCCAGGATAGAAGAACGGGGGGAATTTCAGAGACACACTAAAAGGGACTCTCTCACATGGAAATCGGCTCAGACATTCGGACATTAGCTCTGACCTGCATACACCACTCACCCGATTGCTTGATCAATCTCTCAAACGACCAATCGACCACCTAGGGTAGCCCTGCTAGTCCTAGGCTTCAGCTCATCCAGAGCACCCCCATGTAAACCTGCTTGTACCCCCCCTATACAAGCACTCCGGTGCGAGATAATACAATCCATCCTCCCCCGCTGGACGTAGGGCCTTCTGTGCCCGAACCAGGATAAATCTTGTGTTCTTCTTGCATCACGTCTGGGAGAGGGAGCATGCAATATACAAATTTACTAGCCGATGGTCTCAACCCCCTGGGTCATAACACCGACACTCATATATCACATATATGTAGGGGGAGCTAATACTACCAAAGTGAAAATTTTCATCATATATATGTGAAAGGTTGTTATCAATTACCAAAAAGGGGGATATTGAAAGACCTTGTTTGGTTTTGGTTAATTGATGAAACCTATGGACTAACCCTTGTATTAAGTATATGATCAAGATAGGGTGGTTCACCTTGGTACATGGAGCTAGATGGATGATCATGTTGAATCAAGTGCTCCATGGACTAAGGAAAATAAGAAAGAGAAAAACAAAAATGGGCTCAAGGCAAAGGTATATTCATAGGGCCATTTTTGGTTTAGTGATCAAGACACTGTAGAGAGTGTGATCACCTTTAGGATAGATAGCTGTACTATTAAGAAGGGAAAACTCGTTTCGATTACGGTTATCACGTGCCACTAGGTTTGCATTGCATATCTAAAATAAACCTAAGTGACACAAAGAACTAAAATAAATCCAAGAAAAATATGTTGCAAAGGCTAACACAGATGAACAAGGACTGGATCACAAGGTGTTAGCACATGGAAGCTTGGAGAAGAAGAAGCAACTCGTTTGGACAATCAGAAGGGATCCGGACGCAAGGTCCGGACCAATGCTTGTGTGTCCGGATGCATACCCTAAGCAGTAGGTTCTCTGGACAGGAGGTTCGGACACTGTTTGGAGTCCGAACTCTGACTCCGGTCACGGGTCCGGAGCTCGGAGCTCTCTAGACTCCTCTAGATGTAATTATCCGGACGCTGAAGTGCGTTCGGACGCAAGAGACTGGACGCGGGTCTGGAGCTGAGGAGCTCTCTGGACCGAGTCCGGACACAGAGAAAAGAGGCACCGGACGCCACTGTTCACAGGGTTCGGAGGTGGCACGTCAGCGCCAGGAAGGGCGCCAATGGCTGGATTCAAACTGGAGGAGGGTCCGGATGTAGGTGCGTTGGTCCGGACCCCCCTTACAACTTGCGTCCGGTTGCACGCAGGAAAGCCAGGAAGAGGGGAAAACGGCTAGTCTTTTGTGGAGGGCTATAAATATGTTTTGGCCGGCTCAAGGAGCACCCTCTTGCACCTCCCATTCATTTGACATATTTGTGCTTGCTTGAGATAGCCCCCAACTCACTCTCTTCACTCTTGTTGCATACTTGTGAGAGTTTGAGTGATCCAAGTGCTTTGATCATTGCATTGCATCTTAGTGGCACTTGGTCATCGTCATCGCCGTGTGGTTTCTTGTTATTCTTGGTGTTTGCCAACACCTAGACGGCTTGGCGATTGTGGAGAAGCTTAGGCGCAATTGGTGATTGTTTGCGGCCGACTTTGGTGATTGTGAGAGGGCTTGTACCCACCTTGGCGGAGAGCCAAAGGGTAACTCTAGTGGATTGCTCGTGTCATTGAGTTACTCTCATTTGGGTGGTTTCTTGTGGCGCCCGAGTTAGTGAGCTTGGCTTGTGAATTGCCAATTAGCCACCGAAACACCATTTGAGTAGTCGACACAACGGGGACTAGCTTGGTGGCAACTAAGTGAACCTCGGGAGAAAAATCAATATTATTCTTGTCTCCCGGCTACTCTTTGGTGTTCATTGTGATTGGTTCATCCTATTGACATCCATACATCACAAGGCATCGGTATAGCAATCACCTCCTATCTTGTATTTACTTCTTTCATATCTTGTCTAGTTAGCTTGCTAGTTAGTCTCTTTAGTAGTTGCTCTTGCTAGCTTGTACTAAGTGCTTTAGGTTCTTGCTATTGATTGATAAGCACTTAGCTAACTAGAATTGCATTGGATAGGTGGCTTTGCACCCAAGTAGAGCTAGAGCAAAAAGCTTCGCTTAAGTGTTATCTAACCATTTGCTCTAGTGATTTGTAGATTTTTTATTAGGCTATTCACCCCCCCTCTAGCCATCTAGGACCTTTCAGCCGCCGCATCTCCTCCCCTCCGCGTCCTCGACTCCTCGTCGTTGTCTTCAGGAGGCACCGGCGGTCCAGCGCGCCGCCGGCTCCTCTCCTCCGCGTGCTCGTCGGCGGGAGGCGCCAGGCGCAGTACTCCCCGAGCTCCACCCCTTGCTCCGCCTCTGCCGTCTACCACTCTGCCCCAAGCTCAACCTCGAGGCTCGAGCTTGCCTTGCCCTCATCCTCTTCCGGCATCGGCAAGCGGCGTCGCGCGCAAGTCGGCACGGCGGCACGGCGAGGCACGTCGTGCTCTCGGCACGGCACGACGGCCCACGGGCCGTGCCTTGGGCCGCCACCCAAGCACGGGCACGGACATGGCACGGCACGGCCGGCATGCCGGCACGATACAGGCCAGGCACGACACGATGGCCATCTATAAGGTTGATACACAAAATACTCCCTCGATACATGTAGAGATGCAGTTAAAAAATGTATTAGTCAAGCTAATAGTATTAGCATCTATAACTCTAAATAAATTTATTATTAAAATACAATCTATAACTAATCAAGTGGCAGTTATTCTATATCATGGATGTTAGTAGTTTCTTTATATAAATTTAACCTCACCTTAAAAAACAGTGAGATTATTATTATTTCTTATTAAATTTATTAAGAAGAAAAATTGTAAGTAAAAACAACAAAACATCACCTCACCTTAGTACAACCAAGAGCATACTTGATAAAATATCTTGAAAACGTGCTAGTGGGTAGCTGACTAATGTTTAATAAGATATTTATACTTTGTACTCTTCTGATGTAGGTAATTTTTGATTTGAAACAATAGTTGTGCTCCAAGTCGCCAATTAGCACAATTTCTCATATCTTATAATGGACGGTATTGAGGTGGATCCCCTAAGGAATTTACATCTCCTGCTATATAAATATTACAGATAAAAGAGGTACGAACCAAAGTTGGTTTGAGGGATAGAGGATAGCTAATCAATATAAGCAACCTGAGCACTTTTCTGGATCTCCAAAACAATCATTTATTAGCATAATGATCTTCTGCTAATTCATCAAAGGATGGAAGCAATTACTCGTTAAACTTTAGACGATTAAGTACAATTTCACATAATGTAGTTAGATCATGATATCCACTATCAGCACTAAGCTCATAGTCTTCTTCCAAGTCAATCACAAACTTAGTATTATTCTTCACTTTCATGTTAGCTTCGGACCATTTTCCATCCCAACACCTGCCTGTTTTGAACTTGGCAACAATACAACTGAGAAACCCAACCCCATCCTCCTACTATCATACGATCACCGAGGGCTCTTCCGCAACTTGCTAATCTCTCCCTAACTCCCAACTAGAGTAATACTACTACATCTTGGAAATTGATAGCATGGAGCTCTTCCTTGGGGTGTATGGAGTGTGAAGGTGGAGCCTCCTTTTATAGGAGGAGAGGAGGGGGTATATGACAAATGTTCCACCCCCTTATTATGGCCAACCCGACCAGCAAATGTCGGTTCAGAGGATCATAGAACCTAGCCACCACCTGAACTGTCTTTGGGATGTTAGTTGGAGGCCACACGCGAAGGCTAGGCCCGAGCAGCATCAGGATGGGCACGGTCGCGCCCCTAGCGTGCCCACGCCTGGGTCGTCTCCATTCGCCACCAACTTTGGTCACTGGGCTTCTAGTTGGGCCTAGAGTGTAGCCATTGTGGGCACTAGCCCAATTTCAATAGTTGGATGGGCTATGTCCATATTCCTTTGTTTTAAATCTTTGTTACGCTTTTGTTGGTTGCGCATTTTGATTCTTTTTATATGTATTTCAGAGATGTGTCTTGCAATGCACAACTTACCAAAACTCATGGAATACATTAGTGAATAAACCCTATCAGTAAGTTTTGGTGTTTGTTTTCATGTAGAGTTGACGGTAAAAAGTATGCAATAAGGACCGCTAACAAAGCCAAAGTCACATAGCGCATTCTCGAAGGTGTGCAGGACAATCTGGATGGGGATGACTAGTCTCCCTGGGTCTCTTTTCTTGGTGAGTCGACAGTTTTTCGTCCATCCCTCCAATTGTGTATTGCTCCTTGAATTAAAAACCTGCATTAAATAATCAACAAGATTTGTAGATTCTAATTCTTCCAGCTAGCCTGGAATCTTACCTGGTGTGGTCGACGGAACAGATATAGCCAACTGAGAAAGTTGAGATTCTATCATTTAATTGAAACTATTTTGGCTCTTAATAGCAAAATAAAAGTTATCTATTCTATTATTATTAGTTTTTAGTATTTTATCAGTGGAAGCTAATTTCTTAAACATATTCTTCATTATTTTTCCTTAGTTTAGAACTAACTCTCTCAGGGGTGGCTGATTAAAATTATTGAAAGAATTATTACCTTGGTAGTTACCTGAGTAGTTCGGTCTTTACTAATTCCATCCTTGATTTTATTGATGACGATAATTATTGTTGTTGATGATGTAGTTCACATCCTCTTCAAGCTTAGGGAAGTGGTTGCTAGTGTGCCCTATGTTTCCACACTCTTCACATGTCATGTGAGATTCATAGATTTGCATGACTTCCTTCTGTTAAGGGCCCTCTCATCGAGCCTTTTTATGACTAGGTCCATTTTGGCAGACAACATGTCTACCTCCTTAATCTGTTGTATTCCTCTTTCTCTCTTACGGGGTTGATGCTCTCTTCATTCCAACCTTGGTTGGAAGCCATCTTCTCCACAAGATCAGTAGCTTGAGTCAGTGTGAGTGATAAGAAAGCACCTCCAACAATAGCATCCATGGTCTCACGGGTGTTGTTAGTGAGCCCGTGGTAGAAGGTCTGCATGAGTAACCAACTCTTTGTCCCATGATGTGGACACTCGGAAATGTATTCTTGGAAGCGTTCCCCGCTTTTGGGACAGATTCATCATGTTGTTGCTGAAAACTTAATATCTTCCCTCATAAGGCATTGGTCTTGCCTATAGGAAAAAACTTGGCTAGGAAGGCAGTGGAGCAAAGTGACCATGTAGTAAGTTTGTTTTTGTTGGTGTAGAACCATTGCTTCGCCTTTCCCAAAAGTGAGAATGGGAAGAGGCGAATTAATATGGCATCTCTTGGTACATCTTTGATCATGACGGTGCTACAGATCTCGAGGAAGTGTTCAAGGTGAGAGTTAGCATCTTCGTGTGCATTTCCACAAAACTGGATGGCTTGTACTATGTTGATCAAAGCTGGCTTGAGCTTAAAATCTTTGTCTCCAATGTCAACTACCGGCCCAGTGTGAATGTTGGCCATAGTTGGAGTAGAGAACTCACGGAGTGTCTTGTTGGCCATGACTTTGAACTCTGGTGTTAAGCTTCGCCTGATGGTTGTATCTTCCAAAGTAGAAGGTGGTGGATTTTTTTCTGAGTCTGGACCTCGCCCTTCTAATCAATGATTCTAGATTGTCAATGTAGTTGTCTGGACGATTACTGTAATTCATACATTACCCTGCACAAGATAATCACAAGTAGACAAAACAAGGGTAAGAATGTTTGAGTAAGAATAAATGGGTCCTCAATACATTAAGTGACGCAAGGGAGATATCATTAACCTATGTGGATGTGTTTGTTTGGCTATCACCCTTGCTCGGCAACGGCGCCAAAAATGCTTGTTTGTATATACTAACATCATTACTAAAAGAGAACTTAATCTCACTTCTAGCAATGGCGCCAGAAATGTTAATTAGATGTTGCTCGAATATCACTACCATGTATAGAGTCAATCTCACCCATGATATGATCAAAGGTAAATCCACTTCATTTCTTAGCATTACTCAATACTAGGTTGTCATCCCCGACAGTAATGCCAGAGAATGCATGGATGGTATTCATGATTATGCCACTTGTAATATAATAAGAATATAAATATGAAAGATGATATCCACAAGCGCACAGATAGAAATTACCATTGTATCATTTTAACAGGGAGTAAACCAGGTATCATTATGTATATTTTACCACAGGGAAGGGGAAGCTTTAGGTGTAATGATATCTCTCTTGTGCAGTGTGGTAATGTAGAGTAAACCATAATCAATCTAGTTACTAATAACAGGAATAAGTCATATGATAAAGAATATACCATTGTGGGTGCCCTAAGTAGCCACAATAACATGCTACATGTGGCACATAAAAAGAGCGGCCACAACTAGAGGATAGGACCATGTCAATGTATGATGTTTTTATGCATGAAATTTTCATCCCTAACTAATGAGGCACCCAATTGAGAAGGTAAAAAAGAAATGTTAACTAGAAATCTAGTGTTACGCCTTGGATAATTTAAGATTTTTGGAAATCTTGCTAGTCGTCATCATTGATGGGCTAAGATTTTACCCGTTAGCAAAACCACGGGCCTATAGCATGTTAAATTACACTAGATAAAATATGAGTAAATTTCTTCCCTATTCCTATGTTCTAAATGTGATATATAGTTCATGGAGTCGTCCCAGTAGGAATGCAAACATGTATTTCCTAGTCACAAGAACTTGACACAAGACGGTGAATTACCTAGTAAAAACTTGAAATGCCAAACACAAACTATTTTGCTTACACATACAATATATATATATATATATAGTATAAAAGACAAGCTAACTGAAAAAGACAGGATACAAAAGAACATTTGTGACTTCAAGGGTTTCCACCGGAGTTAGAACCATGACCATACCCCTATCCATTCCCTATACCCGCTAGCCCATTACCCGAACCACTTCCAGACCCACTGCCCTGGCCAGACCCACAGACCCTGACCCGCTCCCACCACCCTGCTCGTACCATTGCCCACCGCCAGAGCCCGTAGAGGAGCTGGCCCCCGACCAGGTGGACCCCGTAGACGATCCAGCACTCGACCCAGCGGATGAACTGGCCCCTCCAACGGATATGGACCCATAGTCCCAGACCTAGACCCGGACGTGGACCCCACCCCGGGCGCCAATCCAGACCCAGAGCCAGACCCGGACACGAACTCCTGGAATCGGAGTCGAGATCGGTCTAGGTGTCGGCGGGGTTCCAGCTCTAGCTCTGGCTCTGGTTCAGCATCAGCATCGGGCTCTAACTCAGGGTCAGGGTCTGGCTCTGGCTCTGGCTCTGGATTAGAATCAGGATCAGGAGAAGGTCTGGGTCTTGGGCTTGGAGTTGGAGTCGGAGCTGGTCTAACGACCCGCAGCAAATCTCAGTGGGTCACACACTGGCGGGGGGCACCTCGTATGGCGGGGGCACCCGTATGGACCGATGTGTGACTATGGGGGAGATTGTTGGGGTTAGTCCCACATCGGGAGTTGATGGTGGGGGAGCACAACATATAAGGCGGGGCGGTCCTCACCTATCAGGCTAGTCTTTTGGGTTGAGTTAGGCCCAAGGCCTGTATATGTTGTGACTCCGGTGGACCTGGGCCGGAGCGGCGCCGGTCGTCGGTACGACGGGCCGGGTCGGCTCTAGGGAACTTGCGAGCATTCGTCGCTACGTGGTTCCAACAATTGGTATCAAAGCCGATCTAACGACCCGCAGCAAACCTCAGTGGGTCACACACTGGCGGGGGCACCCGTATGGACTAATGTGTGACTACGGGGGAGATTGTTGGGTTAGTCCCACATCGGGAATTAATGGTGGGGGAGCACAACATATAAGGCGCGGCAGTCCTCATCTATCAGGCTAGTCTTTTGGGTTGAGTTAGACTCAAGGCCTGTATATGTTGTGACTTCGGTGGACCTGGGCCGGAGCGGCGCCGGTCGTCGGTACGACGGGCCGGGTCGGCTCTAGGGAACTTGCGAGCGTTCGTCGCTGCGTGGTTCCAATAGGTATAGGTCTAGGTGGCGATGGTTCATCAGGCTCTGGATCAGGTTCATCATCCGCGTCTAGTTCAGCTTCTGGTTCAGGCTCCAATTGAGGCTCCGGAGGTGGGCTTGGGCTTGGACTCTCGGTGCTGGAGTTAGTGTTGGATTAGGAGGTAATAGTGCTGGTTCCATATCAGCATCAGGGTCCTCTGGAAGTAGCTCAAGTGCCAGATCAAGTGCTTCATCATCTGCAGGTTCTTTTTCAGGCTCCGACGGCAGTTCACACGCTGCTGCGTCCAGTGCAGGATCAAGTGCCGGGTCTAGTGCAAGACCAAGCATAGGGTCTAGCGCTGGATCTCGAAGTGGGCAAGATCACCACTGATATGCATGTATGTGTGTGTTACCTTGAAGACCTGTTTGGATGTGTCTCTAATAATCATCTCTGGATTAGGTTATATGAAAATATAAACAAAAATTGCAGTTATTAGTTTACATGTATTGTACTGATCCAATGACAATATTTACATGAAAGATTACAGCTATACAGAATCGTGTCGGTCAATATAGCTCATGTTTGACTAACTTGATATTAGCATATATGTCTCTAAATAATTTTATTATAAAATATATTTTATAACTAATTTAATTATACTAATTTCATAGTATTTTTTATATAGATTTAGTCAAAGTTCAAATTGAGTTCTTAAAAAAATAAGAATTACATTCAATTGGAGACGCAAATACTACGTTTAGATGAGGGGGTGCTGTATAGATCCTGAGTTTACGTTCGTTCTGTTTCCCTGATCAAGTTGTGCTCAGATATATCATTAGATATTAGTGTATTACGTTGATTTCTATAATTTTGAAATAAAATTATCTTCTTATAGTTGTTGCAGCAACTCAATCTCTGTGTTTTAGTGATTCTTAAAAAAAATACATCTAACCTTCATATTCATATATAGAAAAAGTTATAATTTTTTATATAAGATAAGGGGAGAGAGAAAAAGTAAAGACCACCTGCCAGTGGACTCCACTGTCACATCCGTACATACATGAGAAGCTGCATTATTTAGATTGTCAAGATAGGTATTTTCCCGGGCTTACGAAGTTGGAGCCTTGGAGGACTATAATGTTTGGTATCCGAGTTCAGGCCTTGAACGGATTTTTTTTTGTTTCAAAATGCCTTTTCATTAAGGAAAAAAACACTATATCAAAATCGAAAAATTCTCAGAGTGAAGTGGAGTTCTTCTAGTGTTTTGGTGTTCAAAATTTAGTATAATTTTTTCCTACAAAATGTCTTCTAGTGAGAATTCTTATGTGCTATAACTAGTGATAGTGTTTTACTATTAATTAAAAACACTAGGGGCTTGTTTGGATGTCCATGTATTTACCTCAACTCATATGTGTTGGAGTGTATTTGAACTAATTTATAATCCAATCTACTCCAAACATATAGTTTGAGGAAGATACATGTACATCCAAACAAGTAGGAGAAATCTACCATTCTAATACTAAGTCAATTGAAATTTTTGACACTTTACAAATAAGGGATATCGATCGAAGACGTCAACGCTGAGGTTGATACAGTCCACGTAAAAATGCAGTCATGAAAACAGTTTTGATCAAACTATCTTATGTTTGAGTAAACTTCTAGTAAATACTATTAATTAACATCTATGACTCCAAATAAATTCATGATTAAAATATAATCTATAACTAATTTAGTGGCAGTTATTTTGTATCATATATGTTAGTAGTTTTTCATATAATAAATTTGATTAAAATTTAAATTAATTGACTTCTCAAAAAAAAAATGCTTTCTTACGTGGACGGGGGACAGGAATAAGAACAAGACTAGCACTAAGGGTTGATAAGTCTAACAAGTAAGCTTCCACTACTAATCATTCATATACGCATCGAGTAAGTAGCTATCATGATCATGATCAAAAGCAAGAGTTTCCAGATTCTTCCAGTGGCCTGCTCCATCACAACACAGATCTAAAGCCCCACCCCCATCCCCAGTGCTCTTCCTATAGTGTCAGGCCCATCTCCTTTTTTGCTCCGTCCCTACTCAACTACTATACGCTCTAACAAGGTACCAAGAGCACCACTCCGAAATTCAGCCGTCCAATGGCCACACCACCACAAGCTTCGTGCCACCAATAAGCCAAGCACTATTTTTTCTATTTGTGACACTCTGCTTTTGGGTCCTATAAATGACGCTGCTTGCTGCGTCTGAAGCAGCAGGAGAGTCCGGGAGTTGATAGCATATATGCTCCTTTGAACACAGACCTGAATCCATAGAAAGGAACACACAATCTGTACAGGTGCATTATTTATTTGTTTCTGCTTCTCCTATAGTAATTCTAGGATGTTTTCTCAACACCCGATCATGACCATTTTCCTGGGCACCACCATCACCTTGCTTGCTGCCCTGGCTCTCACATCTGAGGGCCGTATTTCTCGAAAGGATCTGAGCATCGACCTCGGAGGTGGCAGCGGCGCAGGCATTGGCATCGGTACTGGGATTAGCATCGGCATAGGTGGTGGTGCCGGTGGCTCATGTTGAATATGTTCCAAATTAACAGTCCAAGTCGCTAGGGTTCCACCGTCACTAAGTCATTCATTATTTTTGTAAGCCGCCGCACAGCGTTGTAACCGACTCTTGATAATAGTGAGGAGTGTTTGCTGGTTGGCGTCCGTGGTTTTCCCCTTCGTATTGGAGGGGTTTTCCACGTTAAATCTTGTGTCTCGTTGTGTTTGATCTTGTGTTCTTCGTCGTATATCCTCCGTCATTCACAACAAGTGGTACCAGAGCTGTGGTTGCAGATTAGGTTTCCATGACGACGTCGATGAAGTTCGATCTACCGCTGCTGGATTACAAAACGAGGTTCTTGCTATGACAAGTCAAGATGCGGGCAGTTCTGACGCAGAAAGATGACTATGATGAAGCGCTGGAAGGCTTCGGGAAGGAGTCCAAGGCTGATTGGACTTCTGAGGAAAAACGAAAAGATCGTAAGGCTCTGTCCCTAATTCAACTTCACTTATCTAATGATATTTTGCAAGAGGTGTTGCAGCAAAAGAGTGTTGTAGAACTCTGGATGAAACTGGAATCGATCTGTATGTCTAAGGATCTAACCAGTAAGATGCATATGAAGCTGAAGTTGTTCACTCTTAAGATGAAGGAGGGTGAGTCGGTGATGAGTCACATATCCGTGTTCAAGGAGATTGTTGCCGACCTTAAGTCGATGGAGGTGAAGTATGATGACGAAGACTTAGGTCTTTTACTGTTATGTTCACTGCCAAATTCGTATGCTAATTTCCGTGACACCATATTTTTGAGCCGTGATGAACTAACCCTTGCGGAAGTTTATGAGACGCTCCAATCCAGGGAGAAGATGAAAGGCATGGTGCAGTCCAACGGGTCGTCGTCCTCCAAGGGCGAAGCGTTGCATGTGAGAGGCAGATCCGAGCATAGATCCTCCAATGACGGCAACAATCGTGACAAGAGCAACGACGGAAGAGGTCGTTCAAAGTCCAAACCGTCTAAGAAGTTCTGTAAGTATTGCAAGAAAACTAACCATTTTATTGAGGATTGTCTGAAACTTAAGAATAAGGAGAAGAGAAAAGGAAATCATAATGGTAATGCTTTTGTTGTTTCTGGTGCTGAAAATTCTGATTCAGGAGATTGTCTGGTAGTTTTTGCTGGTTGTATTTCTGGTCATGATGAATGGATACTTGATTCTGCTTGTTCGTTTCATATCTGTACTAACGAAAATTGGTTTAGTTCCTATAAGCCTGTGCAAAAAGGAGATGTTGTGCGCATGGGAGATGATAACCCGTGTGACATTGTGGGGATCGGCTCTGTTCAGATCAAGACACATGATGGCATGACACGCACACTGAAGAACGTGAGGTACATACCAGGGATGTCCAGAAATCTCATCTCGCTCAGCACGCTCGATGCAGAAGGTTTCCATTACTCCGGTTCAGATGGCGTTCTGAAGGTATCAAAAGGTTCTCTTGTTTGTTTGAAAGGTGATCTTAATTCTGCAAAGTTATATGTCCTTAGAGGAAGTACTTTACATGGTTCTGTTTCCGTTGCTGCTGCTATTACTAATGATGAACCTAGTAAGACTAACCTTTGGTACATGCGTTTGGGACATATGAGTAAACTTGGTATGACAGAATTGATGAAGAGAAACTTGCTAGATGGCTGCACTTCAAGTAACATGAAGTTCCGTGAGCACTGTATTTTTAGGAAGCATAAAAGGGTAAAATTCAACACCTCAGTTCATACCACCAAAGGTACTCTTGATTATGTACATGCTGATTTATGGGGTCCTTCCCGTAAGCCTTCTCTTGGTGGTGCTCGTTACATGCTTACAATTATTGATGATTACTCTAAAAAAGTTTGGTCTTATTTTTTGAAACATAAAGATGATACATTTGCTGCATTTAAGAATTGGAAAGTTATGATAGAAAGGCAAACTAAAAGAAAGGTGAAATTGTTTCGTACTGATAATGGTGGAGAGTTTTGTTCGGATGCTTTTAATGATTATTGCAGACAAGAAGACATTGTTAGGCATCACACCATACCGTACACTCCGCAACAGAATGGTGTGGCCGAGCGTATGAACAAAACCATCATCTCAAAGGCTCGTTGCATGCTGTCCAATGCAAGGATGAGCAAGCGTTTTTAGGCTGAAGCAGCTAACACCGCATGTTACTTGATAAATAGGTCGCCTTCTATCCCACTTAATAAGAAAACTCCCATTGAGGTATGGTCTGGTACACCTGCAGATTATTCACAGCTGAAAGTTTTTTGCTGCACTGCTTATGCTCATGTTGATAATGGAAAATTAGAGCCTAGAGCTATTAAATGTCTTTTTCTTGGTTATGGTTCGGGAGTTAAAGGATATAAATTGTGGAATCCCGAAACAGGAAAGACTTTCATGAGTAGGAGTGTTGTTTTCAATGAATCTGTGATGTTTAATGATAATTTGTCCTCACATCATGTTCCAAAGAATTCTGAAAAAGAGTTGCAGTATATCAGCGTGCAGGTGGAGCATGATGATGATGAGGCTGGTGTGCAGGTGGAGCCAGTTGATACTCATGATGATGAAGTTGCTGATGTTGATACTCATGATGATGTTCAGCAGCACTCACCTCCTATTTTACAGCATCGCGGGTCAAATAGGGGTTGTGGACCTCCAGCCCGTCTTATTGAAGAATGTAATTTGACTTATTATGCTTTGAGTTGTGCTGAACAGGTGGAGAATATTTATGAGCCAGCAACCTATACTGAAGCTATTGATTGTGGTGAACGTGAGAAGTGGATCTCAGCTATGCATGATGAGATGCAGTCTCTCGAGAAGAACAGCACATGGGAGGTTGTACCTTTGCCCAAAGAGAAGAAGATCGTTCTCTGCAAATGGGTCTTCAAAAAAAGGAGGGTTTAACTTCAAGCGAGCCTCCAAAGTTTAAGGCAAGGTTAGTAGCAAAAGGCTACAGTCAAATTCCCGGTATTGACTACAATGATGTGTTCTCTCCAGTTGTAAAGCACAGTACTATTCGCACATTTTTTAGTATTGTTGCTTCACATGATCTTGAGCTTGAGCAGTTAGATGTGAAGACTGCATTTTTGCATGGACTGCTTGAGGAGGATAAATATATGGACCAGTCGGAAGGGTTCGTTGTGCCTGGCAAGGAGAAGTTGGTTTGCAAACTGAAAAGATCCTTATATAGTTTGAAACAGTCCCCTCGTCAGTGGAACAAAAGGTTTGATTCATTTATGCTGTCGCACAGTTTTAAAAGGTCAAAATATGATAGTTGTGTTTACATTAAGCATGTTAATGGATCACCTATATACTTGTTGTTATATGTTGATAATATGCTGATTGCTGCTAAGAGTAAGGTTGAAATCATTAAATTGAAGAAATTGTTGAGTAGTGAGTTTGACATGAAGAATCTCGGTGCTGATAAGAAAATACTCGGTATGGAAATTACTAGAGATAGAAAATCTGGTTTGTTATTTCTTAGTCAGCAAAATTATATTAAGAAAGTTCTTCAGCGTTTCAACATACATGATGCAAAGCCTGTTAGTACTCCTATTGCACCTCATTTTAAATTATCAGCTACATAGTGTCCTAGTACAGATGCAGATATTGAATACATGTCAAGAGTTCTTTATTCCAGTGCAGTTGGGTCTTTGATGTATGTCATGGTTTGCTCTCGTCCAGATTTGTCATATGCTATGAGTTTGGTTAGTAGATATATGTCTAATCCTGGTAAAGAACATTGGAGGGCAGTTCAGTGGATTTTGAGGCACCTCAGAGGCACAACAGATTCTTGTTTGAAGTTTGGTAAAACTGAACAGTGAGTTATTGGTTATGTGGATTCTAACTATGCTGCTAATCTAGACATGCGAAGGTCTCTTACTGGTTATGTGTTTAAAGTTGACAGTTGTGCTATGAGTTGGAGAGCTACATTACAGTCTGTTGTTGTTTTGTCTACTATTGAAGCAGAATATATGGCTGTTACTGAGGCGTGTAAGGAATTAATTTGGCTGAAAAGTTTGTACGTTGAGCTGTGTGGAGTTGATGATTGCATTAATTTATTATGTGACAGTCAAAGTGTCATTTACCTTACCAAAGATCAGATGTTCCATGAGAGGACTAAACATATTGACATCAAGTATCATTTTGTTCGTGATGTGATCGATGATGGTAAGTTAAAAGTACGCAAGATCAGTACTTATGATAATCCTGCTGATATGATGACTAAACATGTTCCTGTTGCTAAGTTTGAGCTGTGCTCGAGCTTAGTTGGTTTAGTATATTAGCCCCAGAGGCTATTTGGCGTCAGTGGTATTTTTCTTTGTTATGATCAGGATGAAGGTGTTGATTTATGCTACAAGGTGAATTTGTCTCAAGGTGCAGTCCAAGATAAAGGCCGGACTTCTGACGGAGCGATCTCGTTGTGGTTTGATCTTGTGTTCTTCGCCGTATATCCGCCGTCATTCACAACAGCTCCGGGTCACGATCTGGCTCTGGCTCTGGCTCTGGCTTAGGTTCCGGGTCCGGTGCAAGTTCATCTGCAGGATCCGGTGCGGGCTCAGGTGCTGGCTCTGGTGCAGGATCCTATGCTGGATCTGGCGCTAGCTCCGGTGCGGGGTCAGGAGTTGGGTACGGTGCTGGTTCCGGCGCAGGTTTGGGTTCAGGTTCAGGTTATGGTCAAGGGCAAGGTGCAGGTGAAGGCCACGGCCAAGGATCTGGGTATGGAGAAGGGCATGGGTCGGGCCAGGGCCAGGGTTCTGGGTCGGTCTCGGGATACGGTGAAGGATACGGTCTGGGAAGTGGGTCTGGTCGAGGATCTGGGTACGGCGAAGGTTATGGCTCCGGTTCCGGATCTGGCTTCGGTGGCCAAGGATTAGGATCCGGCTATGGTGAAAGCTATGGCTCTGGCTCTGGCTCGGGCTCGGGCTCCGGTCATGGCCAAGGCTCTGGATATGGTGAGGGTTCAGGTTCAGGAAGAGGATACGGAGAAGGTACGGGCTCAGGTTACGGCGAGGGACACGGCTATGGCTACGGCTCTGGTTCTGGAAATGGCAAATAAAGATGGTGAACGTTGTCTCGCTCACCGGTGCGTGATTGCCACTGTCAGTTTTCTAAATTCTGATGTCTTCTTTCAATGTATCCATATACATAAATAAGTATGTATACACGTCATAAACTATGGACAAAGAATTGTACTGTACGCTCTTGTTCACCGTACATGTAAAATTGAGCATTTCCTATAAATACGTCAATTTCAATGTAGAGTTGCAAACCGTTCATATATAATACTGATTGCTGATGGTGGTAGACATCTTAGCAAAATGCAAATTATTAATAATGACACATATATCTAGCGCTGACATCCTATTTCCTAGACTAAAAGAGCCACAATTTCTTTCTTTTCTTGATCTTACCATGAGATATGTATTTCATCAGGAGAAAGAAGAGTTGTTAAAGTACAAAGCTAGCGGAAATCAAAGGATTACCATACTCAACAAATGATCCCATAAACGCACGCAAGAAAACGCTGACGCAAAGAGATACGCTCCTGCAGCACACATACTCTTAAACAGAGCTGTGGCGTGCGTGACCAAACAAGCCACGCACAAACCACACATACAAAGATGACCAAAATAAGAAGAAAATTACACTAGGCACTAAATGCTAGACCTCATCGTCCCACGCCTCCACGTTCACTAGATCATTGGACTGAAGAGCCGACGGCGTATCATGCTTGGATTGAGACGTTGCTTCAGCTAAAACGGTCTTGAAGGCGTCGAAAGCCTCATGATCCAGCTGTTGTGTGTTCAAGAATCCCCACGTCCTCATCATCAGGTTTCGTGCCTACAACGTACGTGCACTACCGGAGACGGCCCCTTTACCGAGTGCCCGAACGTTTGCCGAGTATTTTTCATCGGGCACTCGGCACTCGGCTCTCGGCATATTATAACACTCGGCAGCAGCCTCTTTTGTTGAGTGTCTTGCACTCGGCAACTAAAAACACTCGGCAGAAGATCGTTTGCCGAGTGTCTGGCACTCGGCAACGTCTGGCACTAGGCAAAAGACTCTTTTGCCGAGTGTGAGACACACGGCAACGCCGTCACTCGGTAAACGGCATTAGGAACCGGCACCTGGGAAGGCCCTTTGCCGAGTGCATGTTCTTTGCCGAGTGTTATGACCAAGACACTCGGCACTGGACACAAGTTTTGCCGAGTGTCCTTAATGGGACACTCGGCAAACCTTTCGTCAACTTGAATTTAGTTAGTAGCTTTAGCTATGGAGGATGCAAGCGTTTGCTTTTCACCTTACGTCCTCTGCTGCCATTTGCCCATCCCGACAAGGATGGACAGAAGGATCTGAAGCCGGCCCATCCGCATGCGGCGACACACAGCTGCTTGCAGGCGAACGACAGTCTTGGGGCTTCGTCAACAGCCCGCACAAGGGACAGAGGCCCCATTGTCGATGCATCAGATGTCTGGATGACACGGATCGAGGCGGCGAGCTCGAGCAGCATCGGATCATCAGCTACATCCTGACCTGGATGTCCCGCATCCAGGCGCAGCGAGACCCGCCAACTGATCAAACTCGGGAAGGAACGTGGACGTTGCGAAGTGGCATAGCCACAGTTTCTTTCTCACACGGCCTCGCAATGCTTGTTTGCCCATCTCCATACTAACCTTTCCTTCACCATTCACTCCATTGTGCTGTAGTGCACAGCAACCTCTCGAGTCTCGTCCCATTCCTTTGGAAATCAAACCAATATCTTTGGCAATGTCTCGTGTAATGCACAGATAGCTACCTATGTCTCTATGGCTTTGTATCAACTCGATATATTATTACTGAGGTCTTAATAAAAGCTTTATTTATCAAAAAAAATGTCTAGAAAACATTTCTGTAGCAGCCTTTGTTATCAGCTCACGAGTTTTATCGTCTAAAGCCCGGTTTTGTCAATGCCAGCAACGTGGGCATCATAAAAACATTTCAATCGGTGACCCCATGCAGCGTTTTTAAGCACATGTTTTATATGGAAACTGAGCGAGGGAAACATGCTTCTGCTATGGCCTGGAACAGCTTAAATGCTGCTTATGGTCAAAATAAGCTGAAACTAACAGTCAAACGGCTCGCTTTTTGATAGCTTTTTTTGGCCGCGCTTCTCCCCACCATCCCCACCACCCTCATTTACAGTAAATCGCAGAAATTGGGTCATACCCGCTTCTCAAATAAGCTCATATTTCATATTTGTGCAGCTTATCTGATAAGCGCTTCTCTGGACCACGACTTAAATGCTAGAGAGACACAGATGGATATTGATCCCTCAGAGGATGATTTATTAGGTGAGGAGAATGAAATTAGTAAGGCAGCACGTGATTTTGTTGGAGTCAAAGAAGGGCACCCGGTGAATGTGAGGACGGCTGCTACTTTAGCACCATCAGGCTCTTTTGGGTCAGCGTCAGTTTCAGCACGCTTAGTGGAGCGTCCTTCGCAGCTAGCAACATCGGCTGGCAAGGCCAAGATCGTTGATCAGAAAGTGCAAGAGGAAAGGGTCACAGCAGGCAGTTCAGGCGTGTGCTTCTGGGACTGCAGGGGTTGATTCTCAGAAAAATGTTAACAACCAGCAGTCTTCCATGCTAGATGAGGAAGAAGTTGACGCCTCAATGAGACAGTCTGAGGGGGCAGCAGAAGGAGTTATTACAGATGTAGATCAGCACCTGGGTGTCCTTTTTGATGCCATAGTAGATGCCGGGTTGGCAGCTGATGGTGGACCAAACAAAGAGTTGGGAAGTATGATGTCAATGGCGGTTCTGTCAGATGGAGAGATTATCCTAGAAGGCGAAGCAAAAGAAATGCGAATGTGGCTGATGTACACTCTCTTGAGAAGGCAGAAAAAAGAATTGACATCAAAAACCTCGAGGAACCTCAAGGTATTACAAATGCAGTTATTAATTCAGTATGGTTTTTTTCTAGTGATCGTATTGAGAAAAGCTTAGGAGGGTTGGGGATAAGTTTGGGTGATAAAGAAAGTTTAATTGCCAGTTCGGTAATTAAAGATATAGAAAAAGAAAGATTGAAACCTTCTAATGTTGTTTTTACACTTCATAAAGAAATTGAATCAGAGGAGGATGAGGTCGATCCTGATACTTCCACCATCAGTCTGACTCTATGGCGACTTGACGGAGGAGGTGATGGACGATAGTCGTGCTGACCTTGATGGAGTACTTGTTGACATACACATCAAGGTGGCAAGAAATAGAAAGGTAAAGAAACTCCTCAAGAGGAAGATTACTGTAAAGAAAAAATTGTTCCAATGAAAGGGATTTTTTAGAATTATAGAGGTCTACGCGACCTGGCTAAACATACTTTTCTACGTGATGTGGCCGAAGATAAGAGACTTGATGGGCCCTTTTGTCTGTCTATGGCGTAGCACAAGAAGAGCACAAAGAGGACTTTTTATCAGAGTTAGTACGTGCTTGCACTAGCTGCGGAGATCTACCTTTTATGGTAGGGGGGATTTCAATATAATTAGGAACCCGTCGAAAAAAAATAATTCAAGGTATAATAATAAATGACCACTTCTCTTTAATGCTATTATTGAAACTCTAAATCTGAGGGAACTAGAAATGACGGGTAGAAAGTTTACTTGGGCTAATTATGCTGAAATTCCAACCTATGAGAAATTAGATCGTATTTTGGTGACAACCGAGTGGGAACAGAAATTTCCATTGGCAACCGTCCATGCTCTCACTCGGGACATCTCAGATCACACACCACTCTTACTTGATGGAGGGGAGTCATCCCACATAGGCAACTCTAGAAATTTTAAATTTGAGCTAGGGTGGCTAACAAGGGATGGTTTTTTTGAATTGGTAAAAGAGGTGTGGGAGTCTGAGAATAGGGGTACAACGCCCTTGGAACGGTGGCAGTCTAAGATTAGAAGGTTGCGACGTTTTCTTAGAGGTTGGGCTCGAAATTTAGTCTCCCAAACTAAGAAACATAAACAAGACCTAATGGATAAAATAGATATCCTTGACAAAAAGGCGGAAACAACTTTGCTATGTTCTCATGAGGTAGAGCTTAGATATCATCTTAAAGGGCAATTAACTAAGTTGCTAAGAGAGGAGGAGATTTATTGGTTTCAACGATCAAAAGCAACAAAGTTGTTGCAGGGAGATGATAATACTAAGTATTTTCATATGGTAGCGAATGGGAGACATAGAAAAACAAAAATCACGCAACTCGAACAGGAGGAAGGAATTATTGTTGGGGATACGAATTTGAAAACTTATATAACTGATTACTATAAAAGATTGTTTGGACCGCATCTACAAAATTCTTTCTCATTGAACGAGACTTTGAGGCATGATATACCTCAAGTTTCGGAGGAGGAGAATGAAGTATTGGTGCCTCCATTCAATGAGGAGGAGGTCAGATTAGCAATCTTATATATGGAACATAATAAGGCACCGAGTCCGGATGGTTTTCCTGCAAAATTTTACCAATTCTTTTGGGAGGTTGTCAAGGAAGATTTGATGAGCCTCTTTTATGAATTCTATATGGGGAGATTGCCTATTCATAGTTTAAATTTTGGGTTAATCACACTTTTGCCCAAGATCACAGATGCAACTAGAATACAACAGTACATGCATGTTTGTCTCTTAAATGTTTCGTTCAAGGTTTTTACGAAGGTGTTAAATAATAGAATTTTGAAAGTGGCACATAAGTTAATAAGTTCGTCTAAGACGGCTTTTATTTCAGGGAGATATATAATGGAAGGTGTTGTAATACTACATGAAACAGTACACGGGCTACATAGGAAAAAGAAAGATGGAGTGATCCTAATGCTGGATTTTGAAAAAGCATATGATAATCTTAAGTGGCCTTTTATACATCAAGTACTCAGAATGAAAGGATTCTCACCAGTTTGGTGCGAATGGATTTCAAAAGTCATGTCTAGAGGGAGTGTTGCAGTAAAGGTCAATGATAATTTAGGCCATTATTTCCAAACAAGAAAAGAAGTGCGGCAAGGGGACCCGTTATCTCCAATCTTGTTTAATATAGTGGTTGACATGTTGACAATACTGATTTCATGAGCAAAAGATGCCAGACAAATCTATGGAGTGCTTCCACATTTGGTTGATGGTGGACTCTCAGTCCTTCAATATGTGAATGATACTATCATCTTTATGGAAAATGATGTTGAGAAGGCTAAAAATATGAAGCTCTTGCTTTGTGCTTTTGAGCAATTATCGGGACTCAAAATCAATTTCCATAAGAGAGAATTATTTTGTTATGGAGCGGCCAATGATAATCAATTTGTATATACACAAATTTTCGGATGCAATGTAGGAGCATTCCCTTTTAGATACCTAGGAATTCCTATGCATCATCGAAAACTAATGAATAAGGATTGGAATCACGTGGAAGAACGTTTTCAAAAGAGACTGAGTGGTTGGAGAAGTAAGATGCTTTCGGTGGGTGGAAGGCTTGTCCTCATTAACTTAGTCCTGAGTAGTCTTCCTATGTTCATGTTGTCTTTCTTTGAAATACCTAGAGGGGTTTTGAAAAAGTTGGATTATTTTAGATCTCGCTTCTTTTGGCAAAGCGGTGAGCACAAGAAGAAGTATAGACTGACAAAATGGGAAGTAGTATGTACACCAAAAGATCAAGGAGGATTGGGGGTCCTAAATCTAGGTGTCCATAATAAGTGTCTCTTAAGTAAGTGGCTTTACAAACTGATAAATGGAGAGGGGGTCTGGCAACAGTTGCTTAAAATAAGTATTTAAGGGGTAAGACTTTGACTCAGGTTCAATGCATGCCCGGGGACTCTCAGTTTTGGGCTGGCCTCATGAAGGTCAAGGGTGAGTTCCTGTCGATGGGTAGGTTTGATCTAGGTGACAGATCCCAAGTGTATTTTTGGGAGGATTCGTGGATAACGCCACGACCTTTAAAGATGCTCTTTCCGGCACTATATAACATTGTGAGAAAGAAAAGTGCATCTGTTAGGATGGTACTGTCTATGACACCATTAAATGTAGCTTTCAGGAGATCTCTAACAGGGGTGAATTTGCAAGCATGGCACAATGTAGTGACCATGGTTGTAGATGCTCAATTAAGAAACCAAAGGGGTCGCTTTGTGTGGGGGCTGCATCAGAATGGGTTGTTTTTAGTTAATTCCATGTACAGAGGATTATTGAATCTACATGTTTTACCTTACAACACTTTAATTTGGAAACTTAATCTGCCCCTCAAGATTAAAGTCTTTATGTGGTACTTGTATAAGGGTGTAATCTTGACCAATGATAATTTAGCTAGACGATAGTGGCAAGGAGATAAGAAGTGTTGTTTCTGTTCCACTGATGAGACCATACAACATCTATTTTTTGACTGTCAATATGCTAAGTTTATGTGGAGAGTTGTCCATATTTTCTTTAACCTGAAACCCCCAACTGGTGTACACAATTTGTTTACAGGTTGGTTAGATGGGTTAAATAGGAAGATGAAGTCTCAAATTCTTGTTGGTGCAAGTGTCTTTTGCTGGGCTCTTTGGTTAACTCAAAATGACGTTGTGTTTGACAAGGTATTAGCACCGTCTTATTTGCAGGTTATCTTCAAAGGAATATTTTGGACCAGATACTGGACCTTACTTCAGAAGGGTGAGGGTCGCCTTTTCATGAAGGCGGGATGTAGGTCTATTGAAACGACCGCGATGGAAGTGTTTGCAAGACATGACTGGCAGTTTACGAGCAGAATTACTTTTTAGTCTTTTCTTGTTTGAGATTTTAGCGATCTTCATGGTCCAAACCTTCGTGTTTGAGATTCCTTGAATTTAATTTCGCTTGTTTATAATAATAAACAACCATATGCATTAGTCGATGCAGAAGCTGAGATATTAATATATTCCCTTTTCTAAAAAAAAAAACTAGCTTCCAAATCTCAAAATAGAGACCATCCAATCCCTTGTGAGAATGATCAAAGCTCCATGCATGCTACGGATATGTTCCCTGAAACCGTAGCTAACTACTGCAATCTCCAGCGCTTGAATAATAATATACACAACATCATCAATTATATTTCCACCTATACGTGCCATCTTCCATATAATCTTCAATCCACTTAGTCTCATTTGCTGACACTTGACAGTACTGGACATATGCCAGGTCTTCTTCCCAATCTAGATACTTAACCACAAGTCCACAACTACAAAACGTCATCATCCTCTGGTACTGGTAGTCATCAAAGTGAGCGTGCTTGCAGTTTCAGGTTCACATCATCCAGCGCAGCCAACTTCCTATCCACTGTCAACGCATAAGCGGAGCGGCCACCCACGACCGGCGACCGCCGAGAGCGCCGCGGCCCGCCGCCGAGGCCTGAGTGGATGGGGAGCGACCGCCGAGAGCGCCCCTGCCCTGCACCCTAAGGGCCAAGGCCTAACCAGGCTAAGTGATGGGCCTGGCCTGCTAGCCAGACCACCCAGTTCCTTGTGCAGCCCATCTCCCAGCCGTAAGTTTCGAAGCCCAGACGCCGAGTCGTCTTGAACCTCCGGTTGTTCGCTCCTCAACTGCGGGAGACTGGAGAGAGAGAGGAGCAGTTATCACTTTGGGGGGTTCCACTTCCCATGCCCATCGTCCCATGCTTGCTCTTGCCCGCCCGCTCGCCATTGGAAGCTGTCACAACTCACCAACCACCCCATCCATCGCTTCCCTTCTCCTCCGATCCGGCAACACGACGAAGGACTACCACGTCCCGGGCCGACCGGGAACCAAACGATCGAGACCGAGCCATGATGGACACCGCCGCCGCGACATCCCGGCGCACAGCCCTGTCGTCGTCGCAACCGCCGCTTTCTCTTCTTCTCTGCGTGTCGCTGCTGCTCTCCTCTACGGTGCAGCAACCGCCTTATTACTCCCACGCCCAGCAGCAAGCCCCGGATCCGGCCTTCATGTTCGGCTGGCTCAACAACATCTGGGCGTACACCGCCGGCGACACCGCGGTAATCCAGGCGATGACCCTGGACCACCGTGCCGCCGCCGCCGTCCGCGCCACGCTGTCCTTCACGTTCTCGGTGAACGGCAAGGAAGGCAACAGCAGGTACGTCACCGACGTGGCCTCCAACATCGGCGACGACCCCAACGCCTGGACCGTCTCCTTCGTGCCCCTACGCGCCGGGAACTTCTCCGCGCTCGTCGGCGAGAAGCGGTTCGTCGCCGCCGAGTGGCCGCTCACGTTCACGGTCGCCGCGGCCGGCGTGCACCCGTCCGCGTCGCGGGCGTCGTGGAAGTTCCCCGGCCGGCGCGTCGTCGCGGGGTCCAGGGCGTTCGTGTCCATCTCCCCCCGGGACGCCTTCAGCAACGGCATCGCGCGCGGCGCCGACATGCCTGGCTACTTCAGAGTGTCGGGCTCCTACCTCAATGGGTCGGCCGTGGAGCTTTGGGATTTTCACTACAACGGGTGGACGGAGGATGGACGCATCGGCGTCGAGTTCAGGTCAAATGTTGCAGGCGACTTGTTGGTGCATGTTTACGGGGATGATAAAGAGCTACGTGATTCGCCTCTAATGCTCACAGTGCATCCAGGTTAGACAAGTATGGAAATAGAAATAAAGTTTGTGTTCATCTTCTAATGGATACATAGATAGATATGCTGTAGGAAGATATGCATTTTTGTGGAAATGTCAATATATAATTCGTCGATGCATTTTATTATTTACATATGCCAGGTGTCCTTAACATAGCAGTAAGCACATGCAGCTGGAAACATGGAATCAGTACTTTGCAGCTATCTTCCAAGCTGGAGATGTTCATATATCAGAGAGACTCCTTTGGAAATATTGTTCCGGATATTCATCCATTCGATGCTCAAGTAGTGAATACAGCCACGAATCTGTCCATCCCAGTAGTAGATCTCTTGATGGAAACGGTAGCTGATGGAGTGCAGCTCCTATCTTTTAATGTTGTAGAGGCTGGACAATTTTCTCTCACGGTTTTTGATGCTAAACTGGACGAAAGGGTTTCCAACAGTGTGCACATGTTTGATGTTTTTGTAGGTATGCAGCTATACTCTTTAATTTGCTCCTCATCAAGATGCTCGATTCCTAATTATGCCTGATTTTGCTATGTTTCTACTTTCAGGATATTGTGATGGATCAAACAGTTTTGCAAATGGGTCTGGTTTGGCACATTCTATTGCTGGCTCAACGTCATCCTTCTCTGTTTTCTTGTTGGATCACTACAGAATCCCTTCTCCAGTTGAAACAGCAAGGCTGCACGTGAAGATTTTGGGTAAAAATGCCACATCGTACGCAGTCCCAATCATATCACCTGCAAGAGAACCAAATGGTAATGTTGTATGTTAATTTTGCGGTTCAGCCTTCTATTAATCCTATAAAATTCGTTTTTTAAGAATCCTAAAATTATTTTTTCTTGAAATAATCCTGAAATTCTTTTTGACTTCAATGATTAATAAATTTACGGAGACGTTATCTAATGGAGGAGAAAATTATGTCAATTTAGGACCTACTGGCCATCAGGAGGCAAGTACCCTTTTCTTCTGCTTAATTTTAGTTGGTACAGATAAGTGGTATGATCACTGAAATGATTTTATGTTGTTAGATCATTGCTGGGAATTCAAATGCGCAAACCAGTAAATTTGATGTTTCATATACTCCTCAAATTGCTGGGGAATATGAAATTTGGATACTATGTGGGAACATAGTGCTAAATGGTGGAAATCCATATGCCATGACGGTTTTGCCAGGTCTGGTTACCTTTTTTTTTAACATGGGAGGAGGTCTGGTTACCTCTCTTCTGTGCCTTTTTTTATCAATTTTTTCACATTCATATAATGCATGAATTCACTCCCATATATTAGTGCAATCGTAATTCTTGCATTCTGTTCTGCTGGTACTATTTTTTTTTTTGAGTTAATCGCGGGGGGGGGGGGGGGGGGGGGGGGGGGGGGTGAGGAGTTGCCCCACCTTTCATTGCATTGGAGCAGCAGAAACACTGCAGCTCAATTACATGAGTAGCAAGTTACAGGGGGTGTGCCAAACCACAATGAAAGGGCTTACATTATGAGAAAACTAATTGGCACCATTGCTCCACAACAGAGCGTTCAACAGTGGGGAATCTGTGTTGCCACTGCTATTTCACATGTAATGTATGTGGTATGATGATCCAAATGGATTATATTCAAGTGAAATGTCAACAGATTGAAAGTTGAAATGATTCGTAATTTTCATGAATCCCAATGAGAAATTCTTCAGTGATTCGAATAAAGGGCGATCCCCTTAAAATGAGCCGACTATCTATGCAGCTCGCATACAACTAACTAATGAGCAGCTTCTATCTGATACAGATATAGATTGATCTCTAACTTTCTGTACCATAACCTGCCCTTTTTATAGGTTCTATCAATATGTCTTTATCAAGTGTTATCAAGTTTGACCCCAAAGTAAAATTGTCAGTTGAAAATGAAGTTGTTGTTCGACTTGCGGATTCATTCATGAATCCGGTGGTGTCTTTCAAGTCAAAATTGAAATTTCAGCTAACATCTTCAAGTATCACAACCCCTGCAAGTACCACGAGTTTTGTGGCAAAAGAATTTGTCGACAACAGAGATGGATCATATACTGCTCATTATGTGGCAAGGAGCCTTGGTTCATATGGCATATGTGTTCTTTATGAGGATAAACAGCTGACTGCATGTCCATTCGAAGTCACTGTTCTTGCAGGTAACTTTTCAGTCAGTTCAGAAAGGTTCAACACATAAAAGAAAAGAAATTAGTCACATAAGATAGATAGTTATGCTCAGTTGGAATAAGATTAATTGTCTCGTTATATACTGAAATATTTTGACCATTCCCAATTTCTATGCTTGTTTGTCGAGTAACTCTGATGAACTGTATCTCATTGCAGATAAATACTTTTCAGATGTTAAAAATGATACTGTTTCAGTGTGGGAGGATGAGTCCATTACCTTTGATGTATTGTCAAATGACCGCATTGCAGGAAGTAAAGTGGAAATAGCTAACTCAACTTCTGTAAGATGAAATATGCGATTCTTACTTTTCCACCTCATAGGGATGATCTCTTGATTCTCTTCTCTTTTGCTACACCTGTCGTACGTACCCTTGCAACTGCACATGCCAACCATCTTAACTGAGTTTTGGCAATATCATTGCTGAACAGTATCACCACACGTTGTTTCGTAAATAAAGGAACTTGTGGCAGCAAAACATTATATTGCCATGGTCCTGCTTTCTTTGACGCGCCACCTTACCCTTAAGTTGTTGATCCTCCTCTTGTTGTCCTTCCTGACGATGAGCACCTTTGTACGGAGGTGGCTCACGCGTTGATGATAGTGACACGGATTGGGTTTCAAGGGGTTTGGTGCATCTTTTTTGCTACCTAACAACGTCACATTGGTAAAAAAAAATATCCGCATGTCAAGTATGGGCATGTGGTGTACCACTTAAGTTTAGGGGGGCCTAAAATGCATTTTCGAAGTTTAGGGACCTATGTGTACCATTTAACAAGTTTAAGGGGTCAAAAATACATTTTCAAAGTTCAAGGGCCTATGTGACACACGCTTACAAGTTCAAGGGCCCCCGATGCATTTAAATCATTTCAATTTATAATACTATCCTTGAATACTTTGACCGGAGACACATGCCAGTTCTTTTCTTTTCTTCTTTTAGATAATGGAAAATCAATTCTGGCCTGTATCTACATCTTGACAATGCACACAGACCGGTCTTTATGACAAATGTTCAGCATAAAACTGATATCAAATAGGAAATAGGAAGCATTGCAAATTTGCAAGTCTTTGTTAAGAGGAGTTAGAAGAAAATATCATGCATAATGTACCCTAGTACAAATTTTCCTACGGAGTACTCCTACTTATTACTTTATTTTATCATTACTTCACATTCTGACCTAATGATATCCCTTTTCTCTGAAGCCACTTCATGGGTCAGTCCAGCAGTTGAGTAAAACCTACCGTTACACACCTTTCGAAGAATTCTTTGGGAATGACTCATTCTCGTATACAGTATGTGATGAGCATAACAATATTGTCACTGCAACAGTCCTCATATCTGTTCTCTGCAGACCACCTCAGTTCATATCTTTACCCGACAAGTTGCATGTTACTGAAGATACAATCAGCCCACTATTTGGGTAAAGCCATAATGTCTTCTACCTAAGTATTGCATACTTGTACTTATTGTTATCCTGTATTAGCTATAAGCGTAGGGCTTTACTACGGTACGGTCACTTATTATTCTTCTTTATTATTAGCTATAAGCGTAAAGTTTGACATCTTTTGTTCTATTTCTAAAGTAATCAAATATGGGTATGCTTTTGGCAGTGGATTTCCGTGGATGAAAATGGTTGTACTCAGATCCAACAGAAAATATATCTGTTACAGTGACAGCAGAGTCCGGGAGTGTGTTATTTGATCCAGTGCGAATTAAACTTCAACAGCTATCAGATGATGTACTTTCAATCGACAGCAGAGGTAGAGGTGGCAAAGACCTGATGTTACAAGGAACGATGGAAGTGGTAAATGATGCACTACAATTTCTGCTGTACAGTGGGTACTAATCAAAGATTCTGACTCTCCCTGGTCTTGTGCAAGCCCTATGTTTAACAAAGGTCTTGCTAGTCCTTTGCGAATGCTAACCATGCATATCAATATGTGCAGAAACGAAGACTTCCACGGAAACGATGTTATAGCTCTGCATGCCTCGAGCAGAAATGGTGTACGAAGAACTCAGTTCCCAACCTTCGTTGAACCAATCAATGATCCTCCAGTGATACTTGCTCCAGCTTCAATTTTCTTAAGTGGGAACCAATCAATGGAAGGACATAAATTATTTGATAAGCACAGGGATACATTTCAATTTTCCATTGTTGAACCTGATCTTCACAATTTCCCAGGTGCGAGTTTACATATGGCTTATAGATGATATGAATATATATATATATATATATATATATATATATATATATATATATATATATATATAGACTATCCATGGTGTTGTTTATGCACTATACGAAAAAAACATTCACTGATGTAGACTGACAGATTTTCTCTTGCAGAGAACAAGTCTTCCTTTTTTCTAGTGCTCTCGCTAGAAGTCTTGGAGGGAACCTTAACAACCACCTTGCCGTCCAGTGCCATCGCCACTGCATCGATGAAGAGTGAAGGCGTTTACGGTTGGCAGACGCTTCAGACATATGTGACCATCGCGAATCACTTTGTACTGAAAGCAACTGCCATCAGGTTCCATGGGAGCGTCCAGGACTGCAACAATGCAATGCAGCAGTTGCATTACCAAGTAAATCCTGAATCCTCAGATTATATACCAGCTGCTCAGCTGCTGTTCGTTTTGTCACATTTCTTGTCTTTTTTTTTACACAAGATATGACTTTCTCTCACAGGGTCCAAAGTATGGAACAACGTTGTCCATCACTGTAAACGACCAGGGAAACCATGGATGCTATCCTGACTGTTCAGAGAGAATGACGATGCCACTTACCACTGCCAAGACTATTCGTCTAGTTCCTGTCATCAAAACAAAACATGTGAACTCAAGACGAGCTATCTGTAAGTACAAGAACTGATGATATTCCTAGGCACAAAACTGAAATTCCATATAGTGTGGAGCTCATTTTTATTCTGTGCTGAGATTACTTTCAGTGTTTAGATGGTTGGCGGCAACCGGGATCGTAATAATGCTATGCCTTGGCTGTGTTCTCATGTGTTGCCTCTGCAAATGCGTGAGAGCTTTAAAGAGTGAACGAAGATACAAAATCTATGGTAAAATTCGCACAACGGAGCAGACCCCAGTTCGTCAGCATGTGAGCGTGTTACTCTCTAAACTTTCATAAAGCTGGCAGGGTCGTCTGAACAGCCATCATTTTGACCTTTTGTCATCCTCTCTGATAATTCGTTTTTCTGTTTTTTCGTTCTTCTGGGAAAAGAAGATGGGTGCTTGCGAGGACATTGGATATTGCGCTACTACTGCAGCTGTGCCCCAGCTTGGTGCAAGCAGATCAAGTCTCCGTCAGAGGTAAGCAATGTTATTCGCTACGAATTCACATGTTTCTGTTGTGAATTTTAGCGTCAACAAAACACATAAGTCCAAATGCTGCAATTCGAAAGTGGTTCAACGTGCATTGTCAAAACCAGATAATTTTTAACAAATTTATCCGAAACCATCGTCACTGAAGAATCAAAATATTATATTTTTTGTGATTAGAAATCACATAATCCCCTAATTGCCATTGTTATCGATATTCCAGGTCTCCACGCTCATGCAAGCAAGAACTGGAACTCCAGCCAGTCTCTGGGACTATAAACAATAGAAATGAAGATAGCCTTCCTGTTACAGACAAGGACAAATAGGCATTTGATAATTTATATTTTACCAGTTGTCCGAACCCAAATTATCTGAACGAGTTATCAGTGTAATAGGAGTGCAGCAAAGAGTGTAGCAGAATGTGAATAAAATGGGGAATAAGATGGGTTGCGTGTAACTTTTTTTATGGACAACCATTACAGATTGTTAGGGTTTCAAGGGAACACAATCATGCGGCTTCTCAGATGCTTCCTTTTTCTTTTAAACGGCAGAGAAGCTTCCTCATACAGGCAAAAGAGTCAGTCAACTACTCACATGACTGACATTTCCGTGGCAAGTTAGGAGGATGCCTGCCAACTTGCTGCTTGGTCTGCATCATCTGGTGTCATATAATGCAAGCGAATGCAGCAGCAGTAGTCCACAATCCTGTCACGTGATCTCGCACAGAAACCATAATGGGGTCCTACGGCTTGGTTCTCCACTGAAATACAGATAAAGTGAACTAGGAGGTACTGAACAGGCTTGCTGGGACCTACAACATGTAATGTACAAATAATTACTCCAACTCAACAATTTAATATATCAGCATTCATTCCCATAATAACTGTTAGAAAAAACATGAAAACTATGACAATAGTTACGATTATTTGACAAGCCAAGTGAATTACATAGAAGAAAATTCTAACTACCTTTGCATTGTGTGGCATGATCTTTATGTCATGAGGTGGATGAAGCCAAGATTCAGGGGCATATGATAAAAAATTCTCAAGCTTGCTCGTGTAAATATCGGCGTATTGATGAATGTGATAGGCAAATGATGATTCTCTTCCAGTGTCTGTAAGAAATGTTGCACCAAAAGAGCTATTGAACAAATCTCGCATCCCAGATCGGCATTGTCGTCTTTCTGCATTCAACTCATCGAGCAATGCTCTATAGACTTGGCCTTTCTCGGTGCTAACCACACTGGCATTGACTTTCCCAAGTAGATCATGTATTATACTCAATTTTGCCTGAAAAATGCAAGATATATCGAGTAAATTGGTCAGCATCCATGTGGATGAAAATTTATGAGCTAACAAACTGCATATGTAATAAGAGGAATCAAATCAAATACAAAAGGTAAATGGTAGATCAATTCGTGGTGCAACTGATTGCCTGTGTCGTGTTTTAGATTTTGCATACCAGGAGGATAGAGCCTGTGATTTACCAACCACAGTGACACACAACTTCACAAAAGAAATAAAAGCAGCAAGAAGTGCTTAAAGACTAAGTGAGTATTTTTTTTTTGAAACAAAGGCAGGAGCTCTGCCGCTCAATTAAGACGAAAGAGTAATAAATACAAGAAGGTTAGCCAAACGAGATACCAAAATGGCACCCAAGGGGCATAACCACCCGACGTGACGCGGCTGAACACAAACACGACACACATCCATGGGTCATCGTTGCCGAGCATGGAAGCCAAGCTCCGACTTCCCATGGCAGGCCACCCACTCATCACTCCCAACAGGTCCACAGCTAACGGCCACCCCCGGTCATCGTTGCCAAGCTCAAACACGAAGAGCAGCTCCGACTTCCAAACGCGAGCCTTCAACCGACTTCGAAACCACAACGATCCAAATGCGACGCCTCCAGGAAGAGAGTGACGCCAATGGCGCCACCATCGCACGTCCAAACTGGACCGGGTTTTCACCCCTGGAAGACATGCTCGACGGGAAACACGACGCCCCCAACAGGGAAGCGGCGCAGAACAGCGTCGCCGTCGCCAAGGCTTTCGCCCAAGTACCCTCGAGCACGATCGCCGGGTCGTGAAGTCAGACCCCCTCCCAACCTTCACTGCCGTTGTCGCTGTCCCGCCGCCCTGTGGAAGCCTCTTCAGAGGGGCATCGACGCGTCGGCTGTGCACAGCAGCCGCACAGCTACCAACCAATAGTACAGCATGAGCAGTTTCCTTCTCGCATTCCCAATCATAAGAGTAGATATTTGTCACCACCTCTGGGTCCATAATTCTTGTCTTTTTGGACAACATGTCTCCAAAATATTTGAGATTTATTGGCAGTAAAAGTTCTAAAAGCCCGTCCAAAAGTGTAAGGGGGACAAAAATAAAGTATTAGGATATCATAAACATGGCAAGCAGATGATATAGTGCACACCTGTTGGAACCGATAGTTGTCACCGTTTTGGATTTCTATTTCATCCTGAAGTGACAAAGCATGGAACATTATCAGATGGTACAAAACATATTGTATGAAAAAATAGTGTGATAAAGTAAGAAAAAACTAAAAGAGAAATCTAAAGGTCTTAGAAAAACAAGTACAAGTGTGTTCATGTCAATACATATTCAAGATCAACATAACATAAGAGAGTACTTTTTTGAACATTTCAATACATTTCTCTTTATAATGATCTATTCTCAACTCAAAACTTCTTTGGTACCAACACTCCAATAGAATCAAGGTAACCTTAGATTGAGATATTACTACTCAATAGGTGAAATATGAAAATTCTAAAGCAGTGGTGCTTGAATTTTATACAACAATGCCTCATGCGTAAAAATATATCTCTAGTAAAAAGAAAAGCGTCTACCTCAAGTTCTCGAATTACAGCAGCTGTTCGCCAACCAGCTTTTGAAGGTCCTCTCAAGTCACTCAGAAGATGGTCACCAAAATATATGACCTAATACATAGCCCAGAAAAACTGAGAGAAATTCAAATGAAAAATTTCTGAAATTTAGATTTGGTCAGTCCATGTTTGTGTGAGCAAAGATCAGCCAAATTTATATATTCAGTCATCAATATTTTAACTACTAGCTTCCACGATGCAAATGGTATTATCAACTACATTTATTTATATAATAACTTGAAAAAAAATAAGGTATTGAATTAAGAGAGAGAGAAAAGAGTGAAAACTGTATCACTCGGATAAAAGACAATTGATATACAGAAATTGATTCTTCTTTTAAGTTCAAAATAACCAACCTCTGGGCCTCTCCATTTTGTGATCTGCAAAAATGATTTCAAACAGCCATTGTAGTATACTTGATTTGGCAGAAACTTGTCAACTGCAGTAAAAGCTAAGGTGTCCTTTTGAGTGTCATACACCCTACAATACAAGTAACCATAAAAATAGTTAAGAACCCAGAATTGAAGCAGATGTGATAGTGCAGAACTTAAACAAAAAATAATAAAAAAAGGACAAAAATACAATAACAGTGGAAGTATAGGTCCAGGTCCTTAAGTGCCTGTACTTATTAACACTACTTTCCATTAATATTGAAAGTGTAGCAACAGGCCTACACAGATGCATCAGTGCAGAGGAAAAAAGAAAAAATAACAATAATATCATAGCAAGAAGGATCCAAAGTAATATTTTCTGGTTAGTAACACATAGATGCTCCACAGAACCTGAACGGGTGATCTGAGTTATAGAAAGTTGGTTTATTTGCCTGCGCAATCACAACATCAAACAGTTCCCTCCAGGAATTTCCATCAAAATGTTGGTCCTGCCCAACCAAATTGTGAAATAGTCATGCAGAGAATATGTGAGTAAGCAAAAATATTTTTCATAATACGCTTACATGATACATTCTATTTGGAATAACTCACCAAGAAAAATACAAGAAAGACACAAAATTAATAATCAAAAGAATGTCATTTGTACTCCATAACTATGTCCCCTGTGTAGTAGTATACAACAAACTATTAATGAATGCTAGAAACTGAGAAAGGATATATTATATATATATGCTAACTGTTCACTTTATGCATCAAGAATATGTGTCAAGGGCTCGAGGCCAGTGCATGGAGTGCCTGGCATGTGTTTCTTTAAAACACGATTTCATATTCTCAAACCAAAAGGTAACCCTCAAAGAAAAGATATACAAGGTCAAGACTGGCCTCAGAAAATAAGAAAAAGGTTATATCGAAAAATATATAAGTTATTCATGAACCAAATAGAAATCTGCTGTAGTTTAAAATCTTGCCTTTGGATGCTATACAATATGGACAAAACATACAAGCAGATTTAAATTTAGAAACAAAACCTCTAGCAAATAACGCATCCCTCCATCTACAAAGTAGAAAGGTGAATTAGTAAGAAGAAATAGCCTTTTCCCTTTCTCTTTAAGCATCTTCAAGAAACGGAACACTGGCTCTGCAGGTCACAGATGAGGCAACAGTCTTAGAAACAAGAAGCAGCATAAGGTTGGTATTTAAAACTTCAGATTAAAAATATCAATAAAAGTGTGCCACCTACTTTTTTTATCAGAAATTTCTGAGGCTCCGAAAGAATTTGTCTGTGAATCAAACCACTTCTGTGAACATGCTGAATCGATTGGTTTACATCCTCGTATACATAAGATGGATCAAACTCCAGTTTTGCATCTATAAAGTGCTGAACAATATCAGCAATCAGACATGCCTGTGAAGAAATGATTGCCCATAGTTAGAATGTATTATGGCGGGAAATAAAAAAAAGAAGTACCAGGTGGGTCATATTTCCAGAGGAATTGCAAACAGATCCATCTTTATTTTGTTTCTAGGTCATAGATTAGTTCACTTCCCCTTCTAATTTAATAGCCCTTTTCCAAGTTTTTTGTATCACCTTTTTGGTTTCTATTTTGGTTAGCGTTACCAGAGATAGGTATGGAATCAAGGGAGTCGTGGAAGAGTTGGGTTCATTTACCTTTACAACTGATATGGTGAAAAAGAAAGACAGTTTAGTTGCATGGTGTAACCTTAGAGAAATTAACTAAATTAAAAACAGTACAAGATACTAAATTCAGTATAGTAGCTTTAGTTACTAATATGTGATACAACATAGTCTATAAGTGCAAAACATCGCTCCACATGGCAGGTCAGAATTACATGCTTAGCTACATGCCCTTGAAGAATGATCTAATACGCATAAAGTTGATATATGAATACAGAACATATAAAATCCAATTAACATATGAACAAAGCATTAACCATACAGGATGATAATATGGTGGTCTAGTTGACATGCCTATAAGTCAACTGATAGCTTACTATTCTGTAAGTAAAAGGACACAGAGTGAAAAGAAAAGAATAGAACTAAGGCTCAGATGAATACAAATGTACCTCACTAAAACAGAAGACATCCATCAGCCCAACAAGTTGACGAGCTTGATCTCTGCCAATATGCCGTGTGCCATAGAGCTCTTTTATCTCACTCAAACTCAGCTGATTAAAAAGCATTAAGGTAAGAAATTGTATTAATAGGCTGTCAATAGACATATTTTTACGTAATGTAATTATTGTTGGAGAATACAAAGAAAAGCATAAAAATCACATAGAAATTATTTAACTAACGTATGTAATTTATGTTCAGATGTATTTAACTAAATACACCAGCCAAAGTTTGAGCTCAACAGTTAATAAACAACAGACAAGGTGGTTGCTCATGAGAAGAGAACCTACATATTTACATATTAATATCCCAAATATGTAACTAATGCATAAACCAAAAAAACAGTCAGCATTGACAAACTTCTTCTAAATATAGTATGAAAAAAAAAATAACTCAAGCATGCATGAGCTAGTTATGCAAGTTAACGGATGCGTTTGAGAAAAGAATGGATAAAACAATGAAGTTTGATATCAACAGACAACCACTGTCAGAGCCTAAATGTTTAAATATGAATTAACCCAATAATAATGATGTAATAAATCAGACAACATAAAAAACAAGGCTAACAAACTTCTCAATATATATTCTTGTAAAAGGAACTAAAGCATGCATATAGTTATTTAAGTAGAGAACATATTACCCTCTGCCGCCCAAAGAAGCAACCATCTGGTTCAATAGAGCCGAAGAAATCAAGCTTGAGAAGGACCCCTTTAAGTCTGTCATAGTACAGACCCCTGATGGGGAAGGTGCGGTCATACTCGTACTGCAAGCAACTCTCCGGATACTTCAACTGCAGAAAACATCAGGTCCCCTCACAAACCACAAGCGCAGCATTCTGTCATCCATGCAATGATGCGATGGCACCCAAGAAAGGGAGGAACCAAACCTCATTGACCAAGTGCTTTTTGGCAAGATCGTAGATGAGGCACTGCAAGTGTTCGGAGTAGTGCGACAGCGTGTAGTCGTAGTCGAAACCGTAGACCTGGAGGTCGTCCAGCTTGACGTTCTTGTTGACGTAAATGCCTGAAACCCGCGACACCGTCCGTACCGTCCCAAAGCCAGGCCAGCAATGTTAATAGTCTGAAGAACCGATCTGTAAAGCAAGACGGATAGGACTGCGCAATTGAAATTCTTTTTCCCGGACCTTGCGGGTTCATCTTGGGCATGTCCTTGATGGCGGCGGGGATGCTGAGGTAGTTGCGCTTGGCGTCCTCGAACTCGTGGCGGATGCGCTCGATCTCATCCTCGCCGGCGCCGGACCGCAGCGTGGTGGAGAGCGTGCAGAGCGCGCGCAGGCCTGTAGGGAGAAACGACACCCGGAAGTCAGGAGAGACCCAGTCAGCAGTCAACCCCACCCCCGCAGCGGCATTCCGTCGAACGAATCGAGTGCAGCAACCTCGCGAGGACAGCGGCGCCGTGGCAGAGAGCGCCGGCGATAAGAGACCGTAGCAGTCGAGGAGGCGGAGGCGAAGGCGAGCCAACGCCATCGGTGCCTGCCTCGGTTTGTTGGTATGTCGGTATGTCGGTCGGTCGCCGGCGTGAGGAGTGGGGGCGCGGGAGACGGGCTGTTTTTCCTGGGCGCCGCGACGGGAAAAGGTCGCACACTCGCAGTTTTTTTGCACAAGAGAAGGGCAGAAGGCTGACACGTCGGGCCAGCTGATGGACGTGTGCTTTCGCTGACGCGTGGGGCCACATGTACGTCAGCTCGTGGGCTCGTGGGGTCGCGCGGCCTCTTTTGCTCTTGCGCGGCCTGCGCTGCTGTGATCCGTGACCACGCAAGTGGTGTCCACTGGCGCACGACGCCCATAGGAAAAGGACCGGAAGAAAAGATGGATGGAAAACCAGCGTGGTCCTCGTGTCGGTCGGGGTAAACCTGGCGGCCCATCTCCGCGCGTCCCAAATTCAGCCCAAATCAGGTGTTCCCCTGATCCGTTGTACTCTGGGCTCCCAATTGCCATAGGCGCAGATCACGCAAGTTGCCGCGTCGCTCAAGTGCTAATTTTTTATCTCTACAACTATAAAAAATACATAAGGCAATCGTCGTGCGAAACCGCTAGCATGCCCGATCGCCCGCCCGGCTTTTACAGTTTCACCTCGCCATCCCGCCCGCCCGCGGCGCCCTCACCGGCTCCAGCTCCGGCTCCCGCGATGCCCTCGCCTCCTCCCCCACACGCCCGGCTCCCCAGCTCCGGCTCCCGCGGCGCCCGCCCGCCTCCAACTATAGATGGTCATGCGGCCCAAGGCCCGATGGCACAGCCCGTGGCACGGGGATTCGGCCCGGCCCGAAGCACGGCACGGTGTTGGCGTGCCCGTGCCGGCCCGGCCCGAGGCACCAGGCCGTTCCTAGGCCGCCACCCTGGCCCGTGGCACGGCACAGGCACGGCTCCGTGGCCCAGTGGCGGCCTGCTAACCAAAAGGCCCATCCACATCCCTAACCCTAGTTTTTGTCTCCTGCCTCCTCCCCCGACCCCCACCCCGCCGCACTCGCGCAGCGCCCACCCCTCACTCGCTCGCCAGACGCCCCACGTCGTCCGCCCCGCACTCGCGCTCACGCAGCGCCTCGCCGCCCGCGCCGCAGCTCCTCCACCCACGTCGCCGCGAGCGAGTTCTCCTCCACCGCGCCGCTCCTCCGCGCGCTGTTCCTCTCCTCTGCGTGCTCGCCGGCGGGAGGCGCCAGGGGGCAGGGCCTCTCCTCCCCGAGCTCCGCCTCGAGGGTCGAGGCTCCACTTCCTTCTCGCCTCCCCCCCTTCCGGCAAGCGGCGCCTTCTTCCTCGCCCTTCCTCGCGCGCGACTGCGCGAGCGGCGAGCTCGGCGCGACGGCACGGTGGCACGCCGTGCCTCTCGGCACGGCCCAACGGCCCACGTGCCGTGCCCTGGGCCGACCCCTTGGCACGAAGCACGACCATGGCACGGAACGGCCGGCACGGCGAGGCACGCCGGGCCACGGCACGGCACGACACGGCGTGCCGCCGGGCCGGGCCGGCACGGCCCGATGGCCATCTATACCTCCAACCCTGCACGCCCGGCCACACGCGTCCCCGCTTGCGCGCGCCGGCGCCTCCTCACCGGCTCCGGCTCCCCAAATCGATGATGAGAACGCAGGGCTAGGGTTCCCGCTGCCCTACGCTGACACTGCCGGGACACGGAGGCATGCCCGCCCGGCTCCGGCTCCCCAAATCGATGATGAGAGCGACTAATCTGTAAACGGCCTTCATGGCCGCCTCTAAACTTCTGGTGCTCCAGATCCCTAGACTTCATGTGTGACCCTGTCCAAGAGTCCGTCACAATGTTGATGGCATCATGGCCATCGCTGTCCAAGCACAGGTGACATATTCATTTGTTTTTTTTCATTTGAATGGTGAGATTTGGATGGCTGACAGTCTGTTACAGTAAGGAATGATCCTGGGTTCTCTACACCTCCAAGCTGTATCTTGTATGATAAAATGCCAGTAAGGTGAATTTGTATGAGAAATAATATGCCGTGTCTTTCTATTCTAGCTAATAATATTGAATGATGATTAGTGCATCTGGTTGTTCTGTGTGTTTAATTCAAGACTTATAAATTGTAGAGATCTATAACTTGTTTGAGGTTGTCTTTGATAATTGTTAGAACATCTCCATCTGCATGTTTCAGTAATATGATATTATATGATAATTGTTGTGATCTGTATCTAGCAACTTGTCTGTTTTTCCCTCGGAATGTGCACGAGCTATGTATCTTTGTAGCTCTGTAGTGGCTTCCATTGATTGAGAAATTATTAATGCCCATTGAGTTCTTTTTTTCAGATATAGAGTTATTTGTTACTTTAATCTGCTATTTTCATGATTTTCAGTACTATTGTTTTTCATGCCATGAAGAAATTAACTTCTTAATTTGACATATTCTGCATGTTCTACATCTTCGAAGCGGTCAGCTTCCTATTATTTGCCTCTTATATGAACCATCTTTATTTTTACACTGTAGCTCTCTCTCCCTCTCTCTCTATTCAGCTATTTCATATTAGCAAAAAGAAGCTGCAACAACGATTACCGTTCTCATGTGTATGGTTGTAGTTGGGAGAGCAGGAATGCCCTGGTCAAAAGTAGTTGGTAGGGTTGTGCTTGCAGATTGTTTCGAGTTCTGTTTACAGATCTAGATAAATTTTGAATAGTGTTATTGTAAAAAAATCCCCAAAATCAAGTAGTTGGTAGGGTTGTGCTTGCAGATTGTTTCGAGTTCTGTTTACAGATCTAGATAAATTTTGAATAGTGTTATTGTAAAAAAATCCCCAAAATCTTGTCGTTCCTGTGTCACTTTATCTCAGTTTTTAGCATGGAAAAAGGTTTTCATGATTTTGGGTTTCCAGTCAACGAGATGGGTTCTGGATATCTTTAGCTCAAGAGAAAGAGTGTGCAGTGTACTATATGTACGTACGTTACATTTATCCTGTAATTAATTGATGAGGCACTATTTCTCTTTCAATTTTTTTGTGAAAAAAAAATATTTCTCTTTTTTTTACAACAAAAGTATTTCTCTTTCAAATTTTACTTGTATTATCAAAGATTTGGAGCCATATTTTGTCCGTTGATGACAATGAATGATCTTTCGTGTATATTTTATTTTTCAACATGTTTATATGACTTTTGTACACGGTGAAGTGGCGCAAGAGTCTAGAATTGCAAGTGTATCTTGAGCGTCAGGAACCACTTTACTAAGGTAATCTGGTGAAGTGTCACAATTGCACAAAAAAATGACGCTCACATGTTAATACACAAGGATAATAAAGTTTATAAGTTTTTCCCGTTGCAATGCACGGGCATTTACCTAGTATCCAATTTTCTTCATCAACCATTCGTTTTTTTCTATCAAAACTATAAAACCCAGAAAATTTTCCTTCTCCAACTTTAAAACTAACAGATTTTAAACAGTTGTTTGCTACATCTTTAAAAAATCATAAAAAATCATAGATAGAAAATCTTTGGCCTACTCGAGGGACATGGTATCCAAAGGTAACTCGAAATATTTTGAACCCTGTTAGCATGGTACAAAACGCATGAGTATTATCCTTTATCGATGGGGTTGCACACCTTCGTTTGCATTTGTTTTTCTATATTCTTAGACCGATACAACATGAAAATGGCACGTAAGCAGTGTCTACAGCTTTATTAGTAATCACTATACTACTGCCTCATTCTAAATTATAATTTATTACAAGAATATTAGGATGTGTTTGAATATATCTTTCTAAACTTTAGTACCTATCACATAGATGTTTGGGCATTAATTAAGAGTATTAGGCAATAAACATATATTAATTACACAGATAGAGATTAATTTGTGAGACGATCTATTAAGTCTAATTAGTCCATGATTTTATAATATAATGTTATACTCCCCTCGTTCTTCATTTGACTTTTTAAATCCCAAATTTGACCACTCATCTTATTCAATTTTTTTGAAAAATATCACTTCTTTTGCTATGGCTTGCTTATTTAATAAATGGTCTACAAGAATGACTTAAATTTGACTATGTTTGCACTTTTTTTTGAATAAAACGAGTGGTCAAACTTGGATAAAAAAAGTCAAACGAATTATAATTTGAAACGGAGGGAGCCGTAAACATGTGTTAATCATAGATTCATTAGGATTAATAAATTCGTCTTACAAATTAGCCAGGACTTCTGTAATTAGTTTTATAATTATCTCATATTTAGTCCACCTAACTAGTATTCGAACACCCGATGTGACACCTCCTCAATTGTAATTGCTATATCCAAACACCCTGAGTCTCTAAGAGATTAGCCAAATTATCTTCTAAAGACAAATCTAGCTATTATTAAAAGAAAAATGTCTCCAATAGACTTGTAAATGACTCAAAATTTAGAATATCTCCATCTCACCTCATTCAATCTCTACTTTTAGATAGTCTACCTCACTAGCCATCCAACCTTTTGATTTTACAAAATTTGTTAGAGTACTCTAGTAGTTTTTTTGTCAAATCTATTTTAGAGTAACAAAATCAGTAAATTTAGCTAGTCTTTTTGGTTAATCTCTTGGAGATGCTTTTAGAGAGTCAAACGTCTCTAGTTTGATCAAAATTATAGGGAAAATATAATTAATATATAATCTAATGATACTTTGTTAGCATCATAAATGTTATTATTTTAACATATAAATTTGGTCAAACTTGAGATGTTTTGAGTCTTCAAAATTTTTAGAATAACTTATAATTTGATATGAAGATAGTATCCATCATCTAATTTTGGAATAGATCATGAAAAATATTATAACTTTTATAAAAAAACAGTACATGCAAGATTTTTTTTCCCAATGTCACAAGCAGAAAAAACAAACAAAAGATATTTTAAGGGTAGTAGTTGGCTGGCACCATACGAAGCCGTGTCAGCGTGCCATGAATCGTTTTTTTCACCCAAACAAAGAAGACTTGTGCTATACTGACAAAACCTAACTTATTTCACGTGCCTAGAGCTAGGTAAAGATCCATCGTCAAAAAAAAAAGTGGCACGAACCATGAGAGAATCGTGTCGTGGAAAGTTCTATATCTACCAACATGCATGGAATGTACTGATTGATCCATTGGATAGTTGACTCGATCTACAAAAGCCAAGCCAATACAGTACATCATAAGATTAGGTTTAAAGAGTCTAAAGCCTTGTTTGGATGCGCATGTATTGACCTCAAACCACATGGATTGGAGTGTATTGGAGTGTATATTAGTTCAAATACACTCCAATACATATGGTTCGAGGAAGATACATGTACATCTAAACAATACCTAAATAGGGTCAATAGCCATAACCTATTGATCCAACATGTAAGATAGGCTGATCCAATCGTCAAGTACCAATCTTTTCTCTAATTTATTGGTCTTATTATTTTTTGTACCAAATAATCACGGTTGGCATAACCTGTAAGCACGCACGTCTATATATATTGAAAATAGATCGGAAAATATCATGTTTTGGAAATGAGATTAGATAAAATTAAAAGGCATGATTCACTGGCAAATTCATTAATTTTTTTTTTTTGAAATAACAGGAGGAGCCAGGGCTCCTACTGAAGGCAAAATAGATTAAAACGGAAACAAAGTTTAGTACAAGAGCATAGAAGAAAAACCAAGCAAAGCAAAGCAGGGGGGGGGGGGGGGAGGTGAGTGGAAAGAAAAGGGAATCAGGGTACATCGAAGGAGAGAAAGAAAAGCCAAGTGATTACAAATTTGAGCTGATCCATGATTCTAATAGGTGGCTTGACTGATGCCTTCGTTCTGTGCAAGAGAAGATAGGCTTCGACAGAGATGTATCTCTTGCAAGCAAAGGTTGTTGGACTTATTTAAATTAATGCATTAACATCCTTTTTTTTTTGCGAACACAATGCATTAACATCCTTAATGTGTTACCATGATAGTTTTCAACCATTTATGTTATCTTGAGTAGTTGTTGATAGTACTAGCATGAACAGGCACACTCGGACGTGCCGGTTCTAGGCCTGTGAATAGTGCACGTGGAAAGCAAACAGGGGAAAAACGGATGGACAGTAGACGAAAATCGATGAACATATATGTAGCCCAGGCAGAAAATGAAGAGCGTTGAACACTGTTTGCAATAGCGTGTCCCGCAAGTATAATAAACAACGCAAAAACACTGTTTGCTACGGTGACAGAGGAGCTGAGATTGAGAAGCGCAAGGTTTATTCCCTGCTGAGCGATCTTATTATTATTCATGATCCATGACAGGGAAAAACATTTAGATCAATCTATGGTACCCATCATTGTACCGGTAAGGTTACGGTCTTTGGTTAAAATGAAAGAATTCATAGCCTCTAAAATTAAGATAGAGGGCACCAGCGAGGCTGCGTTATTTATTTTTTTTGAAAGATCAGAGGGGTAAGAAGCCCCTAATGCAGCATGTATTAAATAAAGAACAGAGTCAATTACAGATAAAATAGGAGGAGGATGAACAGAAAGGGGAAAAGAGAAGAGTACAAACTAAAGGCCTCCAAATTAAGCCAGATTGTTGTATTCATTCTTGGATTGTGGGGAAGTATTTACTCTTTGCCCTGCATAACAGCCAAAGAAACTCAGCTCTGAATATTGTTTTACGCTGTTGACTGTTGAACTGAAGGTGATGTCTTTAATTAGAGTCTTTTTACTATGCTTGAAATTTCCTCTCATTTCCTCATATTTCCTCCACAATATTCTAAGTCTTTTCTAATTATATTCGTAAAGGGTATTTTAGGCACTACTAAATTCTAATCCTTACGCAACGATAAGAAAACGTTACAATAAGTCCAATTTGGTTGAAAAAGCTACATGTTGCAACCGAATTGCGTTCGTTGTCAGTCGTTGCAAAAAGGTATTGCAACCGATGTTAGATCGACGTTGTGGCCCAACTAAGCAACATGAATGAGGGAAATTATAGAAAATCAAATGTACAAAATTTCCTCCTATTACTCCAATCATTATTTTCACAAATATCAAATTACTGTATTACCCTTGATTAGAAAAAACAAATACATAAACGGAATTACCACCCCTTTATTTGGAGTCCTAATTATCTGAGTTTTGAAGGAAATGAGAAGAAATTTGGCGCACATAGGAGGAAATTTGGCGCATATGGCTCATTGGTCATACACATCAGAATTTCCTCTCGTTTCCTCTCTAGAATTTCCTTTCATTTCCTCCAGCCTTTATAGCCGTCGGATCGGTCGACGTGAGCCGTCAAATATTTCCTCAAGTATTGTAAAAAATCTCCTTTAATTAATAAATATGTAGATGTTCCTGCACATCCATATTGCCTAGCAAAAAAGAATGATGATTTCCATAAAGAAAAACCGATTGATTTGTGATCTGAGGAGTTCTAGGTTTTGCAGGGCTTGCATCTAAGATAGTTGATGGATTGCCAAGCTTCAGAAGCAAATGAGCAGCCAATAAACAAGTGTTGAATTGATTCTTCCATCTGCTCGTTGCACAAACACAATTAGAGATTTTTTACAAGAGGAAATATTCGACGGCTCACGTCGACCGATCCGACAGCTATAAAGGCTGGAGGAAATGAGAGGAAATTTTAGAGAGGAAATAAGAGGAAATTCTGATGTGTATGGCCAGTGGGCCATATGCGCCAAATTTCCTCCCATATGCGTCAATTTTCTTCTCATTTCCTTCAAAACTCAGATAATTAGGACTCCAAATAAAGAGGTGGTAATTTCGTTTCTATATTTGTTTTTTCTAATCAAGGGTAATATGGTAATTTGATATTTGTGAAAATAATGATTGAAGTAATATGATGTAATTTTCTACATTTGATTTTCTATAATTTCCCTCATTCACATTGATACAACACTTCTAAAATGTAAATTCAATTCTGCACAATTATGATGGTTTATGCTTATACAGCTGACTCACGGCTACTCTTCCTGCTTGTTTTTTGTTCAAATTGCACTTTGGACCGCGCTGTCTCATGCTAAGGAGCCGCTGGTGTTTGAGGTTCAGCTGCTGAAGGTCCCGTGAATCCGTGAATGAGATTCTGCATTTCTGCCGTCATCATCGTCATTGGTCAATGCAAACGATATATACTCAAGGGAATCATCGAGCTCGCTGTAAACATAAGTGTTCTCCCTTTGAAATCGAAACAAGTAAATTCAATCAGTGAAATAGTCAAGCAGCAGCCATCATGCATGCTTTTGTCAAAATATCGTTAACTTCGGACTCAGAATGGTTCTTCTCTGAAACGGAGAATTGGGTCAAAGTTTCTTAATGGTTCTGCACCGAAACAGATACGCGAATCAGAATTTCTTCTTGACCATTTGCAAATATGCCATTTACTTCACAGTTTGTGCTTGCAGTTTTTTCCCTTGTGTGACTCAAAAGAGCGCTTTGAACTGGCAAACCCAAAAAAATTTAAGAAACAAAAGGTCATTTTGAATTGCATTGCTGCTTGTATGCGAGATTTTTACCATTTGCTATTTGTGTATCAAACGTGCAATAAGCGGTGTAGTACAGGCAGTAGGAGGGGAAGACCGACTTGCAGAACAACACTAGTACTGACACTTCCAGCCTGCCGCCGCCACCGTCAGCATCAGTGGGAGCTGTCAAAGCGGCATCTTGGAGGCCGACGAGCCCTCTCACTGCCGAGCCAGAGACAGCAACGCCGCACACCGTCACGTGCAGAGCGAGGAGGCTGCCGGCCGTGGCTGCTACATAGTCGCCATTGAGAAACCACGAGGACTCGGCATGGCTGGCGGTCAGCACCCGGCGCAACAGCCTGTGGTCCGGACGAGACCTCAGCAGCGCGCCCACGACCTTGGCGCCGAAGAAGGAGCCGCCCAGGCGCAGCCTTTTGGCGATGACCTGGCCTGCCGTCGCCAGCCGCGGGTCCGCCTCGGCGTCGTCCGCGTGCACCTTGAAGACGAACCACTCCTCTGGCGGCAGCGGACGCGGCTCCGTCGTGCCGAGATCCACGACGCGCCAGATTACTGGAATAACGCCTAGGCCTAGCTCGCCGTTGCCGCCGCCAACGTCTTTGTCTTGCAACCAGCTAGAAGTCAATGACACGACGCCTCTCATGGTGCCTACCGGACACTTGGCAGTCGGCGTAGATGTCTGTGGCCAGCAGCCGGTGCAGCGCCGGCGGGCAGCCCTGCAGCAGCATGATGAATGAAATCGGCAAGATCGTTGGACACGCTCTCCATGTCCGAGAGGACGCCGTTGAGCTCGCTACCGCGGAACATCGTCATCCTCGCCGCGACACGCACACGCTTGGCGGCGTTGAACGAGCTTGGCAAAAACAAAGACCGGCGCGGCTCGCCCCCGCCCGCCATGGTCGGCCTCATTCGTTACCTCCTCGACCGCCTTGCCCTTGGACGCGTCGAGGAAGCAGCGCCCACGGTGCGCGCCGTCAACGAGCTCCGGAAGCCACTCCAGAAGCGTTCGGCTCGTGATCCGCCTCGCATCGGTGGCCTCCACTCCACCACGCTCTCGATTGAGCTTGACCACAAGATGTCGTAGCCGCCGCAGCTTGCCCTCGACACCCCGCCGGTCCTGGAGCTTCCCGGTGAGGAGGGTTATCGCCCTGCCCACAAGGTCGGCGACAACGGCCTCATCCATATGCTCAAACTCCTCCGCTCCGGGTATTATCTCCACATGCGAACCAGCCGCGGAGGCCGGACGTCGGAGGCGGAGCGCCGGAGACCGCCGGAGCAGACCGCCTTCCGCGGAGAGCCGGAGGGGGCGAGGGGCCGAGGGGCGACGACGGACGGGCGGAGCCGCGCGTCGCGTCGCGCACGGAGCCCGCCGGAGCAGACCGCCTTCCGCGGAGAGCCGGAGGGGGCGAGTCCGCGAGGGGCCGTCGGGCCGAGCCACCGAGGGGATTAGGGTGTGCGGGCGGTGCGGTGGGGGTTTACAACGCGAAAAGACCAAAATACCCTTTACGAATATAATTAGAAAAGATTTAGAATATTGTGGAGGAAATGGGAGAAAATTTCAAGCATAGTAAAACTCACACAATTATACTTTAATTCCATGTTCCTTTCTCCTCGGAACACCTCTGATGTTTATTTTATTCACTAAAATCAGCCAGAAGAACACACAGTGCTTGTTCTTACAAGAACTATGCCACAACCATTTAAATGCAAGGTGAACCGGGTTGTGCACACTGAGTTATTATTTATATATTCTTGTTGATGAAAAGATGGATCCCCAAATAAATCCCCAAGAGTCCTTGGAATCTGTGGAATGCAAGCTTTGTAGCAGTGCTTTTGGATTTAGATGAATTGTGAATAAGCTTCCTCAAATTAAAGTAAAGACTATATATATAGCCGGGATCGGCATCGGTCCATTATTCCATACTCCCCGGCCTCCCTCACCGATCAGGCTACGACGAATGCGAATATTTCTTCTTGAGCGAGCGTCATCGATCACTCAGGTCAGAACAGCCGGCAGCCGTGCGTGTAAATCCAATCCTGCAATCAAACCCGACGGAAACACGCAGCAGGCAGCCAAGGTTGCAGTCATGCACGCATCTATATATCATCTCTACGACGTCTGGGGCATGCGATGCAGAGGGAGGGTAGGTAGAGGTGCCGGTGCGGCCGCCGCATGCAGCTGCTGACTACTGCGTCGTCGATCGATCGAGAGCTAGCGGCACACGGTGGTGCCGCCGCCGCAAGCCCGGACAAATGGATCAGTTTGTTACGACGACGACGACGACCCAGCAGGGCCCTCCAGCCCCACCCCCCACGGGGGAGTTGTGTATAGCCACGACAACCGACAGTGAGCGCGTGGAGGACATACATGGCCCCAATTAATGTTTCCTCGCGCGCGGTACGGTGTCGATGCCATGCATGCATGTGCATGGGTGGGCAGCGTTTGCCTCTTGTCCTCAGAGTCAGAGTCAGAGTCATCACGAGAAGACTGCTTTGTGAATTGGCGAGAGCACTCTACGGCGGCTAGTACTACTCAAGATGGTACGTGCATATCCGTATACGTACGCACGGGCAAGGCTTAGGGCTTTGTTCTCTACGTACATACACATATTATTATTAGGGTCTTAAGATTTTGAATCTTAGCACGGTAGCGTTTAGATTGCATTTGGTAATTATTGTTCAATTATAGAGTAACTAAACTCAAAAGATCCGTCTCGTAAATTACAGATAGACTATATAATTAATAGTATATTTTTTTATCTATATTGAATGCTCCATATATAAATCTAAAGATTCGATGTAACTGAGAATCTTATAAAATTTTAGAATTTCGAGAGAACTAAATAGGGCCCCGGGTCTAGTTGTTACTCGTATTAGTACTGTATGACATTTCAAGTTATGCGGCAATTTGATGTCATTTGGTTTGTCCGGTCAAAGCTGCTACTGTGGACTGCTAGTGTGGGCTTGTCCGTAAATAATCCTGGACCAGAGGCCTGCTGAATCGTCGCGGAGCCAAGCAGCAAGCAGCCATCACCCAGTCAGTGGTTCATGTTGTTCTGAAAGTTGTTGATGAAAGAGGGTGCACGTGAGCAGGCGACGTGACTTTACCTGCCAATCAGAGAGCAGCCGGCCCAGGCGTGACGGCACATGCATGCGGGGTGGGGCCCGTGGCGTGCGTGCGTGCAGGCAGCGGTCCACTCCAGCTCCAGCGGCCTCCGTCTGAAAACTCTGGATCGAAATGGAATCCAGTCCATCGGCATCGGGGGCCGGCGATCGATCGATCGGCCACGAAGGCGTGCGTCAGCGTCAGCCAGACCAGCCACCCGCGCACATGACACCCGTGGCCACGCCCGGACTGCCGGAGAGGTGGCCGGACGAATCTGATCGCGTCGCGTCAACCCGTACATCAGCATGTTGTTCTGGGTCTTCATTTTTGTAGGACCTCCAAATTTATACATACACTAAGTAGTAACTAGCAATTAAATTTAGTATACATCAGTACAAAGCCAGCGGACTTGTTGGCCCATCAACTCATGGAAGACCCTCGGACTCTTCATAGTCCATACGTGTTACGTAGACGTACAAATAGGCCTCACCCTCATGACAGTTTCATTTTCTTTGCCCAAGCTAGCCCCAATCGAGATCATCATCACGCCGCGCCTAGACCTAGACACAGCAGTTCGGCACGACATATTATTTGAATACTTTGTTTGGAGGAGAATGGTGCTTTCCAGTAAAACATAAGGTTAGCTTGTTGCTTAAGTATTTTTTTAGTGTTTTGACATTAAAATTTGATATGTTCTAGGTATCGTAAGAACAATATATATTTGAAACTTTATAATAAAGTAAAATTATGATTTTGTTATATTATTTTCTTATAAATTTTAGTGCCACATCTTGGCATTCCGTTCAGGGTCTTCCAAATCGTAGACACCGCCCTGGTCGCGTCCACATGATCACGCGCGCGATCTCGATGCGGATCCGTCCGGGACCGCTGGCAGCTGACGATGCAGGCTGCCCGGGCGGGCGCGGCTGGCTGTGCGCCCGTGATCCTCTACTCCCTACGGTAGCATTGCAAGCAGGAGCTGCAGCATGGTAATGGGCTAATGGCAATGGCAAGGCATGAATGATTGTGGGACAGTGAGAGTACTGGAGGCCATGCCCATCCGGCGTGCCACTGCTCGTCTGTCTTAGATTCTCCCTACTAGTTCCTGGTGTGCCTAGTTTTTTTTTTTTTTGACATCCTGACCTTGGTGTGCCTACTTTACGGTAAGCTTTTGAAGATTCGGCGTATCTTTGGTGTGTGTCCTTGCTGAAAGTCAGGGGGTGAGCCATGGTCACCGCTACCGGACGATACTCGAAACAAACTCTGCTGATCCCGAGGCTCTCTGCTTTTCCTTTGCAAAATTGCATGCAGCTGCAGATGACCGTACGGCGATGCGAGAGCGGCCGGCCGTCCTCGAGCCTGCCGCCGCCGAGTCGCTTTTTGTTCCCGGCCTCGGCTCCAATTATTATTCGCCCATCTGTGCTGTGTTGTGTAGCTGCGCTGCGCGCTCTTCCTTGTTGCAGTTGCATTGCAGCTCTTGTCTCTTCCTCTTGCCCCTTTTTTTTCTCGGCGGTCGGCGCCACTTGTAAATTGACAATTGCCATGAACATTTGTAATTTCACCCGCTAATTACATTTCTTATTCTCATGCCCCTCTTGGTTCTTGGTGAGCACCACCGGTCCTCCATGACACAAGGCTCCTATATGGGTGTCACCAACAGTACCACTTTAGCTAGATCATAGGAATTCATGTCAATATTTTTTCTACGGGGAAGAAAGAGGATATGAAAACGAGTTAATCTATGGGCCTATTCATAAAGAATGAGAGAGAGACGATGTAGAATAAAAAAATATTTATATAAGAGTTCATATAATGAGATGGCAATGATGTGACATATATGAGCTAGTTGCTATCTCATACCGTGAGGATGTCTTATGTAGAGTAAGCGCCCATCGTGTTATCAGTTTGCGTACACCAATTACTACTATATAGGTCGGGTTACGTCCTATGATCCATGAACAAATCTATATAGGATATGACAAGGGATCACTGTACATTTACAAATGTTATTCTTGTGATGCTGAATAAGATTGAATCGGGGCTACTCTCTTTTTATTCCTCTAATCTCTCTATTTCTCTTATTTTCTCCTCTTTTCTTGTCTCTTAACATCTCTATATTTTTATTGATACACTGGCTGTAGGGGGGCTGGAGCCCCACCAGCCCCCCTTGAATCTGCCCCTGCTTATACTCCATATGCATAAGTGTGCCCATATTTGTTTTAGAAAATAAACTTTGTTGTTTATTCTCCTCTAAGTGCTTATGGGAATACTGGGTGAGTTGTAAAAGTACGTGTATGTGTATTATGTAAAAGACAATTGTTGCTCAAGGAAAGCATAAACATCTTGTTTGTCAACACTACTTCAACAACACTTTTCAGCGAATGAATAATTTTTTTCTCTTATAACGAATTAGCATAAGACAAATTTCATCATAACGAGCAGGCCTGAGTACTAGGACTTATGTAAAATGAACCCTTTGATGAACCCGTGAATAAAAACAAACCAATAAATAGACTATTGGTTTGACGCTAGTGACATGTCCATGTCAATATGTGAAAGCAACTAGGCCCTTAGAGTTTCGGTGATTAACGACAATGCAAGATTATTATGGCTAACGTGTGTTTTGCAGAGGCAAATAAGAAAGTTAGGTCATCGTAATGGATGGTTGATTGGACTATCATGATATATGTGCCCCGTATCGGAATCGTTTCAGTTTTTGAAGGATTGGCGAAAAGGTTGAAGATTAGACCAGGTCTAAGTGTCATTGGAGTTGAGAGACACTTAGAGTAGTTTAACACCTTTATTTTTTCTTTGGCCGTACTATTAAGAGGGGTTCTATCTAGTAGCTTGACCTAGGAGAGGCTTAGTGATTAGGTGTGGTGCACACTTGTCAAACTAGCACTAGGAAGCTTTAGAAAAAGTCCTTGAACCAAGAAGAGCAACTTCCATGTTGGAAGGAAGGTGATATGGCTCTGTTAAGAGCTCCAGACGCAGGTGTTACCCCGGATCCGGACCATCGGCTGTGCGTCCGGACCCTAGGGTTCACTCAGCGTATACCTGTGCGTCCGGACGCAATGAATAGTGTTGGGTCCGGACTGCAGGTTGCGTTCGGACCCTACACAGAGAGCTCCAGAGCGGGAAAAGAGAACCGGACGCTGTCCGGAGTGTTGCGTCCGGACTGCCTTGTGCGTCCGGACCGCAAACAGAGAGCTCCAGAGAGCTAAAATCCATCCGGACGTTGTCCGGTGGTGTGTGTCGGGACTGCTTTTTGCGTCTAGACTCACTGTGTTGCAGTGCTGAGAACAGAGAGTCAAGGGGGTCCGGACGCATGCTTGATGGTCCGAACCCCAGCTTAAAAGAGCGTCCAGAGTGACGCAGAAAGGCACAAGTAGTGCCTAACGGCTAGGGGTTTGCTTGGGGGGTATTTATACTTCCCCATCAGCCCCAAGGTATCTCTCTTGCCCATTCCAACTGCTGAGATTCACTTGTGAGAGAGCAAGTTGTGCAAGAGCCCTAGTGAGAGTGTGAATTGTAATTCCATGTGTTGATTCTCACTAGTTGCTTAGAGTTAGCAAGTGTGCATGCATTCATTCACTAGACTAGCCTTGGTCAAGTGAGAGTTAGTGCTTGTTACTCTTGGTGATCGACATCACCTAGACGGCTTCGCGGAGGTTTGCTTGGTGATCATCCGGTGGTGTTCCTTGTGGATGACCCAAGTTCGATTGTGATCGGTTGTGGGCGATTCACCGAGCCGGAGTGGCGAAGAATTAGCCCGTAGTGAGCACTTAGTCCTTGCGCGGACTAAGGGGGAGCGATACCGTGCGCGGTGCTCCAACGAGGACTAGGGGGGAGTGTCAACTCCTCGATACCTCGGCAAAAAGTCGATGTGTCTATTTCCTTTGCCTCCTCCCTTACTTATTGCAATTACATTCAAGCATTACTTTCCGCATTACATTCTTGATGCTTGACTAGAATTGCATAGGGCTTTACCGCTTTCATTGCCATGCCTTGCTTGTTTAGCTAGGACACACTTGGAAAAGGACTAGTGGGTTAATTGACTCTTGTTAGGTTTTAATATAGCTTAGAAATTCAAAAGAGCCCAATTCACCCCCCCTCTTGGGCATCTTGATCCTTTCAATTGGTATCAAAGTCGTGTTGCTCTAGTTTAGGCTTAACCGCCTAGATCAAGATGTCCCATTGGGATGGACCGCCGCCCATGTTTGATGGAGACGACTTTCCATATTGGAAAGTGCGTATGGAGGCTTACCTCGAAGCCTTAGATATTGGTGTGCTCAAAGCCGCCACCGATGGATTTCCGGCTTATGATGGAGAACCATTCGGTGACGAGGTCCACTATGAGAAGTGGAATGCCAAAGCCCGAAACACCCTCTTTAGGGGCATTGGCAAAGATGGGTTCAACCGTGTGCGAACCTCAAAGAATGCACATGAGTTGTGGAAGAACATTTGTGCTCTTCATGAGGGCACAAAGAGCAAGCGGGAAGAGCGATATCACTTAGTCATGAATAAGATGAATGCTTTTACCATGCTTGCTCATGAAAATGCAAATGAAATGTACTCACGCTTGAATGTTCTTGTAGAAGAATTGAACGCTCTTGGGCTAAAGAAAATGGATGAAGCCGATGTTGTGAGGAAGATTCTTTGTGTACTTCCAATTGGCAAGTATGCCAACATTGTGACGGTGTTGCATCAAGGTGATCTTTCCAAATATACACCAACACAAGTCTTAGGAAAGATCAATGCACATGAGATGTACATGCACATCAACAAAGAAGAAGAAGCTTCATCATCCACCAAGAAGAAAGACTTGGCCTTCAAAGCTAGCCATGACACGGGCAAATCAAAGATGGAGTATTATAGCTCAAGTGAAGATGATGACTCCAACCTTGCTCTAATGGTGAAGAAGACCACCAAGATGCTAAAGAAACTAAACAAGAGTGGTGTCAAGTTTGATTCAAGAAAGAAGAAGTTCTTCACTAGCAATGAGAGGAAGCCATTGTCGGAGATGGATTGCTTCAATTGTGGTGATCTTGGCCATCTAGCTCACCATTGTACCAAGCCCAAGAAGGACAAGTACAAGAATGGTAAAGAGCAAAAAGATGAGTCAAGCGATGATGAGAAGAAAGATGAGAAGCCCCACAAGAAGAAAGATGGCTTCAAGAAGAAGAGGTTCCAACACCAAAAGAAGAACGATGGCAAGGCATACATAGTTGGTGATTGGTTAACCAACATCGAAGACTCAAGCGAGTCATCCGGTGATGAAAGTGATGATGAGAGGGTGGCCGCTCTAGTCATTGGGACTTCATTGCCTCCTCCACCACCACCGTCTTCCTCCACTACATCCTCTACACACCTATGCCTTATGGCCAAGGGTGACCGGAAGGTACAATCCAAAGTAGAGGATAGTGATGATAGTGGTAGTAAAAGTGAAAAAGAATACCAAGCTCCTTCTTATGATGAACTCATAAAATTGCTCACTAAGTATACTAAAATTGTGAAGAAGGAGCAAGCTAAAAATGAAAAGCTTGAAAAAGAAAATGATGACTTGCAAGAGAAACTTGAAACAACATCCAATGCTAGTGATGAGCTAATTAGTGAAAACAAATTCTTATCCTCACATGCTAGGGAGCTCAAATCCTCTCTCAAAGAGCTAAAAGAGAAGCATGATAAGCTAGAGAGGACATCACAAGAGCTTAGAGAAAGATACAACAATATTAGGGATGAGTACACCGAAGTAAAGATGAACTATGATACTCTCCTTATAGCTAATGAATGTCTCGAGGATGCTTTGCCTATTGTTGCTAACCCCATTGTCAAGATTGACATTGGCACTTCTTGTGATGATTTAATTTTTGAGCCCATTGAGCAAGAGCCTAAGTGCAAAGGCAAGCAAGTGGTTGTGGTGGATAACTACAATGACTATATGAAGATCAAGAATGAGAATGAAAAGCTCAAGCAAGATCTTATCAAGCTCCAGTCAACCAAGTCAATTGTGATTGAGTCACAAGATGAATACTATGATGTGGCACTTGAAGTTGATATGCTTAGAGAAGAGAACAAGAGGCTAAAGAATGAGAAGAACCATCTAGCCATTGGAATGGAGAGGTTCACTTAGGGCCACAATCTTCAAAGTGAGCTTCTTATGAACACTATCATGAAGAATGACAAAGCTGGTCTTGGCTACAAGTCCGCTCAAGTGAAGAAGGTCAAAGCTAAAACCAAAGCTCAATATCAACAACAAGCCAAGTACTTCTATCAAGCAACGCCAAAGCCAAAATGAAGACATGCTTTGAGTGTGGGAAGCAAGGACACTTTTCTCACAATTGTGTGACTCCACCTCCACAACCCTTGCCCAAGCACACTAGGCCTTTTACATACAATGCTCACTATATCATCAACAAGGATGTCAAGGGCAAGCCACTTGTTGTGTTCTTAGGACCACCCAACAAGAATAGACCAAAGACACTTTGGGTGGCTAAGTCACTAGTAGAGAAAGCAATGGGCCCCCGTACTCAATGGGTGCCTAAACAACAAGCTTGATCTCTTGTGTGTGTAGGTGAACTACAAGACTGGTGGAAGTCATTGGGTGATAGATAGTGGATGCACTCAACATATGACCGGTGACCCCCAGATATTCACCTCATTGGAAGAAGATGTCAACAACCAAGACAAGATTACATTTGGGGACAACTCAAAGGAAAAGGTCAAAGGATTTGGAAAAGTGGCAATCTCAAATGACAACTCAATATCAAATGTCTTGCTAGTTGCATCACTAAGCTTCAACTTACTCTCAGTTGGCCAATTGTGTGATCTTGGTTTCCAATGCTTGTTCACTCCTAATGAAGTCATTGTGTCAAAGATTGATGATAGTCAAGTCATATTCAAAGGCTTTCGGCACAATAACCTCTACCTTGTGGATTTCTCATCAAATGATTCCAACCTCCAAACATGCTTATTCACTAAGTCATCTCTTGGTTGGTTGTGGCATAAAAGGCTAGCTCATGTTGGAATGTCTACTCTCAAGAAGCTATTGAAGAAGGGAATGGTTAGAGGCATCCGGGATGTTGTGTTTGAAAAGGATAAGCTTTGTAGTGCATGTCAAGCCGGCAAGCAAGTTGCCAACACTCACCCCACAAAGCATTCATGTCAACATCAAGAGTTCTTGAGCTTCTACACATGGATTTATTTGGACCTACAACATATGCTAGTTTGGGAGGCAACCTCTTTTGTCTTGTGATTGTGGATGACTATTCAAGATACACATGGGTGTTCTTTCTTCATGACAAAGGGGAAGCCACAAGCTCATTCAAGAAGTTTGCCAAGAGAGCCCAAAATGAATTTGATGTAGAGATCAAGAAAATAAGAAGTGACAATGGCACCGAGTTCATCAACACAAAGATCAAAGACTATTGTGATGAAGTTGGGATCAAGCATGAAGTGTCCGCAACATATACACCTCAACAAAATGGAGTGGTTGAGAGGAAGAACCGGACATTAATTACACTTGCAAGAACCATGCTAGATGAGTATGACACCCGGAGAAGTTTTGGGCCGAAGCTATCAACACCGCATGCTATGCTTCAAATAGACTGTTCATCCAAAGATTCTTGAAGAAGACACCATATGAGTTACTCAATGGGAAGAAACCGGATGTATCATTCTTTAGGGTGTTTGGGTGCAAGGTCTACATCTACAAGAAGCGTCAACATCTAGGGAAGTTTCAAAGAAGATGTGATATTGGTTTCCTAGTTGGTTATTCCTTGAAATCCAAAGCATACCGTGTATTTAACCAAGCCACCGGCTTAGTTGAAGAAACGTATGACTTGGAATTTGATGAGACTAATGGCTCCCAAGGAGCAAATGAAAATCTTGATGATGTAGGTGATGAACCATTGAGGAAGGCTATGAAGAACATGCCTACCGGTGCAATCAACCCCAAAGAAGAAGATAAAGTGGTGGTTGAAGTTGATGCAAGTGCTCAACCTTCTACATCACAAGGGCCTCAAGATGATGATGACAAAGTGAGGGAAACAAATGAAGATACCTTCATCCCTCAAGCTCAAGTAGAGGCCCAAGCTCAAGATGTTGATGCACCTACACCTCCTCCTCAAGTGGTTGATAAAAGATCCACACCCATACTCCAATCCCATCCACAAGAACTCATCATTGGGAGTCCTTCAAGGGGAGTAATGACTCAGTCCCAAAAGATTGCTTCATTTATTGAACATCACTTGTTTGTCTCTTGTGTTGAGCCTACTAGTGTAGAGGAAGCGCTTGAGAATCCGGATTGGGTGAATGCTATGCATGAAGAATTGAGCAACTTCACCCGGAATCAAGTGTGGACTCTAGAAGAGAAGCCACAAGATGCAAGAGTGATAGGAACCAAGTGGGTGTTCCGTAACAAGCAAGATGATCAAGGTCAAGTGGTTAGAAACAAGGCAAGGCTAGTTGCAAAGGGGTTCTCCCAAGTTGAAGGCTTGGATTTTGGGGAGACCTTTACACCGGTTGCTAAACTTGAAGCCATCCGTATCCTCTTTTCTTATGCATCACATCATGACATAAAACTATATCAAATGGATGTGAAAAGTGCATTCTTAAATGGCTTCATAAATAAACTAGTCTATGTCAATCAACCTCCCAGTTTTGAGGACCCTAGATATCCTAACCATGTTTATAGGTTGTCCAAGGCGCTATATGGGCTAAAGCAAGCCCCTAGAGCTTGGTATGAGCGTCTTCGGGACTTCCTCTTCAATAAGGGATTAACTATTGGAAAGGTTGACACAACACTATTCACCAAGAAGCAAGATGGAGATATCTTCATTTGTCAAGTGTATGTTGATGATATTATCTTTGGCTCGACGAATGAAGATCATTGCAAGGAATTTGGTGCATTGATGTCAAAGGAGTTTGAGATGTCCATGATTGGAGAGCTTACTTTCTTCCTTAGGTTTCAAGTGAAGCAATTGAGAGAAGGCACATTTGTATCTCAAGAGAAGTATACCAAGGATGTGCTAAAGAAGTTCACGATGGAAGATCATAAGCCAATCAAGACCCCAATGCCTACAAATGGACACCTCGACCTTGATGAGGACGGTAAACCTATTGATCAAACTCTCTACCGTTCTATGATTGGTAGTTTGTTATATCTTACCGCATCTAGGCCCGACATCATGTTTAGTGTGTGCATGTGTGCTAGATTTCAAGCAAAACCTAAGGAATCCCACCTAAGTGCCGTAAAAAGAATCCTTAGATATGTAAAGCACACCCCAAGCATTGGCCTTTGGTATCCCAAAGGAGCTACTTTTCAACTAATAGGCTATTCCGATTCGGATTATGCCGGTTGCAAAGTTGATAGGAAGAGTACCTCCGGAGGTTGCCATTTGCTTGGAAGATCACTTGTATCATGGTCATCTAAGAAACAAAATAGTGTGGCTTTGTCTACCGCGGAAGCGGAATACATAGCCGCCGGAGCTAGTTGTGCACAAATCCTATACATGTCACAAACTCTTCTAGACTATGGTGTTGAGCTTAAAAGTGTACCACTTCTTTGTGATAATGAAAGTGCGGTAAAACTTGCTAACAATTCGGTTCAACACTCCGCACTAAGCACATAGATATTCGTCATCACTTTCTAAGGGATCATGTTTCAAAGAAAGATATCTCTCTAGTTGGTGTAAGAAGTGAAGATCAATTGTCGGATATCTTCACAAAACCTCTTGATGAAGTAACCTTTTGTAGGTTGAGAAGTGAACTAAATGTGCTTGATCTAAGTAACTTCACTAAAAGATGATCTTGCGTTGGTACCTTGCATTCATGTTTAAATTATGTACGTGCACATAGGCTTGTCTAACTCAGTTAAGATAACCGCCCTCAAGCGTGTGAAGAAGCTTAATCGTGGTTTAAACTTGACAAGCAACGAGATTCAAATTCAAGTATTGCATTGCATATGCATGTTTGTTGCTTGATCATTCTTTTTCGGTTAAGTTTTGAGCACCCTCTGAGATCGTCCATTTTAGGGGGAGCATTCCACGCTCTAGTTGTAACTATACCCCTATTAATGGCCTTACGGTGTTCCTCGCCCTCATTCATTGCCTATTTTCACTAAAAAGAGCTAAGCCAAAGGCTAACTATTTGAAAAACCAATGAGGGTGTTAACACTGGATTCTGGTATACTCAGAATGACAGGTGGGCCAGTGTGAGAAAAGGCTGTCGAAGAACAAGTATTCAAAGGTGTTCGGCAAAATCTATGCGGTCGGCTAATTCCTAAAGATTCGGTAATTGACAACGTAATCGGCTACTTCGAAGAAGATGGTTTTGCGTCGAAGCAACGAAAAGAGGCAAGTAAAGAGCCGATCGACAACGATAGTCGTAACAATTAAGGCAATAAAGACTCCGAAGGGAAATAAAGTTGAGATATTGTGTTCTTTTCTTTAAATATCTTGTAATCCTCTCCTTTTAGGATTCGTGTCATGACCAGGGTATAAATATAAACCCTTGGCCATTGTAAAAGGTGTTCACAACCAAATCAATACAACCGGCCCCGTGCCAACTTCGAGTCCTTTGTCGTGTCGTCGAGTTCTTCGAGAGGAATCATCGATCCGTCGACCTCCGTAAGTATTGGCAACCTTGTTATCATGTCTAGTATCATGCCGTGGATTTAGATATTGATGCAAGTAGTCTTGTTTATTATCGATGATCGTGCGGCGGATCTTTGCTTAAAAATCAAGAGGTCTTCGCTTGTGTTTTGCTTATGAGTAGATGTCGTGCAGCGGATGTTTGCTTGTATGCTTAGCAAAAGCAAGATAGTTATCGGCTCCTGTAGATTTGGCAAAATCTATTAGGTTCATTAAGTTATCGTGTTGCATGTTTTATATAATATTTATATATTTGCAATCACTCTTTTGCCCAATCTAGATTGATACGGTTCGGCTCTTGTTAGTTTATACAGATCTATCTATGTTACAATGAGTTGCTTTCATGTTGTTTCTATAAGTAGATCTTATATCTATAAATAGCCGAATTAGTTTGAATCTAGATTGTTACGTGTTGCGGGTTCATGCATGCTATCCATGTTTAAGCTTTGATGACGCTAGGTATCGTGCGGGAGATGCAGGCTTTAGATTAGTTTAATCATGTTTGCTTACGTGTTTCCTTCATCATGGACCCCAATTCGGCTGATTGTCGAGATTGGTTATGTTTTAACTTATAGTCAACTATGAGTCGTCCGTACGTCCTTTTTTCATGCATGCGCATTCGACAATCAGTGATTTACGTGCTATATGTCTGTTTTAGCCGAACGTTCCATAAAACCTGTTGGCAGACAGCTTTCATAGCTGTGTGTCGTTGTAAGTGGCTTCAGGGCCGTACATATGGAACTGTCTGGTGTTACCCGGCACGTTCCAGTTTATATCTAATGACTTTCATCCCTTGTTAGTTTCAGGTCAAACTGACTGGCACGTTCTCGGATTCAAAACACCCGAGCACCCGATTGAAGTCACGCTTTCCGGCTTGCTGTGTGTGAGACGCAGCGCGTCACATTTTGCGTCAATACACTTTTTGGCACGCTCGGTGGGACCACTTTGGAGAGAGAGCCCTGTGAATATCTCCGGCAAGGACCGACAGCCAATCCAAGTAATCAGCCCTGAGAGTAATTTTTAATGGGAAACACGATCGATGACAACGAAAGGAAGCTGGGACGCAGCTTCATGTCGGCCGATAAACTGGAGGAGATAAACGTTGGTGATGGTGATAGACCGAGGCCGATGTTTATCAGTGCAAATTTAGACCAGGAGCATAGGTTGAAATTGATAGACCTGTTAAAAGAATTTAAAGATTGCTTTGCTTGGGATTATACAGAGATGCCCGGGATGGATCGTTCCATTGTTGAAGATAAATTGCCGATCAAGCCGGGATACCGTCCTTTCAAGCAACCTCCTCGGAAGATTTACAAAGAGGAGGTGTTGGCCGATGTGAAGAAGGAAGTTGAAAGATTATTGGAGGCAAACTTCATTCGGCCATGCAGATATGCAGATTGGGTTTCAAACATAGTCCCAGTATATAAGAAGAATGGAAAGATGAGGGTCTGTATTGATTTTAGAAATCTCAACAAGGCTACTCTCATGGATGGTTACCCAATGCCAGTTGCCGATCTGCTCGTCGATGCATCGGCTGGTTACGAGGTCATCAGCTTCATGGATGGTAATGCCGGTTATAACCAGATCTTCGTGGCAATAGAGGATATTTCGAAGATAGCCTTCAGGTGCCTGGTCATGTTGGTTTGTTTGAATGGATTGTCATGACTTTTGGTTTGAAGAATGCCGGTGCAACCTATCAAAGAGCTATGAACTACATTTTTCATGAGTTGATCGGCAAGATTGTAGAAATCTACATTGATGATGTGGTGGTTAAGTCTAGAAACCATGAAGGACATTTGGCCGATTTGAGGAAGAACTTGGAGTGCACTAGAAAGCATGGTTTGAGGATGAACCCGAATAAATGAGCCTTTGGGGTCTTGGCTGGTGAGTTTTTAGGCTTTCTAGTCCATAAAAGAGGGATTGAAGTTGGCAAGAAGAGTATGAAAGCAATAGACAAGGTGGTACCTCCAACCAATCTCACGGAGTTACAATCATTGTTGGGCAAGATTAATTTTGTGAGAAGATTCATCTCTAGCTTGTCAGAAAGAGTGTTACCTTTCTCTCCACTGCTAAAGCTTAAAAGGATCAATAGTTCGTGTGGGGTGACGTACAACAGAGGGCTTTCGATGAAATCAAAGAGTACATGAAGGCACCACCCGTATTGGTACCCCGCAGCTTGACAAGCTGTTTAAATTGTATGTGGCAGCCGACAACCTGACAATAGGGTCGACCCTCATGCAAGAGTTCAAAGGAAAAGAAAGAGTAATAGCTTACCTTAGCCGAAAACTACTAGATCCAGAGACAAGGTATTCGGCTATAGAAAAGCTTTGCTTATGTGTGTTTTATTCATGTACTAAGCTTCGGCATTATCTGTTAAATGCCGAATGTGTTGTAGTTTCTGAGTTCGATGTGATAAAACACATGTTATTGATGCCAATTTTAAATGGGAGAATCGGCAAATGGATTTTAGCTCTGTCAGAATTTGATTTAAGGTACGAATCGGCAAAAGCAGTAAAGGGTCAGGTTATTGCTGATTTCGTTACCCAACACCGTGATCCCTCTGCTGACATGGTAACCATTGTACCGTGGACTTTGTTTTTTGATGGTTCATCTTGTAGCAAAGGTGGTGGAGCCGGTGTTCTTTTGATTTCTCCTAGAGGTTTGACCTTTGAGTATGCCATCCCTATCGATTCTTTGGTTACTAACAATAAAGTAGAATATGAGGCATTGCTTAGAGGGCTCCGATTGCTTGTCGAGGTAAGGGCAGTTGCTGTTGAGGTTTTCGGGGATTCTGAGCTGGTAATTAACCAACTGATCGGCCAATATGAATGCAAGAGTGATATGTTAAAGGGAGATTATGAAGAGTGCCGAGAGCTTCTAAAGAGTTTCCAGGTAGCCACCTTGCATCATATTCCTAGGTGGCAGAATGAAGAAGCAAACAGGCTGGCTCAAAGTGCTTCGGGGTACCGAGAGGATCAGGAAATTCATGCTTTGAATGAAGATTAGGTAATTAATGACTGGAGGAATGAAATTGCCGATTATTTTAAAAACCCGTCACAGAAAGTTTCCCAAAAACTCAAGTATAAGGCTATCAAGTTCGCGCTCCTCGAGGACCAGTTATACTACAAGTCCATAGATGGAGTGCTCCTCAAATGTTTGAATCAGCAGGAGTCCAAAAAGTTAACGTATGAAGTGCATGAAGGAGTATGTGGTGCACATCAGTCGTCTTACCGAATAAAATGGATAATAAGGAGGACTGGTTATTTTTGGCCAACCATGCTTGAGGATTGTTTTAAATATTACAAGGGATGTCAAGACTGTCGGAGGTTTGGTAATATTCAGAGAGTTCCAGCATCGGCCTTAAATCCAATTGTCAAGCCTTGGCCGTTCAGAGGATGGGGCATAGATTTGATCGGTCAAATTCATCCTCCTTCTAGCAAAGGACATAAGTTCATACTGTTGGCCACAAATTATTTCACAAAGTGGGTTGAAGTTATTCCCCTAAAGAAGGTTACATCGGAAAACATGGTCAACTTTGTTAAAGAGCATATAATTCATAGATTCGGGATTCCTCAGACTATAACAACAGATCAAGGGACTCAGTTCACTTCGTCCGAGTTTTGTGATTTTTCCGAGGAAATGGGAATAAAATTGTACAACTCTTCTCCTTATTATGCACAGGCTAATGGTCAAGCTGAAGCTTCAAACAAGATCATGATCAAAATTATTCAGAAGAAGATTGATGAAAAACTGAAGAAATGACATTCGGTTCTTAATGAGGCTTTGTGGGCTTACCGAATGGCTTGCCATGAATCTACTCAAGCATCTCCCTACGAGTTGGTTTATGGGCATCATGCTGTGCTGCCATGGGAATTGCAATCAGGTTCAAGACGGGTCACGTTGCATAACGATTTGAGTAAAGAAGATTACAAGAGTCTGATGACGAATGAGTTAGAAGATTTGCATTTAGTTCGTCTCAAGGCATTGGAAAATATTGAGAAAAATAAAGCACGAGTTTCCAGGTATTATAACAAGAAGGTTAAAGAAAAACAATTTGCAGAAGGAGATTTGGTTTGGAAAACGGTATTGTCGATCGGAGCCAAGGACAGAGTGTTCGGCAAATGGTCTCCAAATTGGGAAGGGCCTTTTCGAGTGGTAAGATGCGCGCCTGGCAATGCGTATATCTTGAAAAATCTATTGGGAGAGGAATTTGCTAGAGCTATCAATGGAAGGTTTCTTAAAAAAATTCATCCCAGTGTAGAGGTTGGTGCATAAACGGATTCAAAAGGACTTGTGCCCAGATAGCCGATATTAGGATATCGCCTAAAATCTCTGGGAACAACTCAGAAAATAGCCGACACGATATGTGTCGCCTTTAGAACAAAAATCAAACACAACGTGCAACCATTCTTCAGATTGGTTGTTCTCAGAAAGATTCACAAGAAGAAAACCAGTAGAGATCCTAAATATTTTACAGAGCAAAGTTTTACATGAGACTCCTAAATACAAACTACTCCCAGAAGAGCCTGTTGAGAACAGCCTGGGCATCTGTGATTCTAGCAAGGGCGGTTGTGTGATCTTCATAGCTTTCCAGGAGATCGTCGATGCCTTCAACATCCTTCGGGGGCACCTGACCGCGAAAGTCGGTTGGCTGGATGGAGAAGTCCTCGCCGCACTGGGTGGTCATTGCCGACAGCCCCAGAGTCACGCCATGGTGCACACCATGAATGGAAACTTGGTTGATGCGGTCGTCCGCATTGTCAAGGCGTGCCTCGGCAGTCTCTCCTTGAGCGTTGACCTTGTCAGCGATCCTGTTCGCTGCGGTTTTCAGGCGCTCGTTCTTTGCAGAGAGCGCTGAATGATGCAAATCGGATGAGCAAACAGGGATTAAAAGAGAAGATCAAGCAAGTTTGCTTTCGGCTAACCCGTAATGGCATCGCAAAGTTGTTTCCGTTGGTCCTCCCATTCAAGTTGGTCGATGCCATACTGTTTGGAGGTCCTCTCTAACTCTCCTCGGGATTCATCCCTCTCACGCCTGAAGGTAACCGCCTCCTCGTGAGTGTAAGAGGCATCTGCCTCTGAACCTAAACCCCAGGGGTTGGAGTGGTAGGAGTCTGATGACCCGAAGGAGACAGAGACTGGACTCCCCGGCTGGCTTGCTGCCGCTGTAGGGAGAGGGATGCTGTGGCTGGTGGAGATGGACTTGATTCTGATGGATGAACAAAGATCAAGGCTAGAAGGATGAACAGAGAACAAAATGCAAGGGGGGCAAGAAACTGATTCTCACCCGCGCTGCCGATTGCGCCATGTTCGGCTCCCCTCGGGTGCTCCTTCGGCGGGGCACTTGCCACGATTGTCACCTCTCGCCATTGTTACTGTATGGTTAGGGTTTCCCTCTAGATTGAAACAGGGAAGACGAAGACAAAAGTTTGACTGAACCGTTGGAAAGGAGGGAAGGAAGATTTATCTATAGGCCGAACGAGAATACCAAGAGGCGAGTCAGGACTGTTCCTATTGTATGGGTCGTTGGTGGAATGGGCCAGGCTCGGGTATGTCAGAGGGCGCTCGGCTATATTTTTATTGACATGATCGGCTACGTCAAAGGTTGTTCGGCTGTGTTCCTATGCTAAGGGCAGTCAGCTATCTGAGAGCTAGAGATGGATCGGCTATGCATTAATCAAGAAAGTATTGGGGCCGATTGTGTTATCATACGAGCAAGAATATATAGGAAGCAAGACAGTAATGATGGTATAAAAAGGCGAGACATGTTGTTCTTAATCTATTACAAAAAACTATATGTCTACTGATGAAGGGCTGATTAATGGCATCCAGGGCATCAGTTTTGATTCGGTTGACATCAGCTAGCACTCTTTGATCTTCATCTTCAGAGCTGTGGATGCTGGATAGCTTTGCGTTGATTTGTTGGTTTTCTTTTAAGGCGACTGACATTTGTGATGAAATTGCTTCTATGGAGCTCGGTAGATTTGTCATCTTGTCTTCATGAAGTTGGATTTTGGCATTCAGTACAGATAGCTCAGCTTCCAATTTGACTCTTTCATCCTTCATGGCTTTTAGCTCGGATTCTAGAGTCACCATTGAATCTTTGGCGGCTTGAAGATTGGAGTGCAAAGTTTTGACTTCTTGTTTCTTCAGAAGTTTGCTATCTTGCAGAGCAGTCCTGGAGGCTATGTTCTTCTTTGCTCTCTTCACCATGCCAAAATAGTCATCGAGTCTGGTTGCGGATTCCAAAGAGGCCTTAAGGGCAGTTGGAAGATCTTGATTGATCAGCTCGAGGATATCCTTTATCTGATCTGAGTCTTGTAGTAAGACGTTCATATCCTTATTCAGCAAGTGAGCTATATCCTGCAGCCGGGCTTGGTTTTCCTCTGATAAAGCCTGCTGAGAGGTGGCTTCTTCTCCCTTTTCGTTGATGAGATCATCAACAGTAAAAGAAAAGCTGGTAGTTGGCTTAGCAGTTTGCTGGAGGAGGAAAGAGGAGTTTGAAGATTAGTCGGTTGAGTAGAATGTGCTGATAGGATGCTTTAAGATAACGTATTACCTGCTGTGTTGTTTGAGCCTCAGGATGGACTGTGTATTCGTCTGGCTGGAGATCTGATTGAACACCCGAAGATGCTGAACCTGGAGCTCGACCAGAGGAATGTTCTTCTGTTGAATCCTCTGGGATTTGATCTGTTTCTAATAATGCAGATGATAGAGTAAGAGAGCAGGAGATAAAACTCCATAGAAAGGGAAGGAGTAATTAGCCGAACGGTACCGGGGTGTGTGTAAGTTTCATGAGCGTCTGTGCTTTCGGCTTCATGGGTATCTGTATCTGCAGCCTCATGCGTGTTTGCATCCTCGATCGTATCTTGAGGGGAAATATCTGTTGCAGGAGGGTTGCTTGACCCAGGAGTTCCAACACGTGGCTGCAGCAAAGAATGGTTAATATGAAAACAACCAAATTTAGTGATGGTTGAAGATTATAGCCGAAAAGAGGTTCATACCTTAAGAGATCTCTGGACTTTCTTGGACCTTACTTTTCTGGCTACATAAATATCTCCAAGTGCCTTCCTTTTGCCTTCTCTTCCTAGAATTGCAGCACCTAGAGATGCAGGAGTTTTCATGAAGGCTGCCAGAGTTGGGGCATTGAAGCCCAGTGCTGAATTGGGTCCTGCTGTGTAGTATGTTACTGCCTTGACAGGAGGGGTAGGCTTGAAATCCTGTGTATAATTGGGATTTGAAGTGAGCAATAAAAAATATAGAGGGATATAAATGCAATGAAATTACCTCACTGTCAGGAACAAATTGAGGATACAGATCCTGGCAGAAGGGATGCACTGGTATGTTGAAGATGTGATCATGCCACTCTTGCCACCAGGAAGTAAAGAAAGAATGGACAATGTTCACCAATCCAAATGGAGAAGGTTCATATGTAGGCAGGTTTTGCCCAAGTTCAAAGACCTTTCTGGCTTCTGTTTCATTGGTGATCAATTCTCTGTACCTTATAATTGTTGAAAAGAAAGGTCTTGGGGGCAACTGTCCACACCTTAACTGTCTGGATGCCATGTTGGGATTGTAGAATTCATAAGTGGGATTTACCATTCTTCCATGGTGGAATTCGGCTGGCAAGATGCAAGGCTTGACAAAGGAATTGAAAATTTCTGTAGACACCTTGTCAGAGCAGCCGGATTCATAGCTGAATTTGCATGGAAAAATCAGGTCGGCATTTTCTCTGTAGGGGATCCAGAGCACCTTGTTAAAGCCTTTAAAGAATAACTCAAAGAGATGGCCGATATCCATGTCGATGCTGATGGAGGAAGATGCTTCTCCATAAGTCTGGCAACTCTTGACCGTTGTTGGGCTGCCTTCGGCATAGTTAACTGAAGGGAAGCTCAGATCGTGGAGAGGCACAGACACTAGTTGGTGCATATAAAGTTGCAACCACATCTGAATGAACCACTAGGGACCACTCACACAGGAGATATATTTGCCATGGAACATCTGGACGCTAATCTGATGCATCATATGATAAACAGATCCTAAAAGGAATTTACCCAGAGGGATTAGTGTACCTGCGGCTAAATCCTCATCCATTATCATATGGTTTAGGGTCGGCTCATTGGATTTGCCACAGAAGATGAACCTGCACAACCACATATTCATGAAGGCCCTATTCTCCTTATCAGAAACATCACCAGTTTCTTCCATATAGGTTTGAATATACCCAACCCATCCACCTCCAGATTTGACAGCTCTCTGGGTGCTTTTGCCCTTATACTAGAAGGGGTGTACTGACTTGGACACATTTAGGCCAGTCATGATGAATACATCAGCCAAAGTGGGAGTCATCATGCCATGATCGAATACGAAAGTATTTGTAGCATTCGACCAAAAGTGGGAGGCTGCTATCAACAGAGGCTCGTTCCTGGGCATTTCTGACAAGGATAATTCCAAGCAATGATTGATATCTTGGCTGTCCCAGTTGTCACTGCTCTTTTTCATCATCCTCCGGTACCAATTTCTCCATCCGGCGATTGGGGGAAAAGGCCAAGTCTTGAAGGTGTTTGGCCATTTGTTTGGCGGCGTGACTCCGGATTTGAAAGAGATTCTTAGAGTTTCTTTCTCGATAACATCAGTTGGGTCGGGATTGCAAAATAGGACCAAGGAGGTAGGAATCGGTGTTGTCGGCATAGGGAATCAGGATATTGTTCTTGTATTCCTTCGAAAAGTAAAGGGATCAAAAGAACGAATGAGTTTGGAGAGAAGCGAGAAAGTCAATCAGAGATTACCGAATGCTTGAGAAAATGATTTGGAAATTTACCTCTGGGATATTGTCCTGAGTCTCCATTGATGATTCGAAGCGGATTTGAAAGTGCCGGAGTGTGAATTTCTCGGATGACGGCTGCAACATTGAACAGTGTAAACCTAAAGGGAAAGGGAAACTAGCAGTCAATTTCAGAATAAATGGCTTTTATCCCGCAATTGAGGGGGCATGTGTTAACACTGGATTCTGATATACTTAGAATGACAGGTGGGCTAGTGTGAGGAAAGGCTGCCGAAGAACAAGTATTCAAAGGTGTTCGGCAAAATCTATGCGGTCGGCTAATTCCTAAAGATTCGGCAATTGACTACGTAATCGGCTACTTCGAAGAAGATGGTTTTGCGTCGAAGCAATGAAAAGAGGCAAGTAAATAGCCGATCGGTGACGATAGCCGTAACAATTAAGGCAATAAAGACTCCGAAGGGAAATAAAGTTGAGATATTGTGTTCTTTTCTTTAAATATCTTGTAATCGTATCCTTTTAGGGTCCGTGTCATGACCAGGGTATAAATATAAACCCTTGGCCATTGTAAAAGGTGTTCACAACCAAATCAATACAACCGGCCCCGTGCCAACTTCGAGTCCTTTGTCGTGTCGTCGAGTTCTTCGAGAGGAATCATCGATCCGTCGACCTCCGTAAGTATTGGCAACCTTGTTATCATGTCTAGTATCATGCCGTGGATTTAGATAATGATGCAAGTAGTCTTGTTTATTATCGATGATCGTGCGGCGGATCTTTGCTTAAAAATCAAGAGGTCTTCGCTTGTGTTTTGCTTATGAGTAGATGTCGTGCGGCGGATGTTTGCTTGTATGCTTAGCAAAAGCAAGATAGTTATCGGCTCCTGTAGATTTGGCAAAATCTATTAGGTTCATTAAGTTATCGTGTTGCATGTTTTATATAATCTTTATATATTTGCAATCACTCTTTTGCCCAAGTGTATGTTGATGATATTATCTTTGGCTCGACGAATGAAGATCATTGCAAGGAATTTGGTGCATTGATGTCAAAGGAGTTTGAGATGTCCATGATTGGAGAGCTTACTTTCTTCCTTAGGTTTCAAGTGAAGCAATTGAGAGAAGGCACATTTGTATCTCAAGAGAAGTATACCAAGGATGTGCTAAAGAAGTTCAAGATGGAAGATCGTAAGCCAATCAAGACCCCAATGCCTACAAATGGACACCTCGACCTTGATGAGGACGGTAAACCTATTGATCAAACTCTCTACCGTTCTATGATTGGTAGTTTGTTATATCTTACCGCATCTAGGCCCGACATCATGTTTAGTGTGTGCATGTGTGCTAGATTTCAAGCAAAACCTAAGGAATCCCACCTAAGTGCCGTAAAAAGAATCCTTAGATATGTAAAGCACACCCCAAGCATTGGCCTTTGGTATCCCAAAGGAGCTACTTTTCAACTAATAGGCTATTCCGATTCGGATTATGCCGGTTGCAAAGTTGATAGGAAGAGTACCTCCGGAGGTTGCCATTTGCTTGGAAGATCACTTGTATCATGGTCATCTAAGAAACAAAATAGTGTGGCTTTGTCTACCGCGGAAGCGGAATACATAGCCGCCGGAGCTAGTTGTGCACAAATCCTATACATGTCACAAACTCTTCTAGACTATGGTGTTGAGCTTAAAAGTGTACCACTTCTTTGTGATAATGAAAGTGCGGTAAAACTTGCTAACAATTCGGTTCAACACTCCCGCACTAAGCACATAGATATTCGTCATCACTTTCTAAGGGATCATGTTTCAAAGAAAGATATCTCTCTAGTTGGTGTAAGAAGTGAAGATCAATTGTCGGATATCTTCACAAAACCTCTTGATGAAGTAACCTTTTGTAGGTTGAGAAGTGAACTAAATGTGCTTGATCTAAGTAACTTCACTAAAAGATGATCTTGCGTTGGTACCTTGCATTCATGTTTAAATTATGTACGTGCACATAGGCTTGTCTAACTCAGTTAAGATAACCGCCCTCAAGCGTGTGAAGAAGCTTAATCGTGGTTTAAACTTGACAAGCAACGAGATTCAAATTCAAGTATTGCATTGCATATGCATGTTTGTTGCTTGATCATTCTTTTTCGGTTAAGTTTTGAGCACCCTCTGAGATCGTCCATTTTAGGGGGAGCATTCCACGCTCTAGTTGTAACTATACCCCTATTAATGGCCTTACGGTGTTCCTCGTCCTCATTCATTGCCTATTTTCACTAAAAAGAGCTAAGCCAAAGGCTAACTATTTGAAAAACCAATGAGGGTGTTAACACTGGATTCTGGTATACTCAGAATGACAGGTGGGCCAGTGTGAGAAAAGGCTGTCGAAGAACAAGTATTCAAAGGTGTTCGGCAAAATCTATGCGGTCGGCTAATTCCTAAAGATTCGGTAATTGACAACGTAATCGGCTACTTCGAAGAAGATGGTTTTGCGTCGAAGCAACGAAAAGAGGCAAGTAAAGAGCCGATCGACAACGATAGTCGTAACAATTAAGGCAATAAAGACTCCGAAGGGAAATAAAGTTGAGATATTGTGTTCTTTTCTTTAAATATCTTGTAATCCTCTCCTTTTAGGATTCGTGTCATGACCAGGGTATAAATATAAACCCTTGGCCATTGTAAAAGGTGTTCACAACCAAATCAATACAACCGGCCCCGTGCCAACTTCGAGTCCTTTGTCGTGTCGTCGAGTTCTTCGAGAGGAATCATCGATCCGTCGACCTCCGTAAGTATTGGCAACCTTGTTATCATGTCTAGTATCATGCCGTGGATTTAGATATTGATGCAAGTAGTCTTGTTTATTATCGATGATCGTGCGGCGGATCTTTGCTTAAAAATCAAGAGGTCTTCGCTTGTGTTTTGCTTATGAGTAGATGTCGTGCAGCGGATGTTTGCTTGTATGCTTAGCAAAAGCAAGATAGTTATCGGCTCCTGTAGATTTGGCAAAATCTATTAGGTTCATTAAGTTATCGTGTTGCATGTTTTATATAATATTTATATATTTGCAATCACTCTTTTGCCCAATCTAGATTGATACGGTTCGGCTCTTGTTAGTTTATACAGATCTATCTATGTTACAATGAGTTGCTTTCATGTTGTTTCTATAAGTAGATCTTATATCTATAAATAGCCGAATTAGTTTGAATCTAGATTGTTACGTGTTGCGGGTTCATGCATGCTATCCATGTTTAAGCTTTGATGACGCTAGGTATCGTGCGGGAGATGCAGGCTTTAGATTAGTTTAATCATGTTTGCTTACGTGTTTCCTTCATCATGGACCCCAATTCGGCTGATTGTCGAGATTGGTTATGTTTTAACTTATAGTCAACTATGAGTCGTCCGTACGTCCTTTTTTCATGCATGCGCATTCGACAATCAGTGATTTACGTGCTATATGTCTGTTTTAGCCGAACGTTCCATAAAACCTGTTGGCAGACAGCTTTCATAGCTGTGTGTCGTTGTAAGTGGCTTCAGGGCCGTACATATGGAACTGTCTGGTGTTACCCGGCACGTTCCAGTTTATATCTAATGACTTTCATCCCTTGTTAGTTTCAGGTCAAACTGACTGGCACGTTCTCGGATTCAAAACACCCGAGCACCCGATTGAAGTCACGCTTTCCGGCTTGCTGTGTGTGAGACGCAGCGTGTCACATTTTGCGTCAACAGAGGGTTTGAGTGATGGTTCTCATTCTATGTCCAACATGTTTTCTTTCTGGTCTCCTTGGTGTTGGAATTGGTGTGAGAGAGAGCAAAGGGAGAGATAGGAAAATTTCAATGCATGTCTGGCTTCGGATCAAGGTCCGGACGCTGTTTATTCCTCCGGTCCGGACTCTCTTTTGCGTCCGGACTCGTCCCTGTGCTCCCTGTTTTGCTCCGATCGCGAGGTCCGGACGCAAGTTTTCTACGGTCCGGACCAATCCTCTTGCGTCCGGTCGCCCTCCCCCACTGTGCACCTTCCCCGCACAGTGTCTCCGGACGCACCTGTTCCCTGCGTCCGGACCCAATACCACGTCCGGATAATTAGAGTACAGAGAGCATGTCATGTCTGTTTCTCTCCGGTCGCGTCCGGTTTCTCGTGTCCAGACATCATTCTGCGTCCAGAGTCCGTTTTTCTCCCGAGATACCCCCGTGCTCGCCCTCTTCTGTCTCCACGCTGTTTTTCCCTCCTGCATCCGTTCAAACCGCCCACCGCCGTTTCGCCATTCGCGCTGCCCTCCTGCTCCTCGCCGCCGTCGAGCCTCGCCACCGGCCCCTTCCTGCGGGCCCGCGCGACTCACCCTCGCCCTCGCCCTCTGCTCGCCGAGCCCTTTGTTTCGTGCGTCACCCCTCTGTCCACCAGTGCTGCCGCCGTGCGCCACCCCCCCCCCCTCTACTCTGCCTCCCGCCGAGCAGTCCCCCTTACCCTCTCTCTAGGGTGTCCCTCTGCACCCTAGAACCTCCACCACCCAACCACAGCAACCACCCCCCTGCCACCACTTTCCCCTCACCACCTCAACAGCCTTCTCCCCTAGGGCTCCCTGTTATCTCCCACCCTAGGGTCTCAGATCGAATTGTCGATCGCACGTTTTGACCGTCGTTGATTCATTCTCTATGTGGTGTCCCATTCCGTTGCTCGACTTGCATTGGATCGACGCTTCTTACCTCAGGTAGCCGGCAGTTTTCATTCTATACTTATCTATATCCTCGCTTCCGATAGGCTTTTCGCGCCCCTAGAATTTATAATGCTTATATACTTCCTCTCTATTCTATCTTATGGCAGTCGGGTCAGTGGCAGTGACAAAGAACTCGGGGCAAAGCCCGCGAGTATGGATTGAGGCAAAGCCTCACAAGATTGTCAGTGGCATTGCAGGCCTCTTGCAGTTGACAGTGGATTTCATATTTGATACTCAGAGGCAGTGGTCAGTCTGACAGTGGGTTCTCACAGTTGACAGTGGCAGTGGCACTTGGGCCTCTCTTCAGTGTTGTTTGCAAGTTGATTGCTTCCTATGGCTCGCGTGAAGAATGTTGTTGGTGGTCCCGGTGACGATGAGCCGCCTCGCCCTCCCCCTCCCACTACTCTGCAGAAGAGGAAGGCCAAGGCGAAGGTTCCAGGCAAGAAGCGGAAGCTTCTGGACAGAGACGCTCTAGCAGCGATCGCAACAGCAGAAGCAGCAGACAGGGTCGAGCGTGGTGCTGCGCTTCACATTGGCACTCGCACTCATTCTACTACTTCTATTTAGTCCTCACAGCCCCCGTCAGAGTACGCAGACGCAGCTACAGAGACAGTTCAGCCGACTCCTCCCCGACGGTCTACCCACGCTGTGTCGAGGTTGCTCCTCGTCCTGAGGGTCCTCGCCGTCACGACCGAGTTCCACGGGCAATTCCACCTCCTCCATCCATGGCAGGGCCCCCAGTGATGCCCGTGCATGTGGATCTTAGTTTGGCTTCCACCAGGCAGGTCTGTGAGCTTCGGATGATAGAGCTTGAGGAGTGGTGTCCAGTTCAGAGGCACCCGGACGCTCCTTCAGGTTGGTGGCACCCTTGCCACAAGGACTTCTACGACGCAGCCCGCACCATGAGGATCCAGCTGCGACCCCACTGAGTGTGCCCTCTTGAGAAGATCATAGAGACCGGTGGAGAGGTGTTTCGACGTCTACTCACGTACCTTCCTGGGCTGGCAGACCTCCTAGACCGCTCGGGGAACTACGTCGAGCACTGGGTCAGGGAGTTCTACGCTTCAGTTTGGATATACCCTGACCATGAGTTCTTCCAGTACACCTTCAGAGGGGAGCGCTACAGGATGTACCTGACAGCCCTCAGAGAGCGACTCCACCTCACCCAGTACGAGCTCAGGCTTCACAGACAGTGCTTCGGGGAGTGTGACCCCCACGCAGAGCTATTGGAGGCACTCCACCGTCAGTTGACCATGTCTCCCCGTGCTTCCAGTAGCCGTTCGGTCCCGGTTCCCGTCGTCACCCCAGTGAGTTGCTCTCTCACATTCGTCTCCTGAACGACGTGTTCCGCCGCACTCTACTTCCGGGCACCGGCTACCGTGACGCGCTCACGAACCTGCAGCAGTACCTCCTGGCCGCTGTTGTGACCCAGACACCGTTCGATATTGCGGATTTCATCATGTGTGAGATGGAGGACACCATAGCAGATGGGATCGTATCACACAGGCAGTTACCCTACGGTCACTGGATCAGTTCTCTGCTAGTTCTCACTCTTCGCAGTCACCCAGCCCTCAGTCGCGAGCTTGCTGACTCACCTTTAGTGTTCCAGATCTACATGATGAGTGCAGTGATCGATGGTCGTCGGGGCAACAGAGCTCTCAGGAGAGTTCGCAGAGTTGTTCCAGCCAGAGAGATGGATGAGATTGACGCCCAGGACGCGGCGATGCGTGCAGTGGCTCAGGGAGAGCTAGCTGACCTTGAGAGGTAGGAGGATTTGGATCAGGGCACAGATCCGATCCCGTCAGACAGTGACGACGACGACTACCGTCCACACCGCCCTGCTCCACCCTGTCCAGCAGCAGCTCACGACGCAGAGGTCGGTCCCTCCAGTGAAGCTCCACCTCCAGCACCTACCGACCCTGTCCTTCTCAGAGTTCTGGACAGGCTCGATACCTCTCAGCAGCAGATGGTGGTCATGATGGACCAAGTTCAGGCCCGACAGTACCAGTTCCAGGAGCAACTGCTAGCGAGTCAGGCGATGACTTTTCAGTTCATGGGATACATTTTGCAGCACACTGGTGCTCCACCTCCTCCTTTCCTTCAGAGGCCGCCGCAGTTTCAGTTGGGTCCGCCTCAGTTTGGCCCAGCTCAGTCTCAGTTTGGACAACCTTTAGGGTTTTCTCCTCAGCCGCCGCCTCCTGGCGTGCCTTACTTTGTCCAGCACCGGCGCCCTCGTCCTCGTTCTACACTGCTCCAGTGGTTTCCACTGCTCAATACTTGGGTCGCCCGGCTACGCCTCCAGGACCATCTAGGCCAGTGACTCCCACTCCTGCTTCACAGTCCTCAGGTGGATAGCATAGTTTGACTCCTTCAGGGCCGTTTCAGTCTCCAGTCAGGAAGGTCACTCAGTGGTTTGACACGATTGGGCAGACGACGCAGTTCACGCCTATCACGACGGGGTTTACCCGCTACTCAGCGTCTGCCAGGCTTGGTGGTACAGCTCGTGACCTCTCAGCTACCTACAGTGCCCTCACCGGCCTTGGTAGCCCTGTAGACTACCAGCCCTCTCTGCCGGAGCCAGCACCACAGACAGGTGGCACGTTACCCTCCTCAGTGCCTTCGTCGGAGGCAGCGCCAGTCACTTCTACTCCGGTGCTCCAGGCAGTCGAGACTCCAGTTGTTAGTGAGCCACAGGGCCAGACTGGTGCAGTGTCAGCGACAGAGACACCACTCGCAGTTCCTACTTCAGAGTCTGAGCCTGCTCCTTCAGTGTCAGTTCCCGCTCCAGACTTGCGTAGTACAGAGGCATCGGCACAACTAGAGACAATGGTTCTAGAGACACAGTCGTCTGATGTTCCAGCAAAGTCCGTGGCCAACGCTACAGCTTCTACTTCTGTGGCCACTGCTCCAGAGACAGCTCCAGACACAGCCGGTTCGGGTGACAACGACTCCAGTCCCGACTACGAGCAGTTCGACCTCCGCGCTCGTGACCCGGCTGCTCCTCCTGCACCTAACGCTTAGTTTTTGGTGCTTTGTCGCCAAAGGGGGAGAGAGTGAGAGTATGCTAGTGATAGGGGGATTTGAGAGTGAGACTTGGTTCTTTTGATGTGCTTTCTTACTCATGAATCATGTTTACCCTATCGCATACATTTGTTTTTGTGTGATGATACACTTACCTGTGGCATTTGTGGTTCACTCCTTTATATTATGTCACATGCTTTTGGCCCTTGCTATGCTTACGTGCTTTACTTTGATATATACATGTGGTTAAGCATATCTCATGTACATGCTCTTAATTCATATCCTCAGTACATGTTGTGGCTTGGATTATTTAAGCATGTATCTTTCATTCATATTCACTAACCCATGCTTAGATAAGCCAAGTCACATGAAAACCCAAAATAAAACTCTCTTTTCATACTCTATGGTGTATTGTCGTCAATCACCAAAAAGGGGAGATTGAAAGCATCTAGGCCCCTAGAATTTTGGTGATTAACGACAATGCAAGATTACTATGACTAACGTGTGTTTTGCAGAGGCAAATAAGAAAGTTAGGTCATGGTAATGGATGGTTGATTGGACTATCATGATATATGTGCCCCGTATCGGAATCGTTTCGGTTTTCAAAGGATTGGCGAAAAGGTTGAAGATTAAACTAGGTCTAAGTGTCATTGGAGTTGAGAGACATTTAGAGTAGTTTAGCACCTTTATTTTTCCTTTGGCCGTACTATTAAGAGGGTTCTATCTAGTAGCTTGACCTAGGAGAGGCTTAGTGATAAGGTGTGGTGCACACTTGTCAAACTAGCACTAGGAAGCTTTAGAAAAACTCCTTGAACCAAGAAGAGCAACTTCCACGTTGGAAGGAAGGTGATCTGGCTCTGTTAAGAGCTCCGGACGTAGGTGTTACCCCGGATCCGAACCATCGGCTGTGCGTTCGGACCCTAGGGTTCACTCAGCGTATACATGTGCGTCCGGACGTAGTGAATAGTGTTGGGTCCGGACTGTATGTTGCATCCGGACCCTACACAGAGAGCTCTAGAGCGGGAAGAGGACCGGACGCTGTCCGGAGTGTTGCGTCCGGACTGCCTTGTGCGTCCGGACCGCACACAGAGAGCTCCGGAGAGCTAAAATCGATCCGGACGCTGTCTGGTGGTGTGCGTCCGGACTGCTTTTTGCGTCCGAACTCACTGTGTTGCAGTGCTGAGAACAGAGAGTCAAGGGGGTCCGGACGCATGCTTGATGGTCCGGACCCCAGCTTAAAAGAGCGTCCGGAGTGACGCAGAAAGGCACAAGTAGTGCCTAATGGCTAGGGGTTTGCTTGGGGGGTATTTATACTTCCCCATCAGCCCCAAGGTATCTCTCTTGCCCATTCCAACTGCTGAGATTCACTTGTGAGAGAGCAAGTTGTGCAAGAGCCCTAGTGAGAGTGTGAATTGCAACTCCATGTGTTGATTCTCACTAGTTTCTTAGAGTTAGCAAGTGTGCATCCATTCATTCACTAGACTAGCCTTGGTCAAGTGAGAGTTAGTGCTTGTTACTCTTGGTGATCAACATCACCTAGATGGCTTTGCGGAGGTTTGCTTGGTGATCATCCGTGGTGTTCCTTGTGGATGACCCAAGTTCGATTGTGATCGGTTGTGGGCGATTCACCGAGCCGGAGTGGCGAAGAATCAGCCCGTAGTGAGCACTTAGTCCTTGCGCGGACTAAGGGAGAGCGATACCGTGCGCGGTGCTCCAACGAGGACTAGGGGGGAGTGTCGACTCCTCGATACCTCGGCAAAAAGTCATCGTGTCTATTTCCTTTGCCTCCTCCCTTACTTATTGCAATTACATTCTTGATGCTTGACTAGAATTGCATAGGGCTTTACCGCTTTCATTGTCATGTCTTGCTTGTTTATCTAGGATACACTTAGGAAAACACTAGAGGGTTAATTGGCTCTTGTTAGGTTTTAATATAGCTTAGAAATTTAAAAGAGCCCAATTCACCCCTCCTCTTGTGCATCTTGATCCTTTCAATATGTTATGTAATTTACTCGTTCTAAATTATAAGGTGATTGACTTTTGTATATATATATATATATATATATATATATATATATATCAAAATTAATATACCAAAAAATCAAATTTAAATCGGAGGGGGTATTAAAAATTGTGAACTAAATATCCCCAGTTAAGATGGTTGCATGGAAATATATACATATTAGGTTTAAGTCTTCTGATGACTTGACACTAATACTCATCTTTTCTGTATATTTATTCTAGAATTTAATAGTGTGTTTATATAAAGTAAAGGTAACTATATACATACCTGTGATTGTGTGACCGTGTGTGCATCTGCCTGGCATCCCAAACACTCCCGGCGTCACGAGGATTCAAGCATATTTGACCAAATCTGTAAAAAAATACTCAATTTTTGTTTACACTGAACATGTACCATTAGACTAGCTATGGAGTATATTTTTTAAGTAAACCTATTTGGAGATACAATGTCGATATTATTTTCTATAATTTTGATCATAGTTAAAAAAAAGTCCTGTCCTAAACCTAATTACATTCTTTTTTAAGATGGAGGGACTAACTATAATATTTTACATACTCTTTTTCAGAAATGAGTGGTGTTTTGGGTTGTGTTCGTGCAAACTGAGTTTGATACTTCAGTTGATATTAGGTTTGCCTTAACTGTGGAGTATCAGTTCTATAATATGTATAATCAAATTTTCTATGTTTGGTTACAAACATACTAAAGTAGGAAAACTCAGTCACAAAAATCTTTCTAAGTTAAAATATCTTACGCTCATCTAATTTATATGACAACAAATACTAATATTTATATTATATAAATTGTATTATTAGATTCATATCATCGAACATAATTTTACAGCATACCTAGTTGGTGTCAGAATTGGATGATAACTTTCTTTATACATCTGATCAAACTATGAATATGGTTACTGGTTAGATACGGTTGCTTGTTGTCCTCCTGGATTTCTCGATTTACGTTCTCCAGTTTATATGGGTGTTCCTATTTTTATAGATTTTTTTGTAGGACTTAATAACTTCGTTCTTTGATAAACTGACATATCTATTAATAGTGAAACCTCTATGATAACTTTGCCAAACTTCGATCAATCCCGATCTTGCATTCACATAGGGTGATAATTTAACATAAAAAAATCTATGGAAAAATGAATGGATGAAATGTTTTTTTTGGACGTATGGGGTGTTAGCTAGAGAAGTCGATGTTGATGTCGAGTGTGTCATTTATTTAGAGAAAATTGCTATTATAGGACTCTGAAACAATGTGCTTCGTTATCATAGGACTTTAAACATCGATTTCGCTAAAACGACCCTTGAAACGTTTATTATACATGACATTTGACTGTTTTAATTAATTTTATCAACTAATACATGTATTTTTCCTTCAGGTGACCGTATTGCTCTCAAGTGTTCAAATGACATGGCCGCTGCCTTGCTGGTCGGCCGCATGGCACTGGCCGACGCCCTCGGTGGTCGCCTGGACATGGCCGCCGGCCGCCTTGGCTGGTTTGCTGGCTAGGCGGCGCCTTGGCTTGCTGGCTGGCTGGCCGCCCGCGAGGACATGGCTGACCTCGTCCTAGACTCGCTGGAAGCCGCGCTGGGCGTCGTGGCAGCCGTGCTGAGCGACGGGGACGTCCTGGGCGTGCTGGCTGTCGTGCTGGACGCGTTGGCCGCCGTGAACAGCGTGCTGGCCGTCGTCCTGGTCGCGCCAGCCTGTCCGGACAGCTCTAAGGCGCCCCGTGCGTCCAGGCCATGGCTGGGCGACGTCGAGGGAGGGGCGGGTGACGTCGCAGGTGGGGCGGCCGCCGGCGTGGGCGCTGGCCAGTCTGGCCAGCCCTAGGGCACCCGGGGCGTCTAGGCAGCTAGGGCTGGGCGACGTCGAGGGGGCAGGGGCGGGCGATGCAGCCTCCGGCGTGGGAACGGGCTGGGGATGCATCTCGCCGGGTATGGCAGGGTGGCCGCCGGCGTTGGCGTGGGTGCGGCCTGGGAGACGAGAAAACGAAATGTCGATCTCTTACGTGAATAGGCAGAAGGGCAATACGGTCACATCAAAGAAGAATACATGTATTTTAGTTGATAAGATTAATTAAAATAATCAAATGTCATGTATAACAATGTGTCAATGTTTCAAGGGTTGTTTTAGCAAAGTCAATGTTTGAAGTCCTAAAATAGCGAAGCCCATTGTTTTGAGTCCTATAATAATAATTTTCTCATTTATTTATGACTAGAGGAGATTATAACAAATCTAAGCATGGTTCAGCTAGTACACCGTAACGCCGGCACAAACTAACTAGTGGCGGGATAACTACTTGGGAAACCCCACGCGCGCATTAGACATGCAAAATGACATTATTATTGCTCTATAATAATCAGGCAGGGCGTTTTGGCTCATTAAGGTCTCCATCACATTCACAGATATATATGGTTCACATCCCTTGCTTGGTGCTTGCAGCAACAGGTTGCCTAGCTAGCTAGTGGGCGTGGACACCAGCTCGGACTCACGTAAGGATGACTCGAGATCGGGATTACTCTAATCGGCCAATAATTGCAAGGCGCACTCACAAGTTATAATTACAGTAAAAAATAATGAAATATACTATTGCAGCTGATGACTCTGTGATCTATATTAGTCAGTCAAATGTTGATGCCAATTCTATGCTTGCAAGTTATGGGAATGCCTCGTGGAATATGCGGAGGGATAAGCAGAGAGGTCCAATTAGTGTGGTTGTTTAACAGCTGAGCTAGCATTGGTATGGTCTCTTGGGACCAATTATATATTTAGGGCATGTTTGAGACTGCTCCACGAACTCTGCTCCTCCATTGTGGAGTAGCTCCATAAAAAATTGGAGTTTGTGGAGTACCTCACAACTCCATCTTTTTTTCTGGAGCTGCGTGCTGAAGCTGAAACTGTTTGATAAAAAAACGTGGAGCAGAGCTGAAAAACGTGGAGCGGAGCAGTCCCAAACAAGCCCCCAGAGAGAGAGAGAGTGTTCTTTTAACAAAGTTACGTGCATTTGGACTCAAGGAATCCACGCGATTTTTGTAATCGCAACTTCTTCCACGGAGCAATAAGATGTAAAGTTTTGGCACATCTGGTAGTACTGCGAGGTCCAATTGACAAAATGAAAAAAAAAGAGTAACTTTGTTTAAGAACAAGCGAGCACAAGCCATGGTTCGTTTGAGGTTATCAAATAGAATCAGTCTTATTTTTCAATTAAGAAAAATTATTTTTCTTTCATAACAAATAAATCTCACATATCAGCCGTAACCCAAGTTATTAGGACCGGACCGGAGATCGAACCGGTGAGGCCATCAGTTCAATGGTTCACTGGTCCAACCGTTCAGAACCGGTTGAACCGCCGGTTCAATTGTTTTGGACCGGTTACATCGAACCAGTCATAAATATATTGAACCGGTATATATATATATATACACAATTTAATTGTTTGATTCATACATATGTAGATACAAATACAGAATGACATGTTCTTAAATTTAAAACATCAAGTGCCTGAACAATCTCGTGATAATTCAAAGCATAATGAATAGAATAATAATTGAAATATTCACCATGGCAAAATATTCACCTAAAATAGAGTGCATCATTAATAAAGAGCTCATTGTGATAATCAAAATAATATATTATTTATTTAATTTAGAGTTCACTTGAAAAAGTTATTAAATTTTGAAATTTAAAAGGTAATGCTGATGTCACCTGATGCTAGTACTGCCAAAAGTCAACGTAGGAGCACCACACGCATGCAACATTCATACTCTCGTGAGTCTTGTAAAAAAAACTCTCATGAGTACTACAGGTCTACAATAGCAGTATGACGGGCCAATCAAATGACAGGTCACAGGTGCATGCAGCAGACGCTCCACCAATGAGGAGGATCGAGGCGGGCCTGCCAGGTGCATGCGCTCGAGGACTGCATGTGCGCAAGCGCCATTACACGGACCGGATCGGTTCGACTAGAACCGGTCGGTTCAACCGGTTTTTACCGGTTCGATTACATAGACGGTCTTTTAAGTGAATTGGACCGGTCTATGCTCTGGTTCGGACTTTTACCGGTTCGACCGTCGGTCCTGTCCGGTACTAATAACTAGGGCCGTAACTTTAATAAATCATGCTGAATAGATTCATGATATTCCAGTGAGACAACAATAGTCAAATCTTGCAGATAGAGATATCCTTTATGCTTGACGAGAAATACGACATGCGTCTTTTGATGCCATGCTATTTTGCTCCTCACCGCCCGTTGTGACACCTTTTATATATGCACACTTTGATGAAAGAGCCTGTGCATTTCGTGCTAAATAATTAATGGTGATGAGATCGTTCAGTCAAAATAGCCAAATCTCTATTATGAAACTTAGCGAATCGCATAAAAAAGAAATTTGATGATCTTGAATTTCGAATTAAGAACCTGCGGGCTGAGTATACTACATGAACTAGTTATTTTAAGCTCAGTGATACGGGATTGCTAACATTATTAATACTAATATGGTCATAACTCTATTCTCTCCACTATTTAATTATAGAACATATGCAAGAGGAACCACGATTCTTTGCCCCAAACATATAAAATCAAATCCATCAATAAAATAATCTCTTAGGATCCTCGGAAAATACATATCAAGAACCGTTAAACTCCATTGAAAGTTCATAACCACCCGTTGTTAATAATTAGCTAGCTAATATAGTGTGCATCTAATAAGTTTATTAGCTGGCGAACTAGTACTTCCTCCATCCCAAATCATAAGACATCACAAGAATCTTGTTGAGTCAAAGCATCTCAAGTTTGATAAAAAATATAAAGAAAATTATAAAGATTTATAATATTGAATATGTATACTAAACAAATACTATTGATATGATATTTAGTAACATCTAAATATTATTATATTATCATATATGTTTGGTCAAATTTAAGATGTTTTGAGTCCACAAGATTCTTGTGATGTCTTATAATTTGAGATAAAGGAGTAGCTAACTATTTTTTAGCTGAACGCTATTTAGATCTATCAGCTAATAGATGGTTGGATTATTGAACTAGATTTGTTTATAAAATGCCCCTTGTCTCGTGTGTGGGGTGAGGAGCAAAGGATAGCGGAAAGGCAAAAGAGTTTTGTCAAACTATTAATTGTTGGTTATTAGCTAAGTTTGTCTTGTTAACGAGATAACCATTGGTTTTCAGCTAATGCAAGCCTGTTTCGACACTAGCTATTTTTATCAAACAAGCCGTAATAAGTTTTAATAATTTTTTAAAAAAACGCATAACAATCTTACCACTAAAAATTCCTCTACAAATTTGCACAATACAATAATATGTCTCACGGACTAACCAAACTTGTTGCTGACTTAATTTGCTGGCGAGTTACCAATCATGATTATGATGTTGTTTGTTTTGGTGAAATTCGGCTTATGCCGATTTAGAAAAACACGGTTCGTTCGCTAAAAAATACTACTAAAATAGTGTTGACAGATGAGACCTATATAACTAGCTTGGACGAATCCATAGGGGTAAAAAGAGAAAAAAATCAACTGGACAACCGACGGAACTGCTAATTTGGGTTTGGTAACCACGCCATACGCACGCAGTTTCGAGCTCAATAATAACCCTGATAAAGGCCGTATTTGATTCATATCCAAACATTGCCGCATCGTGCCGTAATTACCGCGCCACATTTTTTGCTTCCGTTTGGTTTGTAGCGGCAGTTGTGGCATACCAAACCCTCGTCAACGTTTGCCATTTCATTTTTTTTACGCCAAAGCCTGCCGCGTGGAAACATATCAAACCGGAACGCCTGGAAACGAATATATGGAATAATTAAGAACATTAATAATGTTACGGTTATCCAGTACGACCAAGTCGAAGCAGAGATTATACTCATGTTGTGCCCACACTTTGTAAAACTGATTATACGACTCAGGTCGCATCCACTAGTATATTTAGCTACTAATTTCAAGCAAACAATCAAGTTAAAAACCACCATGTTCCAAAAAAAAAATGGCCTAGAAGATAAAACCTGCCAGTCCGAGCAATAGTAAGCACCATGTTAGTATGTAAATAAGGTTGTTGTTATGAGCCTGTTTGGGACTGCTCCGCTCCCGTTTTTTCAGCTCCGCTCCATGAACTCCATCATAGAGCTGCTCCACCGTGGAGTTTGTGGAGAAGGTGGTAGTGTTTGGCACGTAGCTCTGCTCCAGCTTGTGTAATGGATTGTTTTCATGCGAACAAACCATTATGCCCCTGATTAAAATTACACTCCATATATTCGAACACCTATCTCAAGATAGCAGTAAGCATTAAAAAAATGTCCCATAAATTTCAATCGAACATTACAAAAAATAAAAAATAAGTCATAATTCAAATACAAATAATTATCTCATAAATTCGATCTAACATTAGAGGTCATAATTCAAATAAAATAATTGTCCCATAAATTAAACAAACACCATTATTCAAATACAAATAATGTTGTAAGCACTAGCACTACGAATTCTAGACCCAAGCAAGAGACAGAGCAGTGCCTTGGCCGGACGGAGGAGGAGACGGGTACGGGGACACAATTCCATTTCAGCGAGCATTCACTGGATTCAAATCCAACGAACGATTAGTTGCTCCAACAACTTTCCTTTTTTGGAAAAATATAATTTCCGCAATTTTCTATTTCTAGAAAGTAACTAAGTTATACATGTATGTTACGTGACATAATTTATTCCTCTAACTTATACTGGTGACTTCGATAATACAAATTTTTGAAGAATAGAACTTGTCATCATAACTTTTCATTATAACTTTTTTGATAATTTTTTTACGTAATCTAATAGACAAACAAATTATGTTGTACTATTATTTTTGTACATAGTTTTCATATTTTATATGAATATGTTATGATATTAATTTGTACATATAAATTCTTGAATATAACTTATACGTCTAACTTTACATCTAAGTCATTCATTAATTATATATGTAAAAAGTTGTGTGTATATATAATCTTTATATTTTTCTATGAAATTATGTTAATAAGTTTGTTTTGTCAAATATTATACATAAAGGCTACATGTTTAATTTAGTCACGTGATACGTTACATGTAGAAGTTATATGTGTAATTTTTGTCATGTTGAAGCCATATGAAGTCGATGTCTATAAGTTAAGGATGTAAGTTATATATATAAGTTATATGTATAAGTTATATGTGTAATTTTTATCATGTTGAAGCCATATGAAGTCGATGTCCATAAGTTATGGCTATAAGTTATATGTATAAGTTATATATATAAGTTATATGTATAAGTTATACGAACTTGCACATATAATAATGTAACTTTCTAAAAATAGAATTTTTTTTGCTAAAAATGGAAAATTTCAAAAAAAGAAAGTTACGGGATTTTTTTTACCAAAAATAGAAAGTTGCGAGTGATGTCTGATCGTTCGCTAGATTTCAATCTAGTGAGCGTTCGCTAATTAGCGGGGCCGGTACGAGGAGGGGAAAAGATCGGCTGTAGGAAGGATTACGGAAAAATAATTCAGTGGCAATAAGGGTAATTACCCCACAACTCCATGTGTGAGTAGAAAATAATAAAAATCTGGAGTACCCTTTGAGATGCTTCACAAAAAAGGTGGAGTTGACCTTCAACTTCATATTTTTCTTGGAGTAGAGTTTCTAGAGTTAGAGATGTTTGGCAACGTGGAGCTGGAGCAGAGCTGGGAAAACCGGAGCGGAGGAGTCCCAAACAGACCCTATATACGGAGTACTCCGTAATACTTATAATCTAACATTTTGCTCTACGGTGCATCTCGTGAGAGTGACATGGTACACTACGTTATGCTTATCAGACGTGACAATAGAAAGGAGAGCTCTAGCCGGTCAGCGAATCAGCGTGCACTAACAATGTCAACCAGCAAGAAAATTCTGTTTGTTTCTCTCCTCCAGTGGACCCGACCAGGTTAGGGTTTGGGCCAGCCAGCCAGCCACCTTGTTGGCTTGGGCCCTGGGCCCCGAAGCGCCCTCACGGTTCACGCTCCTGCCCGCTATAAATAGCGTCGCTGATCACCCACCTGTCTCCCACCCATCCCAAGAAGAGCCGCACCGCACCTCCCCGCCTTCGAGCCCAACCCTTCTCCCAACCTAGGAGCAAGCCGCCCCGCCGCGCCGCGTCTCGGCGTCCCTTCCCATTGCATCTGTTCCGAGCGAGCAGCAAGCACCTCGTCACCTCCTTCCTCCCCCCTCGCCTCTCGGCCGGTCCTTCCAAGGAGCCCGCTGGTCTCGGCGCCGCAGGCGGTCGCGTTCTGGACGAACGTGAGTTTTCCTTCCTCCCGACTTTTCCTCGCCCTCTGTTTGCTTGTTCATCCTGCTGCCGTGCCTTGCGTCGTGCGAGGAGTGGCCGGCGGTTTCGTCTGTGGTAGATTGTACGTACTACGTTGGCGTGGATCTTGGTGGGTCTCTTGAGGGCGGCGCTTTTGATTTTCGTTGGGAGAGACTAGAGACGCATCAGCTCTGTTTTAGGGCCCCAAGTTTGTGGTTGCCTTCCTCCCCTGTTTGTTGTAGGTGTCGGGAAATTTTCATTTTTTTTCGCCACGGGGTAACGAGGCGGTAGATTGGATCTCGCCAGGGGGTTTCGTGCTGCAAAATCGTTTTTTTTTGTGTGTGTGTGTGGTTGTTGTAAATAAGTCAATACTGCGCAGTAAATCCAAGTTACGTTTCTTCCCGTTGTCGTAGGGATTGTCCTTGTTTATTATCATATTCAAACCCTCGGATTGCAATGCCCAAGAAGATAATATTTCTTGTTTCTGGGGAACGTGCTGACTTTCTTGTAATCTTCTGTTATGCTAATCTTCTGTGCCCTTCTCTTCTTTTGTAAGACATTGCCAAGAGATACCCTATTCGGCTTTCGGCTGAAACAAATAGTAGTTCAGATTATACGAGCCATTAGACATTAGACTTTTTTTATTTTTTGTGTGGCCTTCTTGGAGAAACTTTTGGAACGGACACTGGTTTACAAATTAACTTCTTTTAAATTGACAGCTGTGTTTTTGTGGTCTATGTTGCCACAATGATATGTCCCCTGTACTTTAGGTATTTTTTGTGTGGCCTTCTTGGAGAAACTTTTGGAACGGGCACTGGTTTACAAATTAGCTTCTTTTAAATTGACAGCTGTGTTCTTGTGGTCTATGTTGCCACAATGATATGTTCCCTGTACTTTAGGTATATGTAACCCAAGATTTTCTAGAAGAAAATTACATGATTATAACAGGGGAACGAGCGAATCGCTGCCTCGCTGGTTTGGCTAGCATCGCGAGCCGTGAGCTAGGCCACACCCGGGTTCGAACCCGGTGCCCACGTATTTCCACTCAGGATGAGTGGGAATGGGGAAGCTCCCTGGTTCAAAAAAAAATTGATTATAACTTTGGAAATTGTCTTTGTTGATTAATTCCTAAAGATATGTATTGTATTGCCACTGCAATTTTGTATGCTATTCAACATTTTTTTTCCTCATCAGCTCTTTCCTCTTTAATTGAAATTGCTTACCGAATAAACTACTTTGTACTCACGATTCTCAAACATTTGTCCACTTCTGTATCTACTACCTTAGAGTTTTGATCCTGATAATTTGCTAATCGTTTGTGTTGCACTGCTGCCTAAGAAGGAAACTTACCCAGTTACCCTGTTTTGATCGACAGTTTTAAGAAGGGAACATTTGTGGATGCTCTAATGGAGTCTAAAGGTGGCAAAAAGTCTAGTAATAGTAATTTCATGTACGAAGCTCCCCTTGGTTACAAGATTGAGGACGTTCGCCCAGCCGGAGGAATCAAGAAGTTCCAGTCTGCTGCTTATTCCAACGTAAGAACTAAAACCCAACAGTTCAAGCAATGCTGTTCTAAATTTATTGCTCACGGATGCATTTCATGCTTTGGTTTTGATACTTATTATTTGATTGATCGTTTGTTTTGCAGTGCGCCCGCAAGCCATCCTGATATCCCCTCACATGCAATTCGCAGTAGAATAGGTTTTTTAATTCAGTTTTCCTGTTGTTTCGGTAGTTCTCCCTTGGCTGGCTGCATCCTCTGCTTGTGAGATTCCAAATTGTCTTCACCATCCTCTCCCTTCCTCTCCCACCCTCTCTTCCTTGCAACATATCATCCAATGGCGATGTCGGATTCTTGGGGCTCTTCTCCTGCCTCCCCTATTGGGTTTGAGGGCTATGAGAAGCGCCTCGAGATAACGTTCTCTGATGCACCTGTCTTTGAAGACCCTTGTGGTTGTGGCCTGCGCGCCCTCTCTCGTAAGCAGATCGACTCGTTCCTGGATCTTGCACGGTGTACCATAGTGTCACAGCTCTCCAACAAGAACTTCGACTCATACGTTCTGTCCGAGTCGAGCCTCTTTGTGTATCCCCACAAGGTTGTTCTCAAGACCTGTGGAACAACAAAGCTGCTGCTCTCCATTCCTCGCATCCTTGAGCTTGCTGCAGGGCTGTCACTGCCTGTTCTTTCAGTGAAGTACTCTCGCGGGACTTTCATCTTCCCTGGTGCCCAGCCAGCGCCGCACCGCAGCTTCTCGGAGGAGGTATCTGTGCTGAACGGTTTCTTTGGTAACCTCAAGTCTGGTGGCAATGCCTACGTGATTGGTGACACGTTCAAACCCAACAAGAAGTGGCATGTCTACTATGCCACAGAGGAGCCTGAGCATCCCATGGTGACACTTGAGATGTGCATGACAGGGCTGAATGCTAAGAAAGCTCAAGTGTTCTTCAAGAACTCTGCTGATGGCAGCTGCACATCAGCTAAAGAGATGACAAAGCTCTCAGGGATTTCTGAGATCATCCCTGAGATGGAGATCTGTGACTTTGAGTTCGACCCCTGTGGGTACTCAATGAATGGCGTCTTCGGGCCTGCAGCCTCCACCATCCATGTGACACCTGAGGAAGGTTTCAGCTATGCAAGCTATGAAGTAATGAACTTCAACCCTAGCTCCCTAGTTTACAGTGATGTGATCAAGATGGTCCTGGCAGGCTTCTCTCCTTCAGACCTCTCAGTTGCTGTTACCATCTTTGGTGGCCGTGGATTTGCCAAATCATGGGCCAAGGGTGCAGACGTCAATTCCTACATGTGTGATGATCTTGTAGAGCAAGAGCTTCCTGGTGGCGGTCTGCTGATATACCAGAGCTTCACTGCTGTTGCCTCTGGCACTGTGTCGCCGAGGTCGACCTTGGAGATGGATGGCTGGAGCAGTGATGGAATTGAGACGGCTGCAAAGAGTGATGCCATGGAGATGGATGGCTGGAGCAGTGATGGAATGGAGACGGCTGCAAAGAGTGATGAGATGTGTATTGGCTGCTGGGATGTTGCGAAGAAGGTGGTGAAGAAAGACGTGAACGCCTGAGTGAAGCTTGAGGTTTCTGGCACCTCTGGTTCCCTGTTCTTGTTTCAGTTAAGCAAGTTGGCTGGGCTAGCTGCAAGATGTTTCCTTTATATTTTCCTGCTCAATAAGTGCTCTAGATGGTTTGCTGCGTCTACCATAGTGAGCTGCACATTATTGTTTCGTCATTTTGTTTCTGGGGAGAATGATCTTGTAATGCTGCATATTGTTGTTTGATCATTTTGTTTCTGCTGTCGATGCCCTTGGTGGGGGAGAATGATCTTGTAATAAATTGCCTATTTCCACAATATATTAGTTCCTTTAGTTTAATCATTTGTTTGTTGATCCAGCGGTTGTGATTAGTACATGTAGCGTATTTTATACTATATATTGATATTAAAAAATTCTGTGTCTTCGCGATAAGCTTAATGATGCTGTTATTAGCTTTTTTAGTGTGAAATAAAAACACTGTATAGTGACTGATAAGTCGGGCTGAACAAGTGCACAAGGCAGCCGCAGGATGAACATGTCTTAGTATGAACACCGTGTCAATGCTTTGATTCACACTCCTGCTGGACAGATTTGTAACTGTGTCAGTACTTTAGAAGTTGAAGATTGTCGCTATTCAGAAATCTCTGCTCAACATCTCCCAGAATTTGATATAATTGACTTGTTAAATCTTGAGTTTTAACAAGTTGTTAATTTATTTGGCAAGTGAAAAAAAATCTATCTTCAACAAATTGCTATTTCAACTTGCTAAAATCAAAAAGCCTTGAACCCTTCTTCTACCTTCGGACACGGAGCAGAGGAGGGAATGCCGGCGACATACAGTAGGCTCAGGAAACTACTTCCTCCATCCCAAATTATAAGACTTTCCAAGAATGTTGGAGTGTCAAAGCATCTCAAGTTTGATCAATAATTATAGAGAAAATTATCAAGATTTATGATATCATATAGACATACTATAAAAATATAATGGATAACGAATCTAACGATACTTAGTTGACATCATAAATGTTATTATATTGTCATATAAGTTTGGTCAAACTTGAGATAGTTTGACTCTCCAACATTCTTGGGATGTCTTATAATTTGGAATGGAGGGAGTACTACAGTATCTAGCCAGCTTTCAAGAGCTCGACGCTCTGCGTGCTCTGTTCATCTCATCTCGTGGGTCGTGTGACGGTTGATTAGTTAACCATAGTGATGGTGGCGGTGTCGATCACCAGCCGGCTCACGGCAGGTTTAGGAACAGCACCGGGTCGGTGTCGGCGAACATGCTGGTGCCCCAGGAGGACCCCAGGTCACAGCCCGACGGCCACTTGAAGTGGTTCGGGTCCGGCAGCAGCTCCTTCACTCCGCCGCCGCCGCCAGCATCTGCTAGCCCGAGCCCTGGCGCCGCAGACGTGTCCGTCAACAACCCGCCGACGGCGGCAAGGGGCGGATCCAGGGGGTCTGGGGGCTGCAGCCCCCTGGCCTCCTTTCTTCATTAAATATATGTAAAAATCACTTTTTCTCCACTAAATTTCTTCAAAATTTACTCATTTCTCCTTTAAATCTTTATAAAATACACTTATTTCTCCATTAAATCTCTATAAAATTCTCTAAAATCTTCATTGTTCATCATGATATTTATAATTAGCCCCCCCTTGATCGCATCGTGGATCCGCCACTGGCGGCAACAGCTGCTTCGTCTCCGTGGCGACAACCGTTGCTGCGGGCTCCGTCGCGGTCGGCTTCTCCAAGGCGGCGGCTTCCGACGCGACGACGCTTGGAGTTCCAGAGCCGGCGGTCGCGACGGGGCCACGCGCTGGGCGGGCTCCTCATGTGGAAGCACCCCTGCGAGCCGGTCTGCTCCGGTCTGGATCCGAGGGTGGCGAAGCAGGCCGCGGCGCGCGGGAACGGGACGCGGGTCTCCCCGCCGACGTAGCAGGACCGGGCGCGGCAGGATGCGTCAACCGAAGCTGCACGATGCGGGTCTCCCCGCCGACCCCGCGATAGCAAGTCCTTTCCGTGCGCGAAGATATATGCGCGCGAGCCTGTGAATAGAAAAGTTATTTTGAGGAGTTGTTGGACAGGAAATTTTGTGTTTTTGCCAAATTAATAAGAATAACAACCTCATTTGAGGAGTTGTTGGAGATGCTCTTATGCAGTAAGAGTTGGGAGTGTCAGCAGTGCATTTCTGCACTGCTCCAGTTAGAGAATCTCCAACAACTCCTTAAAACAACTTGTTATCCTTATAAATTTGACAAAATCACAAAATTCCCTCTGCAACAACTCCTCAAACCAACTTGCTATTTTCCCAAGTTGCTATTCACGGTCTCCGCACGCGTCTATATTTAACAAGTTGCTATCCAACTTATTATCCTTATAAATTTGACAAAATCACAAAATTCCCTCTCCAACAACTCCTCAAACCAACTTGCTATTTTTTTAACTTCTTATCAGTCTCCCGCCTTTCATTTTTTTTTTTCAAAAGTTTGGCAAGTTGGAATAACAAATTGTTGGAGAGAGGAGTTTTTTTTACTTGCCAAATATTTTAGCAACTTGTCAAATCTAAAATTTAGCAAGTCAATTTTTCCAAGTTGTTAGAGATGCTCTTAACGCAGGAGAGCCACGCTTTAAGATAGATTTTTTTTTTTCCAAATGCTCACGAGCGCGAAGAAGAGCAAGCGCGACCACATATATCAAGACAAGTGAATTTCGCTAGCTTTTAGCTTCAAAGCTTCAGCGTCAATCCACTGTCTTCTTCTTGATGAATGACCTGTGGCAGGAGCTCCACTGTGCAAGGACAAAAAATACTAGAATCCTGGATCAAAGCTATTGGAGTCTGGTTCCGAACTCTCAAGTCATTGGTCCTACACGCATTTGCATATTAGGGTATCCGCAATGTTCCATTTATAAGCTAGCTCTAACCATTCTTCTTATATTTTAAGAGAAGATAAAGAAAAACTAGCTCTTAATTAAAAGTTGGACTCATACACATATTTTAGAGTCACGTGAGATTATCATGTGGACCTAATTATACTATGAGTCATTAAAAAATATAACACTATTAAAGAGGTTAGTTTAAAACTGATGATTGACTTACACCATTGCGATGCTCTTATAGCTCTTAGGGCAGTCCCAATGCAAGACTCTATCATAGAGTCTAAGACTATTTATTACCACTTATTTATTGTATTTTGCTGATGTGGCAGTATATTTATTGAAGAGAGAGGGTGAAAAAACAAGACTCCAAGTCTTATTTAGACTTCAAGTCCACGCTATTCGAGGTAATAAATAGGTTTAAGACTCTATGCTAGAGTCTAAGCGTATTTATTACCTCGAATATTGTGGATTTGAAGTTTAAATAAGACTTAGAGTCTTATTTTTTCACCTTTTTTCTTCAATAAATATACTGTCTTGTAAAATATCATAAATATGTGGTAATAAATGGTCTTGGACTCTACAGTATGATAGAGTCTTGCATTGTGAGTGACCTTATTAAATACGCAATAGAAATTAAAATTTGCTTGCAAAGAATCCTGATCGAGGAGACGACGAGAAAGATTCACACACAACTAAAGGTCCGCCGCCACCCTTTTTCCAGGGACAAAACTTGACCATTGACCTCTCTTTTGTGGCTGGCCGGCTGCTAAAAATGGAACAAGGACCATTAGACCTCGATGGCATGGTGTCAGTTTTTCTTTGTAAGTAGGTGTTGTGTGCGCCCCACACAAATCTTGAGCATCCAGCTACGTCCTGTTCGTTTAGCTTATCAGCTATCAAAAGAGTCTTTTTGTCTTAGAAAAATAGTCAAAAATGCATCAGCCGGCTTATCAGCCACCGAAAACAGCCAAGCGAACAGGCTGCTAATTTGTTCTTCGGATGAAGTAGTACTATATATCATTATGAATCAGCAAATATTGGGAATACAAGATGGTAGTGACATGCATTGTTCTTTGCGGTGTTTTGAATCGTTTATTACAACAAAAGGCTGTTCAAGATATTTTCATATGTATGATCCGCAACAAGAAAAAGTAAGCCAACACTTTAATAGCTGCGGCCTGGCCTTGATGGGTTAGCTGTTTACATGGCTCTATTTGCTTGTTCTCTTCAGCTAGCTGATTTTGTACAGATTAAATAGAGCTGATTTGCTTGTTCTTTAGTGGTTTGCTGTGAGCTGAGAGACTAAGCAAATAGAACAACCAATAAAGCTGTGAGCCATGTTTACATCCACAACAAATCACCCGTATAAATGAAAAGCCAATTTAATACCATCTGATCGACAACTGCAACTATTCATATGTTGCTCTATCTTTTCTCCTTGCATAGGGTGGTTTTGTTGTACCGTGTTATAGTAGATACATTCTCCAATAACTTAATAGGGAAAATACATAAAAACTATATTAGAAAACAATGTTCATCCATAACAATATAGAACTTAATGGTTTGATTTCAAATGTTGAGCAGTTCAACCTAGCACTAATTCCCTATATGGATATGAATAAGGAATTTTAGATGTTTATTCCATATATTTATGTGGTTTGCAGTTTTACTACAATTACTAGTAATACAATTAACTATAATTATCTCCATGGAAAAACAAGGAAGCTAAAAGTTAAAGGAACAAAGTCATCAAGTATTAATAGTCTATTAGTCTAGTTCATTGTTAAGGATCATGCCAACAAAGAGACGGCTCGTATAACATCTGAGAGCTCAAGGGAGATGGCTAAAGAAGCATGTACTAGCAAAGATCCAACTAGGTTAACAACCTCAAAAAGTTTAAAAGGGAATTGTTAGATGACTCGTTTAACTCAATATGGTGTGAGAAATTGGATATCTTCAAGGTAGTTGTCTAGGGAGATGCACCACCGAAGTGTCCCCTTTATCTAAAGTACTTGTACAACTTAAAAAAAGGTCGAAGGATTTACTAGATGACTCGTTTAAGTCAATATGGTGTGAGAAATTGGATATCTTCAAGGTAGTTGTCTAGGGAGATGCACCACCGAAGTGTCCCCTTTATCTAAAGTACTTGTACAACTTAAAAAAAGGTCGAAGGATTTACTTTGATATGGAGTTTCAAGACAGTTTTATAGCGAGATCCACAACTAGTGTCCTCTTTCATCTAAAGTACTTGTAGAACTAAAAATGGTCGAAGAACTTAACTCTGATATGGAGCTTGATCTGAATGACATTCTCACCTCTTATACTCGCAACTTGAGTTCATGATAACACTATCAACACATATGAGAAAGAAGTGGACACTAAACTGGTTTAAGAAGTAATTAAAGTATTGTTCTAAACAATATTATATTCGCTTAAACTTATTAACCTAACTTATCAACCATAGTATATTATATTTTTCTCTCACGACAAAACAACATTAGCCGGCTTGTACTTAGTCGTAATGGTATTTTGGCTCTTGTATCATGTATTTATTTTGCCTATCACTTCATGATGTACTTGTTTTAAAATATTGTGGTGATGTATTATTATAAGCATATTATTTTGGCTCTTGTATTATGTACTTATGAGTCTCATATATTATAGCAATAACATACATATATTGTGTTGTTTATGTGTCTCATATTCTGCTATTTATAGAGAGACTGAGTGTGAGTGAGGAGAGAGGCCATAGAGAGGAGAGATATGAGAAATAAATAAGAAAATGAGAGAGAAGTGAGAAGAGAGAGTGAGCGTGACTGGAGAGAGGAGAGTGTGAGCGTGGTAGGAGAGAGGAAAGTGTGAGTGTGAAAATTGATGCATATCTAAGTCCGTCAAACAGGAATAAATAGAATTGAATTGGTTTGAAATCAATTGATTTCTTGAATTGGTTTTAATTTGATTCAATTCAAATCAATTCATTTTCTGAAATATGATTAAGTGAAATAATTTAATTTCGTGGATCCAAACGGCCCCTTAGTGTTATCTCTATTTCTCCATAGCCCAAAAAACTTTCAACCTTTTAATCATTTTTAGTGCAGTTGATCATCCTATGATCTCATAGACTACAGTCTGTATGTCAGATCACAAGTTGTAGAGAACTATGGATTTCTGCATTAAATGGCTCTGCTTGTATCACAATTGTTAGTTGTGTGTACTTGCAACACTTATAGTGGGACCCTCAAAATCGCACTCTGTTTTGGGACAAAAGTGGAGCCTTGAGGGCTTTGACCCCATGGTGGCAGCTAAAGCGTAAATTTAGCCATGTTAGTAGTACTCATAAAGGGATGATAATTAATAATACGGTCAAAACTTTGCAAATTAAAGATATCAGTGTGTTACGGTTATGGATCATCTGTGGTAGCACAATTCTTATAGCATCTTGCAATGCCTCATGCGTAGTACAGTACTATGTACTACGTACTACATTTTAAGCTGGGACCGCTGCTCATGTGGCACAAGGCACTCCACTTTTCTGCATGGAGATAAACAGAGCTAGATCCTGACAGATCAAACTGTACATTCGACGGATGTATCATGCAACTATCAAACTACAGAATTTGAAGAAGATGGTCAAGCATTTGACCCGAGACCTAGGGAGATTTCACTAGTACACAGATGCGCTATAGCGGCGGTTAAGAACGTATTTTTACAGACGTTTTTTGTAACCGCCTGCTTGAAAGGCCAGTAGAAATGGGCGATTTCTACAAGCGGTTACTGTAGAACCGTCTGTAGAAATCTATTTTCACAAACGGTTCACTTAAGAGAACCTCCTATGAAAATTGATTTCCACAAGCGGTTTGTTTAAGTGAGCCGCCTGTGGAAACACATTTTCACAGACGGTTTGTTTAAGTCAGCCGCCTGTGGAAATAATTCTCACCCTACCAAATTTTTCAATTTTTAAATTTAAATCAGACCCTATATTTTACCCTAAACCTATTCGATGATGTTCAATTATACCCATATAGTATTTAACTATTTCATACAAGTGGTTTCATGTTCATAAACATAAAGTCACACTTATTTACAACATCAAAGTTTCATGCTCACAAACATAAAGTAAATGTATTTACAACAAAGTTTTCACTAGTGCTCTAGTGCTCACAAACATATATATATATATATATATACATCAAAGTTTTCACTAGGGCTCTAATTAATAACCATTTCGACTAAGTTGTAGACTACTGATCTCTGTGAGCTGTCTATACTTTGGGTCACTTAAGGTGGCCGACTCGTCGTGATAATTCCCCTCGTGAGGAATGACATCTCTCATGATGAATGAGCACAAGTCCTCAACTATGGCGTACAAAGTTCGTTCGCTCATGTTAGTCGCCTTTTGTTGATAAGCTTCCTAGGAGAAAAGTTTATAAACATTAATATATACACTTGACAATACATTTATAACTTTAATGTGAGAACTAAAATCATGACTACTACTTATATTACCTTAGAAGGGTTCCTGTTGTATCGTCTGTTCTGCCTCATGAACTCGCACACGTAGAATCCACACAGGACCGATCTAGGTGGTTGCTTGTGGCACTATATAAGAAGAAAGTGGTCATGTATATACTTACAACATCGTGTATGATATGTATTCATAACTTTTCATACGTACCGGCCGATGATGATATATGTTCAATGGCTGCACTGGATTGTCGCACTTTCCTTTTTTCAATTTGTAATACCTATATGCCCTATAATCTCGAATAGAATCACCATGTTATTCTCAAACTCTCTCATCAATAAAAGTATGCAAGCATATCTCAACTTACAGTTCCAAGTGGTTCAAGAACTTTGCATAGCTCGTAGTTGGATAATCTGCGGAGTCTAATACCAACACCCTTCCTTGCCTAGGATAAATGACAAAGCAGATCCAGTGGTCTCTGCACGAAGCAAATTTGTGATGCAAGTGTGTATTAAAATTATTAATTTGAACTATGCAAACTCACACTTACCTAAAGTTATATAGGGCCATTATGCATTTTCTGTCTTGACATATAAGCAATGAGGTTGCCAGGTAGTAGGAGTATTCGGTTTCAAACCTTTTCTTCAGCTTCTTTTTCATGTCCTCTCGTTCTATACCTTCTAACCCATTATCTAGTTTGCGGTCCTTTCTCCAAGTTTCTCGGATAGCACTGGCAACCCTGCCGCCTTCTTGGTAGCCTCTTCTTCCCTCCATTTTGGAATCTGTCGTTGGTAACCACCAGAGCCTAAGTGGTGGGGGTACTTGTTCTTTTTTGCGAGCGCAGAATTGGATTCGCTCCGAGCTAAGAACTATGCTTCTTGCCTCTGCTCTAGGAAAACCGCCCACTGACCGGCCGAAATCTTGTACTTTTTTGTCGGATCTGAGCCAGTCTTTGCCCACTTAGTATTCAAGTCGCACCTCTAGTTGCGGAATATGACCGCACATTGCTTCAGTGCAAACTCCTTTACCAGTGCTTCTGAGCCCCGAGGAAAAATAAACCTTGTCAACATCTTGGCCCAAAGCATGTTCCTAACATCGACTGACACATTTTTCCAATGTTGGATTGTGACGTCAAGATTGTCCCTAACTACGAAACCAAGTGCGTTTTGAAACTTAGCTACGGCGGCCACAAGAGCAAGGGGCTATCCTTTTGGGCTCACTTCTGAGATTCTATATGTCTCATCTGGCCACCTATTCATTCCTCTGTCACCTCGTTTCCGGTCACTCGTCTTCCTTTTCCTTGAACTATTGGTGGTGGTGGTGGTCTCGGTCGTTTCCGGTGCATCTTATTGTGCCATTTCATCTTGAGTTAATATTTCTCTGAACTCAGATAACACCTCCTATTCATGTCAAAACATACACTCATCAGATTACGAAGGCTAATCCATTGTGGCAGGCTAATCATGAAATTAGGTACAACCATGACATCCTATATGCAAAAATTACCTCATCTACTTCTGGATTGTAATCAGGGTCACGTTCATATTCACGACGGGCCATCCTCTCTATGCGAGGATCAGTGCCAGCGCTTGGTGATTCATATTCAGGAGTAGATTCTTGGGACACCCCGTTGCTTGCTCCGCAGGGTGGGACCCCGTTGCTTGCTCTGTAGGATTAGACCCCGGTGCTTGCTCCATAGGGTGGGACCCCGGTGCTTGCTCTGTGGGGTGGGACCCTGTTGCTTGCTCCGTGGGGTGGGACCCCGTTGCTTGGTCCTTGGGTGGAGAACTCATCGTAAAATTCTATACAATTATATTTATACAGTTAGTATATGCCTTTTGCGAAAAACTATACAAGTACTCTACTATTCTAAATAAGCATACAATTACTCTAATATGATTTGAGTGGTACACTACTATTATATAAGTACTACTACAAGTATATACATACAAGTACACTACTAGTATATACAAGTATACTAAAATTAATTATATAAGCATTTAAGTTCTCTATTATACTCTACTCTACTCTACTCCAACATATAAGTAGGAATAAACATGAATAAGCAAGTACTCTACTCCACTCTACTCTATTATATAAGTACTATTCTATACAAGTACTCTCTCTCTCTGTTCTAAATAATCATGAAAATATACAAGTACTCTCTCTACTATTCTAAATAAACATTCTTTGGGCCATTAATTACAAAAAACAAAATGAAAAAAACAATAGTAATATCCTCTCTTGTCTTCCTCTCTTTGGGCCTAGCAGTGTTAGCCCATAAGTGGCAGCCCAGCAGTGGTGGGGCCACCCTGTCAGCTACGTCTTCAACCCCGGCCCCCTCCTCACCGCCGCCAGCCGCCACCGCGCGCCACCGCCCCACCCTGCGCCACCACCAGCCGTGCGCGCGCGCCACCGCAACCGCGCGGCACCACCACCACTACCACCGCCGCCACCGCGCGGAACGACACCACCTCCACCGGCACTGCGCGGCCACGCTCCACCACATGCCCCACCACCAGCCGTGCGCGCGCGCCACCGCCACCGCAACCGCATGACACCGCCACCGCGACAGCAACCGCCACCGCCGCGCGGCACACAACAACCGCCATGTAACACCCTAAAATTTGAATAGTAAATTAGGTTTGAATTTGAGTTTAATTTGATTTAATTTCAAGTCATTTTGTGAAGCATAGAATTAAATATCAAAACTAAAATTAAATCTCATGTTAGGTCCAACATGTGTGATGCATCTCATGCCCTTGTATTTTTATTGTGTGGCTTGGTTTTCAAAACCCTGGAAAATACAATTCAAAATCATTTCAAAATTCATTTGGAAAAGTATTTGGAAAAATCAGAAAATGGAAATCTCCTTTCTCTCTCTCTTTCACTCTTTCGGCCTGCTAGCCCGAGACCCGGCCTGCCTCTCCCCCTCTCCCTCCCTTCTTCACTGGGCCGGCCCACTCGGCCACAGCCCAGCGCACCGCGCCCCCTCCCTCTTTAACTTTCACTGCCAGCACGGGCCCACATGTCGGCGCCGCCCGCCTCCCTTCTTCTCTCTCTCTGCTGCTGACACCGTGGTCCCACCGGTCAGTTCTTCCCCTCTCCTTCTCGTGTCCGACCCGGACACCATCCGCGCCGCGACGCCGCGTCGACGCCGCGTCCGGTAACTGCACCCCCGCGCGTCTCGCGCCCTTGCTTGGGTCCGGTGCGGACTCTACCTCGGCCGCTATTTATAGCGCCGCTCCACGCCGTTTTCCTCCATCGCAAACGCCTCTGCTCGCCTCGCACCGCGCCGCCGTCGTCCGAGCAGCGCACCGCCGCCGTTCCGCACCGTCGGCTGTTTCACGCCCTTCGCCAAGCATCGCATCAGCCTCGCATAAGTGCCGAACGCACGTCTCCTCCCTTTTCTCGTTCAATTTCGCTCTGCTTCATCGGATCACCGTGCGCCGGATCTCTGCCGCCGCGGTTCACCGTCGTCAGGCCTCCTCCGTCCCAATCAAACGCTGCCAATGCCCGCAATAGCTTCGCCGTGGCTCCCTATTGCTTCCCGAGCGGTTTCCCGGTCGAATTAGACTATCCGCGCCCTAACCGCCGTGCACCGACCGTCCGTCACCACCGCGCTACGCCGTCGGTGTTCTCTGCTCATCCCCGAGCCTCGCCATAGCCCTAGATGCATTCACCGTCGTCTCCTGATTCTCCCGGTGTGCTCAGACTCGAAAACGGTGCACCGGAGCCCGTGATCCCCTTACGCGGACGAGCTCCGAGCTCTGCTGGCAAAGGAGCCGCCGCGCGCCGCCAGCTTCGGTCGCCGCGCCGCCTGCTCTCTCTCTCTCTCACACACCCTCAGATCTAATCAGATCCATCGATCCCTAATCCTACGGCTCTGGATGCCCCGTACCCCTTCGGTGGCAATCTTTCTAAAGAGCCCCTGACCTTTTCTATGTCTTAACCGGCAGTCCTGAAGGCGCCTTTGCTCTTTACGTTTTTCCATCGGGAAAACGTATTCCTTTTCTGAGTCTGGTTAATTCAAAAATAAAAGGAATTTCCTATTTTCTGTTTTTCTTCTAAACTTCAAATGCTTATATTTTCTTCGTTTTAAATCCAAATCGACCCGTTCGAGTTGCGTTAGATCTGTATTTTTATGCTCTATCCAGTAGTATAGATTTCACCTATGTTAATTACTTTTGAAAGTCAGAGAAAATTACTTTGCTAAAGCTTTAATCTGCCCTCTTCAAAATCCCGTTTAATCTATAACTTCTCCGTTTTCGATCCGATTAGCGTGATTCTCGTGTCTTTGTGATCGTAGTAAAGTATAGATCTGTTTTATAACCTTTTCAAAGTCTCTTTATTGTTTATGGTGTAATGTTCTGATCATGTCTTATTTACTTCGTGTATGATTGTTCAGATGATTGCGTGGTGATGTTGATCGAGTACAGCCGGTGAGATCTTCGGTGAGCAAGAGTTCTTTGCAACAGATCAGGATCACCAGGAGCTTTGTGATCAAGGCAAGTTTAACATGGGATCATCCTTGTTACCTATTCACCATAATTCAATCTAGTCATATTGCATGTGTCTAATTTGATTCCTATTAGATCTATACCATAGCTTTGTTATCCTTTACCTTGTCACCATGGGTTTACATGCATATGGGTAGCTTTGCTATGCTTTACAATAATGGATCTTGAGATGAATCTTGATTAATGATATATGCAACAATGAGATAAAATTTGCTTTTGTAGCAACATGGAATAGGACCCCACTGTAGGGCAAAAGCTGGGATTTATAATACAACCACGAGTGCTATAATGGCTCTGGCTTTAGTCAAGTATAAAGATTCGTACTAGCATGTTGGCAGTTCGTGAAAGGCACCATTGCCGAGCTGGTTGCAGGGCATGTTCTAGGGTGGTTACCGCTTCGAAAGGTACCATCGAGTAGAGGCTTTGCATACCCCTTGCCCGTGGGTCCGTAGGGTCTATCAACATGTTAGGAAGACTTTTGAAAGACTTTATAGTGTTCCCTGCCCGCTCACCTTGGAAGTGTTTTGGGAGTCATGATCCCGGGCATATGGGTAACATGGCTTGTGGGTAAAGTGTATAACCTCTGCAGAGTGTAAATCTATCATGATAGCCGTGCTCACGGTTACGAGCGGCCTGGAAAACTCACAGTGTAGATGATCATGTTGTTTAATTGGTAATGTTGTTAATTAATCTTATCATGTGGTTATTAATTGGGCTATGCATAATTAAAGCTAAGTGTTGGTAAAACTTGACCAAGATAAAAGCAACCGCAGTACAGACAGTGTCAACCTTTTGAGCTTCATAACCCTATGTTACTCTTGCTGAGTATGTAAGTGCTCACTCTTGCTTTCTCAACCCCTTCAGATGGCTATGAAGACTACCGTGAGGAGTACTAGGCTAGTGGTCAACCAGTCGGCGTTCCCTGTGAAGTGGAGCTTCGTCGCGAGAGTTATCTTTATTTTCCGCTGTTATGTTATTTAAATATTATTCGTTATGTAATAAGCACTCAGTGATGGTACTATTTAAAGATTTGTCGGCTTATGTGTGTGATTGATCTTTGGGCACACATGAGTTATTCATATTCAATTTTATCCTTAAAATTGGGTGTGACACGCCACCGGCCGGCACTGCCCCGCCGCGCACAGAGAGAGAAGAAGAGGGGGCGCTCGACTTACCGATAGTGCGGAGGACGCCGGCGTGTCGAGAGAGAGGGTTCATCGGTGGGGAGGGCGGCACAGCGATGAGCTTAGTTGGCAGCGTGGAAAATTTGGGCAGCCTAACGGCGCTTCTTTGAAACCTATTGGCGCCAGGGGACTTAGAAAATTTCGGGCTGAGAGCGCGGGCTATATAAGGGGATGATTTCTATAGGCGGTTCTGTTAGGCGGTTGTGTTATGTCAACCGCCTGTAGAAACAGGCGGTTGACTATACCAACTGCCTGTAGAAAACATTTGCATATAGTTAGGGTTTATGTATTGTTAATTTATAGTTAGTTAAGGGTTAGTTAAGGGTTCAGGGTTAGTTAAGCTAGGGTCTAGGGTTAGTTAAGCTAGGGTCTAGGGTTAGTTAGCTAGGGTCTAGGGTTAGTTAAGCTAGGGTCTAGGGTTAGTTAAGCTAGGGTCTAGGGTTAGTTAGCTAGGGTCTAGGGTTAGTTAAGCTAGGGTCTAGGGTTAGTTAGCTAGGGTCTAGGGTTAGTTAAGCTAGGGTCTAGGGTTAGTTAAGCTAGGGTCTAGGGTTAGTTAGCTAGGGTCTAGGGTTAGTTAGCTAGGGTCTAGGGTTAGTTAAGCTAGGGTCTAGGGTTAGTCAAGCTAGGGTCTAGGGTTAGTTAAGCTAGGGTCGAGGGTTAGTTAAGCTAGGGTCTAGGGTTAGTTAAGCTAGTGTCTAGGTTAGTTAAGCTGGGGTCTAGGGTTAGTTAGCTAGGGTCTAGGGTTAGTTAAGCTAGGGTAGTTTATGTTGTGTAGTGGTACTGAATCATACAAGATAGACTATATATAGAAAATGATAGCATAAAGGTGGAATAAGCATAAAGTCTCACATTTACAAACAGTGAATGTTAGACATTATAAGGTACACATTGTACCACAAATGGATTACATGCATGACAAATATAAACTAGGCTACTACTGTTCTTCCTTGTCCATCGTGGCGATCCCAGGGCAATGCATTCTGTGGGATGCTTCGCTCAACATTCCTTATCTTCACTAGATTGTCTACAAAGAGAGACACATTGCTAAACTGGTTGAAATCTTATAGATCAAATACACCATCAACTCCGATAGCTTGTTGCTTTTCATGAAAAACTACATGCTTTGGCTGGATCGTACTTTTCTTGTCATTAGGAGAAAGGATCTGTTCAGCATAAAAAACCTGTGCAACATGGTTAGCCATTATCCACGGGTCATCTTTGTAGGCTACTGTCGGATACCTAGAAATAGGGTACCCAATTTACCAGACTCCACAAAAACAAAATTACCATAGGGGGCTCCTCCACCTCGCCCGAGCCAAGGTGGCGTCATCCGAGACGTCATCAACCCTCGGGAGCTCCTCCGCCTCGCCCGAGCCAAGGTGGCGTCATCCGAGACGTCATCAACCCTCGGGAGCTCCTCCGCCTCGCTCGAGCCAAGGTGGCGTCATCCGAGACGTCATCAACCCTCGGGGGCTCCTCCGCCTCACCCGAGTCACACTACTAGAAACCCCCCTGTAGCTACGCTGTATTTGTAACGCCATTAAAAGTGTATCTACGTTGGCACATAAAGACATTATCTGGCATGATTTCAATAACGTATCTAAGTGTCACGATATTTAACACGCTTTCAACATCAAGAGATGTCTAGACACATTTTTTAACACGCTTTTCAAATCGTATTTAATTGACACGAAATTAGCCATGCTTTCAACCGTCAATAACATCTACACACGTTGTAAAGCATATCTCAAAATCGTTAATAGGCACCTAGAAATGCTTTTTGACATGCAACTAAAAATGTATAGAGTTGACACATAATTAGACATGATTTGAACCGTGAGTAGCATGAAAACACGTTGTAACGTGTCTCAAATAATCGTTCTTATGCGCGTAGAGATGTTTTTATATGTGAAACTATAATATCTCTAGTTGACATGAAATTAGATATGCTTTAACCATTACTATCTAGTAGAGACGTTTTTTATGCGAAACTAAAACGTGTGGAAAAAATTAAAAAAAATAGTTGCAAAAAGTGCAATAACAAATAATAAATATGGTAGGAATAAAATGCCAAAGTCAAGAATTGAACCAAGCACTTGAGTCCTAAGGCCAACGTGCTTTACCATTGTGCCAACAGCTTAGTTGAGTTGAATGGGGATAATTTTTTTATTTGTTCATTACTACTGTTGCTCATTGGCCAACACAAGCAAGCAACCGAAGCTAATATTAAAGATGAAATAATTAGGCACACATTACCAATTATCTGAGATTCAACACCGAATTGTCACCACCATTAACTTATAACCAGAAAGCATCAAAGCAAGGAACAATTAAATAAGACATGTTACAGGTCTTATGGATCACGCTATTTAATCAAATAGTGTAATTTGTGCACCAAACAATAATTCCATGGTTCATTTTGAGCAACAAAAAACCCAGAATATTCATCTATAACATCAGATGACTAGAAAAATCAAGCGTTATCTAACTTGGGTCATCTTCTGAGAGTTGTACGCCCATATCAAAATTATCTCGTGGGCTAACTCTCACCACAGTGTTCCATGCTTCATCTTTTGGGTGCTGGACATAAAACACTTGCTGTACTTGTGACGAAAATACAAAAGGATCATCCTCTAGTTTATCACCAGTTTGTATTTTCCTTGAAAAATTGACATGACTATATCCAAATTCATCTTGTCGCAACCCAGCTTTATGATGAACATCATACCATTCACATTTGAAAAGCACTACCTTGTAGTTTGCATACGACAATTCAACTATATATGTTAATCTGCCATAATAATTTATCCCATCATCAGCAATGTTGACCACACCACTGTTTTGTGTCAACCTTGCAGCCTCACGACTCAAAGTGTGGAACCTAAAACCATTAATAATGTAACCACTATAAGTCACACCACATCTATTCGGCTTTGCAGCCAAAGCTCGAATCTTTGTCGTGATGCTTGTTCCATCACCCAAGATAACCTATACATAAGGGATAAAAACTTATGTACATTGCTTCTATTTTATTCAATACCAAATTTCTGCAGCAGTTTAGATGTACAAACCTTTTGCTCCAACCAGTCATGAAAGTGTTGATCCATCAATTTCTGAATGCATAAAGGTGTCAGATTATTCTTCATCTAAGAATTCTCTACAACAACAACATTAATTAGTGCCAAGTCATAAATTCATATTGCAGATTTTTAGCACAGTTCAGGCCATGCAAATTAGTAGCACAGTTCATATATATTGGCAAGGTCAAGTTTTCTTCATATATTGGCACGTTCAAGTTAAGTTCATATATTGGCAAGTTCAGTTCAAATACATGGCAGAGCAACTGATGGTACACTTTTTTTTTGGAAAATAACTTCAAACCAATCCTAAAAGCCCATATCCTCTTAGACTGGTCAGCTATACAAATAATATTAGAAAAAATGCTACACTGTAATAGTCAACCCAAATTATAAATGCACCTGCGGAAATCTTCAAGTTCATCACAATGCCGCAGCACGTATCGATGAGCTTGAACAAGAAGCTACTTATCAAGGTTGACACCAGTATGCTTTCCAATAGATTCACCGTCAGTATCAAACAAGTGCATATCTGCTATTTCATCAAATGGTCCAGGATTTCTGGATGGCCTTGTAAAATGAGTAGTTCCTTCTATAAATCTGGAACAAAAGGTCAAGCACTCGTCCATGCGATATCCTTCAGCAATTGATCCTTCTGGGTGAGCTCTATTCTTCACAAGTGCTTTTAGCTTCACAAAATATCTAAACAGAATAGTTGACACATGTAAGTTAAACCGAAAAAGGTGATGATCATAGCGCAAATATAATTAAAGTTGATTGCATATATACCTCTCCATGGGGTACATCCACCGGTACTGAACTGGACCACCCAATTTGACTTCTTCTACCAAGTGCACCACCAAATGCACACTTACAGTAAAGAATGATGGCAGGAAAATTTTCTCCATATCACAAAGAGTTAGCACAATAGTCTCTTGAAGCTGCTCCAGCTCAGCCACATCTATGACCTTGGAGCACAACTTCTTGAAGAAGGTAGATAACTGAACAACTATTTTCATGACATCCTTGCTAGGGTAACAAGATTGCAGCGCCACTGGAAGAATGTCATGTAGTAAAACATGATTGTCATGACTCTTTAGCTCACTCAATGTAGAATCTTTGATGTCGACACACCTATATATGTTTGATGCATACCCATCTAGGGTCCTGAGGTTTTGAATAACTGAGCAAAGAATTTCTTTTTGATCTTTAGACATGGTAAAAGGTGCATCAGGAACTGTTTGCTTTCCTTCATCATCTACAATAGGATGAAGACCTGCTCGGATTCCAAGGTCAACTAAATCTAGTCGTGCATTAAGGTCATCCTTTGTTTTATGACAAATATCCAATAAAGTGGCGATAAAGTTATCACAAACATTTTTCTCTAAGTGCATTACATCTATATTGTGTCTTCGTTTGTTCTCTTCCCAATATGGCAGTTCAAAGAAAATTGACCTCTTTTTCAACCAATCCTCTGACTTCTTCACCACCTTATCACCGCGCCCATCTGATTCCTTCTTTTGTCCCCCTGCTGTACGTTTGCGTTTCTGATTTTGAACTTGCACTTTCTTCTTATTACCTTTCTTCTTCTTGCCTTTCTTGTTCACCATCTCTGATGTGGTCTCCTTTTTCCCTAACACAAACTGTCTGCCTTCTAACATTTTCAATACAGTAGTTCCACTCATTTTTTCAGGTGCCAGCCCACTCTCTACCAATCCATCAAACTGCATCCTTTGGGTTCAGTATCTGTGATTTATCGGCAACCATCGACGATGACCCATATATCACATCTTACCTTTCTTTAGGTGAAATGATTTTGTAGCTGGACCACAAGAAGGACATGCATATGTACCGCTCGTGCTCCAACCATATAGGTAAGCTAAGGCAGGAAAATCATTTATAGTCCATAATAATGCAGCTCGAAGAGTAAATTTATTTTCTGAAGAGGCATCAGGTGTTTCACTTACTCCCCCCACAAAAGCAATAGTTCACCGATAAGGGGCTGCAAGTATACATCTATATCATTACCTGGAGATTTTGGTCCAGGGATGATCATTGACATGATTAAAGATGTTTGCTTCATGCAGATCCAAGGTGGAAGGTTGTAAGGAACGAGCATTACTGGCCATGTACTGTGCTTCAAATTCTTATTCCCAAAAGGGTTAAATCCATCACTTGCCAAACCAAGGCGTACATTACGAGGATCTTCTGCAAAGTCAGGATATCTATCATTGAAGTCTTTCCAAGCATCACCATCTGCTGGATGGCGTAGTTTTCCATCCTTTGTGCGCCCCTCTTCATGCCAACACATGTCATCTGAAGTCTTGGTAGTTGAAAATAACCTTTGGATCCTGGGAATCAATGGAAAATAACGTAACACTTTGGCTGGTCTCCTTTTCCCCTTAGGTTTACTTACAGAACCATTTGTATCCTTCTTATTAACTTTCCAACGAGAGCTCTGACACACATGACATATATCTTGTTTGGCAAAGTCACCTCGAAAAAGAATGCAATCATTGGGGCAAGCATGGATTCTCACATAATCAAGACCTAAGTCACCAATGATTTTCTTTGTTTCATAGTATGTCTTGGGTAGATTAACTCCAAGAAGAGAAGATAATATTTGTAGAAGTGTTGTAAATGATTCTTGTGACCAACCATGTAAGCACTTCACGTGATATAAGTGGACCAAGAATGACAACCTAGAATATTGACACCCAGAAAATAAACCTATTTTTGCATTCTTGAACAGGCTTGCATATATATTCTGTTGCCTCCCCAGAGAATCAGCATCTGTTGGATTCATATTATCCTCAGTGGCATTATGTTCCACATCTGCAGATCTAGACTGAATATCATCAGCTGCTTCGACACCAGCATCGCACATACTTGCAGCCATTCCAAATACAGCATGCAAGAGTTGTTGCATGCCATCCGATCCTCCATCTTGGCGGTCTCGTATTGGACCCGAAGTAGCCAAATTTGCGGCGATATTAGGTACATCAGAAAGTGCAATTGCTGGTCTGTCATATTTTTCACCACGATGAACCCACGTAGTATAACCTTGAATAATACCATCACATCTCAAATGTGTCCTGACCTCATCACAACTGTGGTTATACCTGTTTTTGCACTTTATGCATGGACAAATTATCTCACTGTCCAGTGGAAGGTCCCGATAAGCAAAAGCTAAAAACTACTCAACACCATTTTTATATGCAGTCTCCAATCTTGATTCTTTCATCCAACTTCGATCCATCAATCTTTATATGATGACCTATTAAAGTTGAATAAAGTCAGTAAGCTTTTATTGTAATACACAGTTTATCACATGGCTGAATATTGAATGAAGGTGCAATCAAAATATTAATAGTGAAACATGACTTGTTCGCTATGCTAAGAGTCTGAAAAGTCAAAAGAATTCAACATACTACACATCTATAGTGCACCTTAGGACTTGGGCAATGGATAAACAGTATGTAATATTGCTGCTACAATTTCTATCCAGATGGAATAAAACTAGGGGCTACATCTGACTTCGGAATGTTCAGACATCAATAGGCCCAATCCAATAGTCACTGAATTTTCCAAAACAACATGATTGAACAACTGAACGATTACTCTAATTTCAATTTCAAGATGCAGGGGTGATTTACAGGGCCATTCAATCTTAGCGCCAAAACATCCTTAACAAATTAAAGATGAGTGAGGGTAAACCTGAATAACGGTGCCGTAGCAGGGAAGCCTCCGATTGATCCTCCTCTTCTCCTCTAGGTGGCGTGAGGAGATGGCGGCGTCGATGTTGGCAGTGCGAGGAGATGGCCGAGTCGATATTGGCAGCGCGACTGGTGGAGTTTAGGACAGACGACAGGGCTGGCCGGCTGGGGTGGGTCACGGAGGCACAAATGACGGCAGTCGGTGCCCTGCGCACGAGGGGGCTGTGAAAGGAGCACCGGAGGGCAGAGGCTAGATTGGGAGTAGCGTCACGGCCGTCAGGCTTAGGCGTAGGTGCAGCACTGGAAGGCGTCAGGCGGATTGGGGGCAGCGCCGCGCTGTTCGGATCTAGTGAGTTGCTACACGAGCCAGTAATGAGGAGGACTTTCAACGAGGTCAAGTAAGCACTACGTAGATTATAATAATAATATTAGATATGTAAATCTGCAGCTATGATAACCAATACGTCTTGTTAACCTAGTGGTGAGTCTTCTATCTTGTGATGATGTGTAGGTCGTTTGTTCAATTCCCAACAACTACAATTTTTGTCTATGTATTTTCTATTTTTTTTATTTTCCTATTTTATCCTCCTTTTAAATTAAATATGAACAAATCATACATATATATATATATATATTACATTTATACACCATTTTTCTTCAAATACCTACCATTTAGTCATTCACTCATTCATAGACCATCTGTGCTGCCAAATCATACATATATATATTACATACTGCATCAACAACCATTACTAACATTATTACTAGACATTATGGTTCAAATTAGCATACACACATGCAACAACATCCAGGAGTACCATACATGGCCATTATGGTCCAAATTAGCATAGACATATAGAGCAAGGCAGACCCAAAAGACTAAGTCCTACCATAACATGGGTCTTTACACATATGAGCATGTGCAAACCCAAATAGATAGTCCACACATAAGCTGCATCAACAGACCCAAAAGACTACCAGACACATCTTATTAGCCAGTTACTACTACGCAAGCACCCTAGTTACTACTACCACAACAGTTCACTTCATCTTCTTCTTCTTCACCTTCCCGTGCTTCTCATCTAGATATTTCTGCACGTCATACTCGACATCGATGAAGAGTGCCTCGAACAACTGATCAAGGTCCATGCACGACTTCTTGGCTTGGCGCATGACCTGTTTTTTTTGCATAAACCTGAGTTGTCCCAAACAGATCTATCAGTTTCTGTCGTGAAGCCCTCTTCTAGGTGCGGTCATCTGCTTCCAGCATTTCATTCTTGATCTTGAGGAAAAGTGTCTCCAAGGAACAGTCAACTCGAGACGACACCTTCTCTGTTTGACGCTTGAGGAGTTTGTTTGAATCAGTGGAAGTTGTGTCAACAAGTGATTTCAGGAAGGCCACAAAATGCTCTTGTTCTTCCATGTCCTCGGACTCTTCCACATCACTGCAGTAGAGAACCTTCAATGAAAATGAAACTGTAAGTAATAGAACAATTTGTTCATTTAATTGAAAGAAGTATAGAACAATCCATTCTCATGCATGAAGACTTAGTATTTTAACTGAACTAAATTTACAGTGTGCAACTCACACTTCTGAAATTGTAGCCTTAAAATTGTTAGCAATTAGCACAGAGTTCGCACATGCCCTCTTCATGTGCACATGTGCATTAGTATGAGATATGTATTAAAAAAGAATGGTCCAGTATGTGTCGTAACCACTGCGCATTATCATTAGTGAATATATGTTGTGAATATACACTCTAAAGACAATATCAGTGTTGTAAATGAAGATGGAGAAAGAAAGTTTATTAGTCTATTGTACACACCTGTAGAAACTGAAACCTGCAGCTAATTCAGTGATACCTTTTAGTGATTCATGATGACTCATTTTAGAGAGTATAGGTTTCTACAAAGGTCATGAAACCCAACCAAATGAATCCCAGGGTCATCAATATCTCCTCATTGAGCAGCTAAATCTGAAGACACCCTTCTTAAACACTACTAAGTCAGCTGGTAGATCTATTTTTCTGGGAAGTGTAGATTAACATAGAATTATCAACTAGTTTGTCTGCATTTACTTTTTTAAAAAGAACTATATACTTTATGCTCATGTCGCAATATACGTTTTTGAAATCACTCTTTAGTATCTACATACAGAACTGTCGATGAGGGCGTGCGGCGATGGAAGTCATGGAACAGAGACTCCAAATTAATCAATAATTTTTTCACAAATTTCATGGAACAGAGACAATCCATTCAGGCTACGTTTTAATTGTGTGCAAACAACAAACAAGCAAGCAATAGGAGGGAAATGGTTGATTTATGATCAAACACTTCACATCTGCATCGCCTGAATTTCAAGCACCTGAGTAATAGCATATCCCTAACAAAACATATGATAGACAAAGCATAATTTAACAAAATAGGGGTTGTGGCAAAGCTAGGGAGAATACTGCCTAGGATTCAGAGTCCTGAACTTAACTCACAGCAGTTGCTCACAAAATATAATGGTGAACAGAAAAAGGCTGGTTGTAGCTATTGGTGATTAGCAAAAGTGAAAAATAACCGAGACAATTAACTTTAGAAGACAAGTAACTTTATAAGGCGTCATGTTTGTTAACTTCCTTTTTTTATTTCTTATTACTTCTAGGTTTTGGTTGAGAAAATGGTCTGCAATCCATCCAAATCTCATAGAGTTCTTCAACTCAAAGGGGGGAAATGTCCTTACCTTCTTCTTGGATGAGCATGCCAGTGCCCATTCACCGCCTTCGCGCACGACACCGGACCCTTCTTCTTGAGTCCGCCGGAAGCTTCCCCTTTGACGCCCCATTTCACACCCTGAGCGGATGAGACCTCGCCCTTACCATCTCTCATGGGGCCCTTCTTCTTCAACAAGGTTGACGCATCCCCTTTGCCGCGGTTTATCCCCTTCTTCAACAAGGCCCTTACCAACCTTTTTAGGGACCAGCCATGTAATTTATTCAAAGAAAAGATATCATAACCAATCATGGCTTTAAGAACCACCATACTGAGACAAATCTAGACATCAAAGCCATTGGGGTCAGCTCTACTTATCATGAGAGGCATACAAGTGACATAAACCCGCAAGGAGGAAGAAGGATCACACTACGATCCTTCAAGCTTACCATAAGCACCTTCGGATAGACTAGTGTGTAGAGACTCATCCTAGAGACCGACAGTGAACTCGTAAAGCTTTTGGAAGCCGAAACGATCCACGGATCAAGGATTGTACCGATCATCAGGGAAACTTGAGATCTTAGCATGCATTTTTCATTTCATCCATGTCAGGAAGATAATCATGTTTTCTTAGCACTATTATCATCATTATAGAAATAATACGAGCATAATGGTTTTCTTGACCACTATCATCATGAACCTTTGAATCAAAAAATTTGTGGTTATGAAGCAACATAGCACTTAGACTAACATATTATAAAAAATGAATAAATATAATATCATAAAAATAAACATAAATAATTTATATAAAGCTGGTTTCAAGTATTCTTTACATATACTTGTGATGCATATTATACAAACAATTTAAAATTTGTTTCACTCTTTTTAAAAATGTTTTAAACACTTTTAGAAAAAACAATATAATTAAGTTAATAAAAACAATATACCAGAAAATGAATATATTTTCCTGCCGCGGGATAAATTGCCGCCCCAACCAGGCACCCACGTGTGATTAGCGTCAAAATCGCATCCCTTAACCTCCCCACCTCGCATAACCTCCCCACTTCCTAATCCTAATTCATCTGGCCACCGTGAGGTGATGGGGTGTTGCGCCGCCTGACGCTGGTTGCTGCGCCACCTGATGCCGGCTGCTGCGCGGGAGGGTGATCCACGACATCGCTAGTACCTGTGCCGCCGCCGTCGATCCACCATCCACGGTCGGCGCAGGTGCTGGGGTGCTGCACCGCCTGACGCCTCCTGCTGCGCGGGAGGGTGATCCACAACATCGCTAGGACCTGTGCTGCCGCCGTCGATCCACCATCCACGGTCTGCGCAAGGTACACTGCCATCCACGATCTTCCTGCTCCAGCTAGTGCCGGCCGCCATCGGATCCCCCGCTAGTTTACTGTCTTTTCTGATAGGTTGAGAGGTGTTTTGTTTCTATCAACCCAAGGAAGCATTTTAGAGAAAGCCATTTTATATTAAAGCTACCTGATCAAACATTGCTGAGAATAGACAGATGCACTGATGCACTATCCTGAAACAATACTTGCTTTGAACTGTACAAAGTCTAATATGCTTTTGCGTGTTTTTGTGTATGAAAATTGCAATATATATGTCCACCGTCTTTCTTTATTATTTTCCCCTTGTTTTATGCATGTTATGAGTAAATGTTTAGCAAATATTTGTTCTTTGTACATTTCTCAATCATATAACTGAGTGAATTTTAGTCAGTAAGTAGCATTTCTGCAAACCTTGTTAATTGCTAGGTGCTTTGCTATTCGTGTGATTTTTTATGAGCATTGTTATGCCTTTTTTATAAATTATTATTTGCATTTGGTAACTATTCCCTTTCCTCTTGGTTCTCTAGGTCGACCTCTTGCGGTAGATCATTCTTATCTCCTCTTCATACCACAAGTGATTGGTGAGTACCATCTATATCTGCCGTCATTCTTTATGATTTTTCCCCTTGTTGTATGTACGTATTCAGTAGGTCCTCTGATTAAGATAATGGCCACAGTATCTATTTTTGGATGCAAGCGATGTGGTGCACCATACATTCAAGATAATATATGTGTTGTATTCTTTTTTGGTTCATTGCCTCATAGTTTCAAAAATTAATTTATGCAACCTGATTTGTTTCAATATTACACATGCCCAAATTTTTCATCATCACTAGTGTGGAAGGAGTATTTCTACAGTTCACTTGGTTTTCTATACTACTTGAATGAAAAGTACTACTGTTTATTCATTTCTTGCAGAGTATGACATCCATTAAATGTCTAGCAAAGAATGGTTCTTTGTAAATTTCTCAAACATATAACAGAGTGAATTTCAGTCAGTAGCTAGCATTGCTAATGCACCGGCAATCTGCTTAGTTCAATTTGCACTCCATTTATAAAAACTTATTGATTGCTAGGTGGTTCGCTGTCCATGTGATTTGCTACTGCAACCTGCAATGTCTGCCTATTTTAGAAGGTCGTATTGAACCTGTACATAGTCCAATATACATTTGCCTATTTTTTATGAGAATTGCAGTATGAACAGTTTGTTTCATCCTTGAAATTTGTTGAATGAAATTCATAATTTTTTTTATCTCTTAACTGACAATGCAATATGACAAGACAACTAACATGTTTATATTATATTTTCTTGATCTCCCATATATAAGCAGAATCAATCATGACAAGAGGACTTAGAAGATTGAGGAATTTGAACATTGATGGACATGGTGCAGAACATGTCCAGGAGGAGCGCGAACATGTAGAAGATGAGGAGGAGCGCGAAAATGTATAAGATGATGAGAACAATGAAAGTTTGCAGTCTCCTGATATTGATGGTTTATCAGGCCGCCTACCACACCAACCTAGAAGTCCAAGTTTTTATTTTTTTATGCTTGTATATATTAAAAAATGTGAAATCTTACATTTTTCATATATGCAGGGCCAAATGGAGAGGTGGGACATATTATGGGGGAATTCACACTAACAAATTTGCTAGCATTACAACGAGGAAAGGTAATTGTAGGGACAGATGAAAACGGTTGTCCCAAATGAAAGGTCAGCCTCAATTCTTGGGCAGCATCTTGGCCATGTAGCAGAAAGCCCAACCTTAGCTCCTTTAGACATCCCAAGATTTGACAATCGCAGGTTTGATTCACACAAGGAACAAATAATCAAGGATGTTGAGGTAATTTTCTTAATTATCAGTGCAAGCAAGTACCTCTATGTTTCATCTAAGTAGTAACATTTACCTTCCTCTCTACAACTAAAGTTTTCCTTCCCAAGGCCAATGATACATCTTACAAGGGACTGGATCCTAAGGACAGTTAATAATAGGTGGAGAGCCTATAAATCTAAGCTGAAGAAGCGATACTTCAATCGTGATGAGAGAACTCTAGAAGAAATCATAAGAGAGAAGCCACTAACGACTAATGGACATCAATGGAGATCTCTTGTTGGAATTTGGTGTCAAGAACAACATAAGGTGCCATCTATATATTTACTCAATGTTTACATCAATTTTTAATCAGGGAATGTAACGTTTCTTGATCGTTGCCTGTCTTTATAGAAATTATGTGCCACGAACTCTCGTTGTGCCAAAGAACAGAAGACTGCACACACAACTAGGAGAAAAAGCCATGCTAGACTTTTAAAGGAGATGGTGATAAATATTCATCTGCTGCTATTTGTTACATTTTACTATCATCTACTGTTTATTCAAATGAAACCAAAATAACTCAATTTTGTGCAGGAAACTACAAATAAAAGAAAGGTGCATAGGATAGAACTATGGGAGGCAGCTCATAAAAAAAAGAATGGCAAATACACTACTGAAAAAGTGGACACACCGATGGTACATACATCTTCTTGAAAAAGTGAATTATGCTTGATCTATATATTAATTTACAACCTGTAAATTTCCTATATACTAATTTGAGTAGGCTGCATCTTATGAGGAATTAAAAATAAGGAGAGGGAACAACGGTGGTAATCGTCTTTCATCTAGAGATTACAATGAAGTGTTCAATGATTTTGTTGCCAAGGATTTGAAAGCACGGGGGTACTATGATGATAAGTACTGGAGTCAAGTACATGTTTCTCAAGGTTTGCCTTTTGTTACTCAAACTGAGGGAGAAAGAATGTACCAAGAGAAAGTAGATTCAATGGAAAATAAGATGGAATGCATGAGTGATTTCATGAAGTACATGGTGAAATTTATGTCAAAAAGGTATCCAAAAGATGATCTTGTAAAGGAAATGGGAGCAACTTTACAAGAAGAGGTACGATTACATTGAACCATGCACTCCTCTTTCACTTTCTCTATCTCTATCTGTGTGTCTCTCTGAAATAAGAGCTAATTTTTTCAACCTTGTGTTGGTTCATATTTTCAGGCACCTTATAGTTCTGACCATGACTATAGTAATGATGACATCCCTAAAGACTCAGATGCTGATGTGGACTCTCCAGCAAATGAGGTGCGGGATACCTAATTAAACTTTAAATATGATTAGCTTACTATAATAGTATTTAAGTGCTTGTTAATGGCTTGTAGAACTTGGTTCAGCCTGAGCAGCAACAACAATCTGTACGTTCAATTCCTGGAAGAATTGAAGTCCATACATCAACATCACGTGAGCAAACAGCTTCAAAGGTATGTTACAAAGGCCTACTCCATTTGTATCAGATTGCTTGTACTCTGAAGTAGCTTGAAGGGATCATAGATATCTTGTAGTTTTCTTTGTGGCCTCATGTTCTAGTGCAATGACAACATTTGAATCAGATTGCTTGAACTCTGATGTAGCTTCAAGGGATCATAGATATCTTGTAGTTTTCATTGTGGCCTCATGTTCTAAAGAGCTGACACAAATTTACTTGTAGGAGACACAACCTGATGGCAATGTAGTCACAAATTCATCATGTGATCCCATAATGCACAACATGGTAAGTACATATTGTTCCCACTAGAGTTGCAGGTCTGCACCACCGTTCAGGCCTATATGTGTTGATTATTATGGGAAATTTTTTGATAGTGTTGTGAATTGTTTACTAAACCTACTGAACCAATGATGGGAATTGTTTCTACCACAAAATCTACATTTATGTCATGGATGTATTATCTATGTGAAACAAACTTGGATCAGTTATTTTGCTGGAATTGTTTTTAATAGACTTATTTACTGAGCCAATCCCATGGGCTAGATTGTATTTTTACATACTTCACTAGAATTGTTTTTCCCAGACTTATTTACTGAACCAATCCAAGGGTTAGATTGTATTTTTGCATTGAATAGTTTGCTTCATAGCAGTCATATGCTGCTCTTCGCCTTCTTCCCAGACTTGTTTACTGAACCTGCTGATAGTGTTGTTAGTGCATCCAGTTTCTTTTATTCAACCTTTCTACCTGATTGTTAGCTTCATTAGTTTTGTTAGTGCTACCACCTCTGTAGGTTTAGTAATCAGTTCCATCTTTTACCTTTCTTGTTAGCAACTCTCTAATCTTTATATTTTTCTTTTTCCATATTAACTAAGCTAAACTATGCCTACAGGAGGCACAACCTAATGGCAATGTAGTCACAGATTTGTCATGTGATCCCATATTGCACAACATGGTATGTCCCAGTTGATAATGTAATATTATTTCATTGATATATAGTGGCTGAAACTGATCAAGTGACACTACGTTTTGTTGTTTTGAATAATGTCTATTATAGAAAACTCGAAGAGTTAAAGCTTCTAGCACGAGCATACCAGAATCAGTATGTGGTTTTATTTATCTAATTTCTTTTGAAATCATGCTATAGTTATCACTTCGAAGATGACATATTAATGTTTTGTAATTTGTAGAGACAAGAGGAAGTCTATCTTATTTAACTGATAAACAAAGACAGAGTTGTTGCCAAAGGGAAGTTAGTGACTACTGATAGCCAGAGAGAGATTTTGGGAGCAAAGCTTGGACCAGAATATTGTGGGGTTAATGTTCAAAGACTTGAAAATGTTGAACGTGGCGATATTGGAGATGAGGACATACCTAGACCATCTGATCAGATTCATACACTAATTGATGCTGTTGGCCGTGTTATTGCTGTAAGTTTGATTTTTTTCATTTAAAATAATACATGTGTTTGTGTCATCTTCAGAATGAGTTATTCATCTAACACATGCTCCATTATAGGTAAACAAAGCTAGAAGTTCATCTCGTACCCGCAAGAAGGTGGTACCTGCCACACGTGGACAAAGCTAGATGGAAGCAAAGTACAATTTACAAAGTGAATAGTATAGGCTTTAGTCATTAAAAAAATATTAAGTAATATTTTTGTGATATTGGCACGTTTTTCTATGCTTCTTTGTGAACATAGTTATCTGTTGAGTAATGGAAATGTTGGCTATTGAGTTAGATTCTTCACATTGTCAAGGCTGAATTCAATATATTCATGGTTTACTTCTTGATATAAATCATATTCAAGATTCTACATTCATCTTCAAGCATTATATTTATATATAAAATGAAAACAAATAGTATTTGTTGTTGGGACGTATTAAAGTGTTACAATATAACATGTGTAATCAACTACACACAACATATTGATGTATGAACAAAATCGTTTCAATAGGTATTAATACACATTATGACATTACTATAAACGTATCGCTATGTGTAGACACACAATAAAGATGTGACTACAAACGTATCGCTATATGTAGACATACAATAAAGATGTGACTACCAACGTATCGTTATGTGTAGACACAAAATAAAGATGTGACTACAGTGTTGTTTCTACTTTTGTTAACACCTGTTAGGCGTTACTATAAAACGTGTCATCTGCCACGTCACCTGTCCACGTCAGCTACCACGTCACCTACCACGTCACCTTTCCATGTCACCTTTCCACATCACCTACTACATCGTCTCTATACTCCTTAATGCATAATATTGCGTTACTACTAAACGTTACTATAATAGTCGACACGAATTGTGAATGTATGTACAAATTGTCTCTACATGTTTTCACATGTTTTGAACCGTTATTATACGACGTACCAAAACTAGTAGACACGTGTTATATACACATCTATAAAAGTGTATCAATGTGTTTAGACAGACATGTCATGTGTCTAGGAAACGTCTATTCATCTAATATGCATGCTTACACAAATCGTTTCTACGGAGCCTGACACGGTCCATGCAAAGACGTTTATAACATGTTTTCATAAAACATGCCTACATTTCTATAGAGACGAATTAAAGCGTGTCTAATGTCAAAAAAACGTAGCTACAGGGGGGTTTTGTAGTAGTGTCAAGGTGGCGTCATCCGAGACGTCATCAACCCTTGGGGGCTCCTCCGCCCTGCCCGAGCCAAGGTGGCATCATCCGAGACGTCATCAACCCTCGGGGGCTCCTCCGCCCCGCCCGAGCCAAGGTGGCGTCAACCGTGACGTCGTCAACCCCCGGGGGCTCTTTCGCCTCGCCCGAGCCCAGGAAACGTCATCCGTGACATCCCTCGCCCTCGGAGATCTCACCACCATCCACAGCCTAGGGTGCCCTAGCCCATATAGTCAAAAGGTCCACAGTCTCCTCCGTCCTCAGGCATGGGGCTTAAGCATGAGTCGCCATGCCGACCTCTGTTCACCCTGCGGTACAAGGTCCTGTGCTGCCTAATCGACGACTTATGCGCGTTACATCCACGCCATGTCTCCGACGGACACCCCAACAGGGATTAGGGCGTCATCAGCCCTGTACAACGGAACGCGGGGGTGCCTGGTCCTATGCGACAACCTCCGCCCATGCCCAGAAAAGGGGACAACAGGGTTCCCGGTCACAAGGTGCATGACTATAGCGCAACATGGACGAACATGACTCGGACATGTGTCTAGTGGCGCAATCTTCCTCAGGAAGGAAGATAGGATGAAGACAAAGCCCTCCCTCGGCAGCAGCCCAAGTCGGGCCCATGATCATCCCCTCTCTCTACTGTACTCCTCCATCTCTCCCTACGTATAAAGGGAGGGAATGGACCCTCAATATAGCTCTCTCGACATCCCAACATTCATTCACACACACTCAAACTCGCACACACACGAGCACACACCAGAACTAAGAACCTCATACACACGAGACCTGGGAAGGCGCTTTCCTCACTCACCAAAGCTTGTAGCTCCCCTCTACGAGCTCTCCACGCTCGGTAATACGACCCCGCAACACACTGGACGTAGGGCGTTCGTGCCCGAACAAGTAAAAACCTCTGTGTTCTCCGAGCGTAACCATCTGAACTCCGACACGCTTAGAAATTTACTCGTTGGCCGTCTAGACCCCGCCATTTTAGACACCGATAGTTGGCGCGCCATGTAGGGGACCTTTGCGTGTCACCCGTATTTTTGAGTTTCGGATGGCTGATCGTCGCGTTGATTTCGCTCCGGGCTCCATTGTTCGTTTTGGTAGCCTGGACTTCCAGTGCCACGGGCACGGGGGTTGACCTAGCTCTCCGTCGCCCTACGATACCCTCCGAGGTAGCCATGGACGCCATCACCGCATCCATGGCCCACCTCCATCTTTCTCCCTCTGGGGAACAAGCCGCTCGACGAGCCGTCGCCCCGCAGGCCGATCATTTTCCGCTCGAGAGTCAGCTCGACACTCTCCAGGGACCCCAGCCAACTCAGGAGTCTCTGCGCGTCTTCTACTTTGCGTTCGCTAACATGACGGCGTAGCTCGCGGGAGGGCAGCCGCTCTCCCCTGGGCGTGTCAAAACGCCCGTCTCGGAGGTGCAACCTTTTGGCATGAGGAATGCCACCGCGTCGTATGCGGAGATGGTGGCCGCGTGGTTCCATGTTGACCCCACGGAAGGGAGACGAATGGGGCTCGCGTCCCACCACTCTCGCTCCACCTCTGATCTCCTTACGAGCTTCGAGGCCACACCTTACACCACCTCAAGCCGTGGGAACAATGATCCCTGGGACCCCCTGGACTTCGACGGTCTGGAGGACCAGGAGGCGCTTTACGGCTTCCTCCAAGCCAACGATTATCTGCTCGACTCCGACTCGAGCGATCCCAACGAGTACCATGGCTGCGAGTGCTTCATGTGCGACGCACCTCCACTCGCAACCGCCGTCCACCCCACCCTCATCGAAGAAGGGACGACGACGACAACCACACGCCCGTCCGCTAGACGGGTGTGCCAGTACCCCAGCCGAGGCCTGACCCGCAGTCTTCGGAGGCCTAGTAGCAACAGCTCCGCGACCTCCCCGACATAGAGCAACAGCTCGCGGAGCGGCAGCGAAAGGTGACGTTCGAGCGCGAAGCCGCCAGGGATCCCGTGGAGCCTCGCGCTCGCAGGGAGGCCAGGGCGGTACACCACCGCATCATCAACGATGAACATGGCACGCCACAGTTCACATGGGCAAGCCAAAACATCGCGGCAGCAAGGATATTGCTCCGCAACCTTCTGATCCCAGATGCTCCCGACGGCAAGCTCCCTCACGACGAGATGAAGACCCTTCTGGAGCGGGCTGTGGAACAACAGGCCGAGAGCTCTGCGTCGCGGAGGCGTGGGCTCAGCGCCGGCCACCCGGCTGGCGCGGCCCCTGGCGACCACGAGGGGTCGGTCCATTTGGATCCCATACCGGCCGAACACCGGCGTCCCACCGTGCACGCACGCGTAGGCGAAAAGCGCGACGTGCGCGACACGCTCAACGCGCACAAGCACGCCAAGCAGGACGGCGCAAGCCGAGGCTACCACATCCGACGTGGCGGCCGATATGACAGGGATGAAGACCGGCCACCCACGCCGGAACCACCGCCCCCCTTGGCGTTCATTCGTCACATCCGGCGCACGCCGTTCCCACACCCTTTTCCACAACCAACCAACGTCGTCCGGTACTCCGGGGAAACGAACCCCGAGCTCTGGCTCGACGACTACCGCCTCGCCTGTCAGGCCGGTGGCGCATACGATGATGACTTCATCATCCGCAACTTAACCCTTCATCTTTCGGACTCAACCCGCACGTGGCTCGAGCATCTGCCACCCAACACCATCGACGGGTGAGAGTATCTGCGACAAGCCTTTGTCGGGAATTTCCAAGGCACCTACATGCGCCCAGGCAACCCCTCGGACCTCCGCAACTGCAGACAGAAGGCGGATGAGTCCCTCCAGGAATACATATGTCGCTTCTCTCAGCAGTGCACAAGGCTCCCAACGGCGGCCGACGCAGACATGGTCGGGGCATTCCTCGCAGGCATGACCTGCAAGAAGTTGGTCCACGAGCTGGGCCACAGCAACCCTCGCACCACCGAACAACTCCTCGACATCGCCACGAGCTACGCGTCGGGAGAAGAGGCGGTCGGTGCAATATTCCACCCTGACAAGGGAAAGGGCAAGGAAGTCAGACCGCCGGCGAAGGCGGCTCGAACCGTGCCCAGAACAGGAACAAGAAGAAGGGCAAGCCGCAGCGTGGCGGTAGCGACAACCTTGTCGCAGCGGCAGACCACAAGCCTCCCCATCCCCAGGGTAGGAAGAAGGTGGGCAAGTTCGATGACATGCTCACAAAGCCGTGCCCGTATCACAATGGGCCGGTCAAGCACACTCTCCAGCAGTGCGACATGATGGCCAGGTACTTCAAGGTTGTCCCTGACAAGGACGAGCCAGGATGGGAATGGGGGTCGCGAAGACTCCTACCCCCACGTCAACAAGTGCCTCATGATCTTCAGAGGCCTATAGCTGCAAGCGTCGACAGAAGAAGGAGCGACACGAGGTCTTCGCAGTCGCCCCAGCAACGCCGGCATACCTCGACTGGTCGGAATCCGACATCACGTTCGGTCGAGATGACCATCCGAGTCACATTCCCCACCCGGGTCATTATCCACTCGTCGTGGACCCGATCATAGAGAGCGTACGCTTCACCAAAGTACTGATGGACAGGGGTAGCAGCCTCAACATCATGTACTACAACGCTTTCGAGGCCCTCGGCCTACGTAAGGAAAAGCTTCGATCCTCGGGGGCTCGCTTTCAGGGGATCATTCCCGGCAGACAAATGGTACCCTAGGGCAGATCGACCTGCCTGTCACGTTTGGAGAACCGGACAATTTCCACACCGAGTACCTCACCTCCGAGGTCTTGGCTTACCGAGGGACTTACCACGCAGTGTTCGGGAGGCCGTGCTACGTGAAGTTCATGGCCGTTCCCAACTACACTTACCTCAAGGTCAAGATTCCGGGGCCATACGGTATCATCACGGTCTCCTCCGACTTCAAGGTGGCGCACCAGTGCGAGGTGGACTGCTGCGAGAACGCCATGGCCGAGGTGTGCAGTGAGGAGCTGGTGGCGGTGATCGAATCCGCTGACAAGATGGACGTCGACCCCTAAAGCGCGAGGAGCTCGGACACCCACGGCACCAACAGCTATGTCACTTTTATATTATTTTCTAGTATACCTATCACCATGTACATACGCATGTAATCTTTTCTTAAGAGCAAAACGTTCGAGGAATAAAAGCGCGGGAACTCTCGGACCGACCGCTTAGCAAGGTGCACTCTCGGCGCGCGCCAGAACACACCTCGCTCGGGAGCTGGGAAGGGGGTAGCCCCTGTCTTTCACTCCAAAAACGTTTTCGCTCAAAATCGCTTTGCCGAACCCGCTAGGCGAATGCCCGATCTCCCCCACCGAGAGAAGAGATCTCGCTGGACCGTGCCAAAGGGCCGCGAAATACTCTGGCTCCCCAGAGCCAAGTATCTCCACCCGACCTCACACCCGAAAAGATCAAAACTCCTCCCAGGGAAAATCGGGCAAGTAGCCCAAGCAAAAGGCAAGTGCGAAAACCAACAAGCAAACAAACTAAGATAAGCTCACCAAGGAGCTAGTAAAGTCGTCCAACCCCCCCCCCGGGGGGCACGTCACAAGATAACTTAAGATGTTTCTTACAAGGGCCCTCGGCCCTGTTTTCTGACCACGCAGGGTCAGTCCTCCGGCGGCGGGAACACATCGTCGTCAAGCTTGGCGGCCAGGATCGCTGCAGACTCCTCCGCATCGGCCTCGATCCAGTTGAGCAGGTCCTTTGGGGCGTCTGGGGGGTACCCTAAGTTGACAAGCGCAGGGGTCACTGCGTCATAGAGGCAGGCGGCGATAGCCATCGTGCGGTGGACCCCGATGCGCAGGGCCTCCCAGATCCGCGCTTGGCCCCGCTCCCAGAGCAAGCCGACGCGGGTCCTGGCCGCTGCCGGACCACCCTCGACGGCCACCACACCGAAGAGATCGCACACCCCGTGCACTACCTCCCGCAACGCCTGCGCCTCCTGCGCGCCGGCCTGCAATGCTAAAGCAACAAGAAGGGCATCTCAACCTCTGAACAAATGACACACAATGCCAAGGAAAACGGGCAGACGGAAGAAACTTACCCGAATTCTCCCCCTCCAAGACGTCGACCGTCGCACGGAGCTGCGAGATGACTGCTGTCAGCTCATCGACTCGGCCAGAGAACTCAAGAATCCTCCGATCGGCGTTGAAACGGCGCTCGAGGCGGGCCACGGCGGCGTCACGCTCTCGACCGTTGACGTCGCGCTGACGCCGCATGGTGTTACACTCGTCCTCCATTGAATCCAGCGCCGAGACAGCTTGACATTGCCCCTCGGCTTCAGCGTCGCGCTCGGCCGTCAGGCATCCCATCTCAACTTGACGCGCTGAGCGTTCATCCGCCAACATCTGGTGGACCACCTCCGCGTCAGCACGGGACGCGTTCCGCTCCTGCTCCACTCGCGCGACGTCGCCGACAGTCCGCAGCGCTAACGCCTGGGCATCCGCCGCGCTCATCTCCGAAGCGCCCAACTGCTCCTCCAGCTCCGTTACACGGCTACGAGCCGCGACGAGGTCCTCCGCCACGGCGGCTTCCCCGACGGGCGTCCACGTCCCAGGAGTCCATCGGCTGGCCTCTCGACGGAGGAACTCCGACTTCTCGACGTTGGTCACCATTAGGATCTACACAAAGAAGGGCGTCAGGAATTCGACAAGTTGGAACAAACAACATTCGCGAACAAAACGATCGCTCACATTGCCATGATGCGAGAAGTCCTCGGAGAACGACGCGACGGCCCTCTGGATCTGCTCCGCATACCGCGTGACTTGGAAGCCAAGCTCCTGTTGGGCACCCGCAACCCGATTCCAATGGTGAAGCTCGCACCAGTCATCCAACGTAAACACAAGGGACCCCAGATTCCCCTGGTCAGCCCAGATGAGCTGGTCGCCGTCCCGAAGGCGCGACAGCCAGGACGGAGGCGACACAGGGCCCCGGGCGCCTCTTCTCTCCTAGCCTCGGCCGTCTTGCCTGGCGAGGTCACGCTGGACTGGGAGAGGACGACTTTCGATGCCCGGGCAGCTGCTACCTCCCCTTCGGTGAAGGACTGGGGGACCACCGGGTCCCGGGTCGGCATGTTGGGAGGAAGGAGGCTGCTCAGGCCCCCCCTCACTCGTACCAGCCACCATGACCTCAGGCAGGCCGGTCACGACATGCGCAACTGCATCCACCTGGTCGGCGCCGCCCCCGTCAACTATTCCTGTCACAACCCTCGCCGCTGCGTCTTCTGGCGCCTCGGCGGCGGGGTCACCTCGGCGTCCACGACCATGGGGTCACCTAGGCCGCCCTCCTTCCTGGAGTCATCAACGACTACCACGACCGGGGGAGTAGGTGGCGTGATAGCCTTAGGGCCGACGTGAGCGGAGGCCGGTGGCGCCTCTCCGACGATGGCAGTGTTGGTTGGGGCTAGCCCAGCTCCGGCCTCGGCGGCGCTCACCAAATCAACAAACGGGGAGGCGCCGGTCTGTCCCTCCTCGGCGAACGGCATCCCCCGGCGCAGTCTCTTCCATCCCGCATACGCGGAGCCGCGGGCGGTCCTGAAACATTCGATACGATCATTGCAAATCACAGGCAACCTTTTCCCTGCTGATAGGGCAGAGGAAGACATCGAGCCTAGCAAACTCACCCATCGAAGAAGATACATTTCCGCTTTGGCTCCGCCCCGCTACGGCCGGCGGCGCCCGAACTCCCGCTCAGTTCGACCCCATCGGATGAGGTAGAACGAGGAGTGAACGGTACATCCCTAGCGACACCACTCCTGGAAACCCCTGGGGCTAGGTGCGCACCGAGCGTCCTGACCGGGAGCGCCCCCGCTGCCGGCGCAGCCCCCACGGGGTAGCGCAGCGTTCCGGCCGCCAGTGCGGCTGGCACCACCTCAGGTCGAGGACACCCGTCCTCCTCCTCGTCATCATCATCGTCCTCGCGCGACGCTTCGGGTACCATGTCGTACAGCGGGCGCGCCCACACCATGAGAGGAAGGACTCGGCGCCGAAGGAACTGAGCGACGACCCCCGCGAGGTTCAGCCCATAGTCCCGAAGCTGAGCCAGGCTCTGGAGGTGGGGTTGTATCCTTACCAGCTGGCGCGAGGTGGGTCCATGATGCCAGCTAGGGAGCTCCTCCCCGAAACGTCGGCCTGTGAAAACCGGGAGCGGCGCCTCGGGGTGGTTCTAGATATAGAACCACTGTGAGTGCCATCCCCAGTTGGACGAAGTCACCCGCGCCGGCATGTAGGACGGCAAGGTGGACAAGCGGAGGCTAAGCACGCACCCCCGCAAGATGCCACCGACCTCACGCCTCCGGAGTTGGCAAGAAACATCGTCGCCTTGAAGAAGTACTTCCACAGCACGAAGTCTGGCTCCACCCCCAGCATCCCCTTCGACATGGCCGCGAAGGCCGTAAGGTGAAGGACAGAGTTGGGATTAAGGATATGGAGTTCGACCCCATAATGGTTGAGGATCCCATGAAGAAAGCGAGTCGGCGGGGTCCCAAACCCGCGCTCCTGGAACGTGAGAAAGGAGACTACATACCCTTCGGGCGGTTTTGGGACGTCGGCGCCGGTGGGGACGATCCACTCGGCGACATCGCCGGCGGAGAACTCGGAACGCAGTAGCCCCGCTCGCACCAGCTCAAGTACCCGCTCACGTCCGAGCGAGAACCGCTCCCAACTCCTTGGGGGATGGTCTCCGGCCATAAGGGGGGTTCACTGGGAGAACGGTCCGTGGTACGGCGGAAGGCGTGGCTAGGGCGTGAGCACGGCGGCACAAACCCTAGGTGCAAGGGGAGGCGACGTGAACGGGAGCAGGAGGCGAAGAAAGCGAGCAGTACAAGCGCAGGAGGGAGGATTGATACGGCCCACGGATCTTTGTAGGGACCCGGAAGATGGAGCGTCGTCTCGTCAGTCCTCCACACCACGCCGTGACCCCAAAGCACGAGTCGCATTAAACGCGGCCGCTCGGCTACGCCGTTTCCACTGTTGCTGGAATATCAGGAACCGCGCGCACTGCGGCAGGTAACTGACACCTCCCGACTTCCCTCTCACTCCAAATCCTGCATCCTGTACCTATCATTATTACAGGATCCACCCCGGGCCCACCACGCCACGCACGCAAGATCTTTTCCGTATGCGTCCCCAGCACATAGCAACAAAACCTCCGGCTCGTCCGAGTTTGGCCGACAAGCGCAGGGGTCGGAGGGACACGCACGTGGCGCGACCAGTGGCGACGGCCTATGGGCCTAGGTAAGCCAAAGGGATAAGGGCTATAGACGCCCCGACGGCCCACTACGATCCAGAGATACGAAGGCCTATCCACCAGGGTTCGAAACGGCCGTCTTAGGACAATAGAGCGAGGGGCAAACAAGGAATGGACACGCTAGCGGTCATTAGCCTGGCAATCGGATGCCAAGGTCATTCCCAGATTTCGTATTTGAGTCCATCTCTATGGATGATTGGTTCATGGTATTCCTACCGAAGGAAGGCAGCAGGCCCCCGGGACCCATCGAACGGACCCGACTACTAAATGAAACCGATTTGGGGTGAGCCACGACTTTGGCCGCAAGCCGGAACCCTAACGAACGGGAATCGAGCACCCCACTCAAATTTGCCCGATAGTAACTTGACAAGGAGCCATGGTTCGTCCGCTTTAAGGATAGCATGGTTTGGCTCATATTCCCCTTCTCGCGGAGGGATGCGTGGGGAACGAATAAAAAATATGACACAGAACCGAGACGATTTTCTTTAAACTGAGTAAAGACTCGGGGGTTGGCGTTGCACCACGGGGCAAGCCTCACGCGTCGGAGGTCCATACAGGTAAACACAAACACCCTCTCTTTTTTTAATATATTCAAATATTAACTCTTGCAGGGGATACATGCTCTCCGAGAGCCATAAGGGATAAGGCCCAATCATCAGACACTAAAAACACGAAAAATTGGACTGAAGGGAAATCCCGGGCCAACAGGCCAAAAACTAAGGGTGCCCGCGGGGCACCCACATTAGCTATCACACCACCGACCGACGTAGCCGTATATCAAGGTCAGGTAACCCAGCCACGAGGCCCGAGAAACATCTGCCTGATGTACAAGATCACGTTGGACGACGGCGTCATGACCCATGTGTTACTTTGGCCAGGCGTGCTGCGGTTGCGGGAGAGCAGCCGCCGCCTCGTCCTCAGAAAGCCCCGGGCCGCGCCACCCCCTCCGGAGTTAGTTGGGCACTTTACAGCTAAGTCGCCCCAGCTGCTCCATGATCAAGGACTCCGCCGTCAAGCAGCACCGAGCCCGCCATGCTTGGGCAGCTCCGAGCCCGCCAGCCACGCTAACAGCGGCAGCGCCATCAACCAACAGCCGAGGATGCGTCATCACCGAAGGTCACGCAGGCAAACTGCTGCGACTTTCCCAGTAGACTCATCCTTGGCTGCCCTCGGAGAGGGACAGCACGTCATCGACTCCCCCGGGGCAAGGGGCAGGGGGCATTCCGCAAAAGGGATGGATCCTACGCCCTTCATCCCAGGAAGCGATCCGTGCAGGGGGGTGGTCACAACCTTCCGCTCCACCAGTGGTTAGGATAAGGGGGAGCTATGCGCATCTCGCAGAGCTACCTCTCAATCCTGCCACGGAGCGAAAGAGGACATATGCACCCCCAACGCAGAACTTCCTCTAAATCCGGTTTTGCCCTCAAGGGGACGCTCGCCAGGGTGGTTCAAGAGACCCTCCGACGGGACCTCGGAGGAAGAATCTAGGGCAGCCATACTATGAGGATGTGCATCTCCCCACAGGCGGTCGCCCCTATTTATAGCCCGCCAGGGCACTCGCGCGGCAACCGGCCCGTGAAGTTACAGCACCGCCTCCCAACCACATCGCACTATGCGACGGCACCCACTTCAAGAGGGGGCAGCGAGGCTATAAATGGCCAAGCAGATAGTAGGCTCAGGGCGCGCCATTCGGAGTCTTGACCACAGAATGAGCAGTGCTCTGGCACTGCTCCTCGAACGGGGAAGACACGACATGTCCACTTTTGGGCTACGGGGGGAGAAGGGGCGCAGTCAGACCCCGAAACCCGACAAACGTATCCTTGACCAGTCAATCGTTTGTACAGTCCAAAAGACAACACGATGCAGGACCGACTCGTCACCTCAGGGCACGACAGCCCGAGGCCAACAGTGCAACCCGCAACAGGGCTGACGTGCGACCTAGGCTCTGGCACTGACGTACGGAGCAGTCCGCTCCCTCCCCGCCTCGTGAGGGAAACGAAAGGCCAAGCACTGTACAAGACTTCCGAATAAGCCCTTAGGAGGAAAAATCTCCCTCCTAAGGCCTCAGGGGCTACACCCGGTGGGTGCGCTCGCGCGCACCCACCGGAATCCAAAAATCAAACCAAACTACCATAAGCTCTCTCGGAAACCTCCGGTGTAGTCCATCACTACATCGAAGGCTCGGGGGCTACTGTCGGATACCTAGAAATAGGGTACCCAATTTACCAGACTCCACAAAAACAAAATCACCATCGGGGGCTCCTCCGCCTCGCCGAGCCAAGGTGGCGTCATTCGAGACATCATCAACCCTCGGGGGCTCCTCCGCCTCGCCCGAGCCAAGGTGGCGTCATCCGAGATGTCATCAACCCTCGGGGGCTCCTCCGCCCTGCCCGAGCCAAGGTGGCGTCATCCGAGATGTCATCAACCCTCGGGGGCTCCTCTGCCCCGCCCGATCCAAGGTGGCGTCAACCGTGACGTTGTCAACCCTCGGGGGCTCTTTCGCCTCGCCCGAGCCCAGGAAAGGTCATTCGTGACATCCCTCGCCCTCAGAGATCTCACCATCATCCACAGCCTAGGGTGCCCTAGCCCATATAGTCAAAAGGTCCACAGTCTCCTCCGTTCTCAGGCATGGGGCTTAAGCATGAGTCGCCATGTCAACCTCTGTTCACCCTGCGGTACAAGGTCATGTGCTGCCTAATCGACGACTTCTGCACATTACATCCACGCCATGTCTCCGACGGACACCCCAACAGGGATTACGGCGTCATCAGCCTTGTACGACAGAACGCGGGGGTGCTTGGTCCTGTGCGACAGCGTCCGCCCATGCCCAGAAAAGGGGACAGTAGGGTTCCCGGTCACAAGGTGCATGGATACAGCGCAACAAGGATGAACAGGACTCGGACATGTGTCTACTGACACAATCTTCCTCAGGAAGGAAGACAGGATGAAGACAAAGCCCTCCCTCGGCAGCAGCCCAAGTTGGGCCCACGATCACTCCCCTCTCTCTACTGTACTCCTCCATCTCTCCCTACGTATAAAGGGAGGGAATGGACCCCCAATATAGCTCTCTCTACATCCCAACATTCATTCACACACACTCAAACTCGCACATACACGAGCACACACCAGAACTAAGAACCTCATATGCACGAGACCTCCGAAGGGGCTTCCCTCTCTCACCAAAGCTTGTAGCTCCCCTCTACGAGCTCTCCACGCTCGGTAATACGACCCCGCAATACACTGGACGTAGGGCGTTCGTGCCCGAACTAGTATAAACCTCTGTGTTCTCCGAGTGTAACCATCCGAACTCCGACACGCTTAGAAATTTACTCGTTGGCCGTCTAGACCCCGCCATTTTAGACACCGACAGCTACCTTACTTAGATCAAGAACTCTGACCCCATAGTTGTCCACTGCGACATGTTTTTATTCAACCCATTCACATTTATATACGGGGATTTGGAATGTACCATAGTCTAGTTCCCATATCTCAACAATGATGCCAAAGTATGTAATAATCTCACATGTCGTAGAGTCAATGGCCTCGCATCGAACACCACTGTTTTGTGTCATGTTCTTTATGTCCTTGTACTTGGTACATAATGTGAATCCATTAATGTCATAGGTTTGCCATGTAGTGACCTGGCGTGAGGGTCCACATGCCAACCCTTTGATGGTCTGTTCCTCAATTGTTTCCCCATGTGTAATATTCGTCTCCCTTAGCCATGTGTTGAACCGAGTCTTGTGTTCCTTCATTACCCAATCATCCGTGTGGACCAAGATTATGTTCCCGAAGTTCATTTAAGTGTTCCTCGATCAAAGGCTCCATTATCGAGAGCTGATGCAGGATACTGTGATGTGCCTCGAGGACTATGTTGTAATCTTTTGGGATGAATGATTTTCGTCCCATCCTCCCACTTCCATACAGCCTACCCTCATGTCGTGACGGAGGCAAACCTATTGCAACTTGATCTTTTAGGACACTAATGCAGAATGGACCTCCGGACTCAATGACCTCTTCGGTTAAATACCCCTCAATCATAGACGCCTTTAGGCGAGCATGAGTTGAAACATAACCATTTAGTATTGCCATGAAACGCTCATAAGTCCACATTTCATGCAAGTACATAGGACTCAATGCCTCAATTTGAGGAACCAAGTGCACAACAAGGTGCACCATGATATCGAAGAATGCTGGGGGAAACACATCTCCAACTGTGACACTGTCTCCACTACGAATTCCTGAAGAGTCGCTAACTCATCATGGTCAATCATCTTTTTTGAGATCTTGTTGAAAATGAAGCACAGACGTGTTACTGCCATCTTTACGAACAAAGGATTTATATCCCTGATGACAATCGGAAGGAAAGTAGTAAGCATGACATGACAATCATGTGAGTTGTAGTTAGTGAGTGTAAGGTCTTTCATTGACACGATACTTCGTATGCTAGAACAAAATCCAGATGGGACTTTCAACTTCCTCAATCACACACGCATCGCATGTTTCTCATCTAAGTTGAGGTTGTAGCTTGCTGCGGGTAGATGATACTTCCCATTTTCTTGTAGAACAGGGTGAAGCTCTTTTTTATGCCTAACTGTACCATGTCCATGCGTGAATTCAGACCTTCCTTTGTCTTGCTCTTCATGTCTAGCAATGTGCCAATTAGACTTTCAAACACGTTCTTCTGAACATGCATACCATCGATCGCATGTCATACATCTAACTCTTTCCAGTATGGCAAATACTCAAAGAAAATAGACATCTTCTTGAATGTAGCCCCTGGAGTTGGTTTGACATTCTTTCTTGGTTTTCCGTCTTTTGTCTTTTTCCCGAAAACAAATTTGATTTTGCTAACTATTTGGAAAACTCTTTGGCCTTTACTGTTACCTGATGGTGCAGTAGAGTGTAGTTCATCGTTATTGTCAAAGTACTTAACCATCTTTTTAAGGCGATACCTGTGTCCTTTCGATAAGAAGCGTCTGTGTCTCATGTATACTATCTTCTTAGATGCATCGAGGGACACATAAGCGGTTTCATCTATGCAGAATACACAACCAACCTTTCCCTTGAACTGCCCTGATAATGTGAAGAGAGCAGGGTAATCGTTGATCGTAACAAAAATAATTGCTCTCAGCGTGAAAGATTCTTTGCAGTACTCATCCCACATTTGAACACCTTTTTCCCACAACATCTTCATGTCTTCCATTAAGGGCTCCAAGAAAACATCCATGTCCACTCCAGGTTGTGTAGGTCCAGAGATAAGGATGGTTAGCATGAGGTACTTTCGCTTTTGCATCAACCATTGGGGAAGGTTGTAGATGGTGAGGATCACCGGCCATGTGCTATGCGTGCTGCTCCTCTCAGCAAATGGATTCATTCCATCAGTACTCAGTGCAAATCTAACATTTCTTGTTTCCTTTGCAAAGTCTTAATGGTTGTTATTGAAATCTCTCCACTCCGTGCCATCAGCCGGATGACGAAGCTTCCCATCATTTTTGTGCTCATTTGAAGCATGCCAGGTCATAAGTTTGGCATCTTCTGGGTTAGCGAACAAACACCTCAATCGATCAACCACAGGAAGGTACCACATCACTAAAGCAGGAATCTTTTTCTGAGCATAATAGTCTACTTCGTCTTTTTCTTTGCTTGTGAGGGGTTTTGTTGCTCTCTGTTGGGTCTTCTTTCTCTTATTTCCTTTACACTTGGAGGCAGCACATTCTTCTTCTCGAAAGTCTTTATTCGTCTTGTACCTACTTGCACCACAGTTTGGACAGCTGACCATGTCCTTATATTTATCACCTCGATATAGGATACAATGATTTCTACATGCGTGGATCCTCTCAACACCCATAGTGAGCGGAGTGATTAACTTCTTTGCATAGTACGTGTTAGCCGGCACATTGTTCTCCTTTGGAAGCAAGTCTGCGATAATACTCAAGAACGCATCAAAGCCAGCATCAGACAAACCATATCTAGCTTTGAACACCAAAAACTTAAGCACAGACCGCAGTGTCGTGAACTCTTGGGTACAACCCTTAGACTCATCATACAAAGGCTCTTTTGCTGCATTCATCAGGGAATCCATACCTTTCATGAAGAACATTGAAGGGTCATCTAAATGACGATGCGATAGTGCCTCTAACAAATCTGCATCTTCCACAACCATATCTGGCAGGACCTCATCACATTCATTTGCTCCATCAACACCATGATCAGGATCAAGAGGTTGTTGTGTCTCGTGTATGAACGTGAACTCGTCAACAAGCATATGTAGATCAACATCAATATCTGCAGTGTTTGTCGTTGTATAATGCGTAGAACTACCCTCTCCATGCTTTGTCCAAATCAAGTAATCCTTCATAAACCCCCGACAGACTAGATGAGAAAGGATTGTTTGAGTGTCATCAAATACAACAACATTTTTGCAGTCTATGCATGGACAATGTATGTGCTTCATCTTTGTTCTCCAAGCATGGTTCTTAGCAGCGTCAACAAACTTATGCACTTCTGATAAGTATGATGGATCTAGTCTTGACAACTCATACATCCATAATGACCTCTCCATCGTACCTGTACAAAAATATAATGAATTAATTGTATGCTAAAAGTTGAAACCATATGCCTAGCTCCAAAAAGTTACTCAAACTGAGCAAAAATGAATAAAAGGATGCAAGAGAGAGATAAACTACTTTATTAATCTACTTTATTAGAGAACTAACCAAAAAAACTATATTGCTCTCTACATATAAAAACACTTCATGAACACAATCCATTGATAGCTACAACTAAAAAATCTATTTCATAAGGTACATTTTTTAAACCTATATTTGTCTCTCCATACAAACAAACAATTCATGGAACAATTTATGAATATAAAGAAAAAATACTAAGTAAATAGACCTATATGGCTCTCTACATGAACATACCATTCATGGCTATAGGTATATACATACAACTAAAAAAATCTTGGATAAACTAAATTGACAACAAAACATGAGTAGGGAGACCGGAGAGAGGCATCATCTAACCATCTTAAGCATAAACATTTCACAAAATCTTGCTCATAACCTAGCTACCCTTCTCTCTCACTCATGGTGAAACCCTAGATCCAAAAGGGACTCAAATTGAGCAAGGAATGGACAAAATGAGGCAAGAGAGGCATAAACTAACCTTTCTTAGCAACCTCCTTCCAAAAATGAAGATCAAAACCTCCCCCTTGTATTTGAAGAAATATGGACCTCCAAAATCGCCTTAAATGGAAGTTGGCTGCGAGCTACAGTATTTCTCGGGGAGGAAGAAGGATATATATAGCTACAGGAACACCACTAGCGGTTTCTTAAGTCAACCGTCTCTGGAAATGGTGCATTTCCACATGCAGTTCAGCTAAATCAACCGCCAGTGTAAATCTATTTACACTGACGGCTGACTTAGCTGAATCGCCTATGGAAATACGTCATTTCCACATGCGGTTATTTTAAGACAGCCGCCAGTGTAAATAGGTTTACACTGGTGGTTCGTAGCTGGTCCGTACGCAACCATTTCTACTGGCGCATGATAACTGAAACCGCCAGTAAAAATAAATGTCACTGCAGGCTTAGAGCTGGTTTGTACTAGTGTTTATTATTTATTCAAAGAAGATTTACAGTCGTTTTATTCGTAAGTCATCACATCACAGTGTCCAAACTCTAATACTCTATATTGTCTCAGAAAAAAAAAGGGTCTGTAATAGTCTATTCTTGATCACGAGCCTTGAGGAAGCTCTTGCAGAGCGTCAACCAGAACTCCCGGTCCGGGGCAGTGGTCTCCAGCTCCCTCTTCACGGCCTCAGCAAAGGGAATCTGCAGCGTTCCAGTGGCAAAACGGAATCAGCACCGACTGAGAATAAGCTTCGGAGTTCAGATGCATATGCATGCAGAGAACGACGCGCGACTGCTTGTCTGTTTGAATTTGATATGAGGGGTGAAGAGAAGGTGAAGCTAGGCTGATGCACTGCACTCACGGTGATGGATCCGGCGGCGAGGAGGCGGTCGACGAGGCTGAGGAGGATGTCCTTGGTGTACTCCGGGTGCCCCTGGATGCCCAGCACGTGCTCGCCGACGCAGAACATCTCGACGCCGGTCTTGTCGGAGGAGGCAAGCACCTCCGCGCCCTCCGGCACCTCCCACACCTGCTCGATCGATCGGTCGGAATGAATGGCTGCGGTGCAGTGCGACAAGGAAAAGGAATATATATATGCCAGTGTGTACACATACGAACGCACAGGGCCGGCACGCACCTCGTCCTGATGGACCTCGGTGATCCTGGCGCGGGGCGGCAGCTGGTCCCGGTCCCGCAGCGCGTCGAGGAACAGCGGCAGCGGCGCCGGCGCCTCGGCGATGGCCACCTCCCTGACGCCGACGTCCCACCCGGCACGGGCCTTGCCGACGCGGCCGCCGAGCGCGCGGCAGATCAGCTGGTGGCCGAAGCAGACGCCGAGGAGGCGCTTGCGCAGGCCGTGCAGCGCGCGCACCAGGAGGCACAGCCGCAGGATCCACAGGTCGTCGCCGTACGCGTCGTGCGGGCTGCCGCTGATCACGAACCCGTCGTAGCCCTCCAGGTCGCCGGCGGCCGGGAGCTCGCCGTCGATCGCCCGGTACAGGTCCCACGTCTCGCCCGCGTCCCCGAACGCCGCCACGAACACGTGGAGGTACCCGCCGTACTTGTTCAACACGTACTCCGAGTCGTGCGCCGCCATCAGCAGCGCGTACCGCCCGCCCGTCGCCGACGCTGCCTCCGCAACCATCTCAGCTCAGCTCAGATCGTCTCAGCTCAGCTCATGGTGTAGTGTGCCAGCAGTTGCAGGGAGATGCAGAGCAATTTATAGACGCCGGCCCGGCCGAGCGACGGCAAGGACAGGAGGTACCCAAGCCATGCCAGTGTGCAGAGGAGCATGTGGCCGCACTGCATTACGCCAAGTCGGAGGCGAGGCGGCCTGACAGTTTCCGGACGTGGAGAATGTTGACAAATTCGGGTCGGATCGGATGGGACGATTCCTTTGATCGTGCGGCCACCCCCCATAATAATTCAAACTGAAACTTTCATGCATGGGGCCGCGGATGCTCTCCTCTCGAGCTTTTTGACTGTCGTCATTTATTTGGGACCAAAACTAGGAGCTCCATCGATCGATGATATGGTCTTGTACTCTGCATGGCTGCCGCCGTTTGCTGCGGGCGATCGAGCTTGACCGGAACGTAAGTCAGAAAGAGCATGTGCCAAAAATTCCAATATCCATGGCCACTTCGTTTTTACTTTAGTATAAACTGGCATATGTATTCATACGTTACAATAAAACCAATGTAACTTACAAATCAGACTACGTATTATTGTGACGTATGAGTTGTTTCAACTCGTATGGGTATCCATCATAAGTCTAGGTTCACACATAGAGGTCTCGGAGGGAGCTAGTGAGGGTCATTTGAAAAATAAAAATGATGAATGGAACAATTCCTTTGCTCTTTAATATCAGATATATATATATATATATATATATATATATATATATATATATATAGATGATATTGATAAAGAGTATATATAGATAAATACGGATACTGACCATATACTCCCTCTGTCCCAGAATAAATGACGCTATGGGATGCGTGCATGTCAAACTTTTTCAATTTTAATTGGATTTATAGAAAATACATACAACATTTATATCTCCACATAAATTTATTATGAACCTACACTCAACGATCTATCTAATGATACTAATTACTACCTACGTCCCTAAAAAAACGCAATTATGGGAATCGTGCCGGTCAAAGAATCTTATGTTTGACTAACGTTAGTTTAAATAGTATTAGCATCTATGTATCTAAATAATTTTATTATGAAAATATATTCTATAAGTAATTTAATGATACTAATTTTATATCACGGATGTTAGTACTTTTTTATATAAAATTAGTCAAAGTTCAAACTGATTGACTACTCGAAAAACGAGAATTATATTCTTTTGGGGACGGAGGTAGTATATATTATAAATATTATTATTTATATATATATATATATAATTGATCAAAGTTTAAAAATGTTAACTTTTCGGAAAGCGAGAATGACTTCTATTTTTTTAGAAAAGGGAATATATTAATATTTCAGCTTCTGCATCGATTAATGCATATGGTTGTTCATTATTACAAGCAAGCGTCAAACTGATTAAGGAATCTTGAAAACAAAGTTTGGAGCCATGAAGACGTCAAAATTATCAAATGGAAAAAAACTAAAGAGCAATTCATTCGTGTCTTGCAAACACCTCCATCGCAATTACCATGGGATATATATATTGGGATCATAATTTGTGTATACACACTTTACTTTGCCATGGATTATAATATTTTATATAATGGTAATGTATTGTAAAAGCTGGGTTGTTTGGGGTTGCGCGAATAATATCAAAATAGCTAGATGGAGGGAGACGACGCGATCATATAGAACCTGACTATTATTTTTTATTTGGATTTTATCAAATAGGTCCTCAGTTGTGAACTTAAGCATAACAGTTAGTTTGATTATTCTGTCCATTCAGATTTGAGTCACGACTCGGTTAGATTCTGTCCATCCAGATTTGAGTCACAACTCGCATATGGTTTTTTTAACTAAATATTCTTTAGTTAGTAGTAGTAAACAATGTCTATCAACTATATATAATGCACATAACGATGGTGACGTGTTTGTATAGATCATCCACGTCTATATTGTGTTTTGCTTGAAATATGGAGCATGATTAGTTGAGACTAGTTGTGGCGACGAGCTTTGAAGTTTCGGATTAGAGTTGATTTGGAGGGTTGCCTTCACCCTAGACCTAGATAGAGATTTCATGAAGATAGGTAATAGACTCAGCGTGAAGAGGATGGATAGGGATAGGCCACGAGGCCATGGGCGACATTGGTTTCTAGGCTATGGGAGCTAAAAAATAGGGTGTTTATTGATGGACTAGTCGGTGGAACACAACAATAAAAAGAAGCACACAACACTAAATAAGAAGATGATGTTGGACCACATGTACATCAACAGATTAGATTGATTACATGAGAAATACTTGATTTGATACAGATATGATATCGCTAAGTAGCACACACTAGCGATTTTAACTTTTATAAATCCTCTTCACCTATTGTGCAAAGCCACATGGAGTTTTATAATGTGGAAGAGAGAGGCCATTGTTATATAATATGCGAGAGAGTGTTTTACAATGTGTGGTAGAGTTCTCATGACACGTAGTAATAACCCGTTTCATCATGATAAGTGTTAATATATGAGAACGCTTATCAGACAAAACTAGTATATAGTCGCTTTATACTACTCCCTTCATTTAATTCTAAGTTATTAGATTCTTTATTAATTATTTTTTATAGTATATTTATTTGATGTCATAAATCTTTGTAATTTTAATTTAGGTCAAATTTAAGATTCTTTGACTCTCAAGAAAATCAAAATTAAGAATGAGTGAGTACAGTAATATCTGCTTCAGAGGGGGGGGGGGGAGCCGTTCAATTCAAAAGGTGTCTATGGTCCATGGTGAAGCTGCCGGTCTGCCTCATGACTATGTACTGGCATGACAACCATTTTTGTTTGGTTGAAGGAAATGTCAAGAACATGCTTCACTAATTCAACTCTCTTAGTGGCTGCTTCCCGTTTGTTCAATGATTTCCTGGCACAGCCGCGTAAAACATTTCCATATCCAAATGTAGCGTGGTTAGTGGAGACCGGTTTTAGCAGGCGCTGCTTGGACGTTTTCAACACCTGTGACCATCCTTATTATCTGGTGTGCTGACTCATGAACAGTGCATACAAGTGGTTTTAAATAGAGGCCTAAGCTATTTAGCGGTGGCCAGAAGCTAAGCTATAAAAAGTTATAGTCTCTGATATAAAACCCAATTATATACATAAACATGCCACCAAGAAAATTTCATCTGACATTTCATATCCATTATTTCAGTTATTCAATCAATTAGCATACTCATCAATATAATCAACATTTATATTCATCTGACATTTCATAAAAATAATCAACAATAAACTGCTCAATATTTTTTCATTGGTTCATTACATCATTTGTTATTATTAAGTAAACAACAAAACGATGAGGCATATATTATGTAATTTAGAGTAAATAATGATCATTTTCTCTTGGACAGTTGGTGTCATAAAAGAGTTTCATGCATGACTAAGCCAAATACCATTGTTTAGCAGAGCTAAAGTGCTCTTAATTAGCGGCCTTAGTGGAACAATTGTGTCTTCTGAAAAGCTATAGTGACGATACAGCGGGCCAACCGCCTTTGTAAATCGCCTCTGTTAATGTCACGTCCATCTAGAAAATCCAGATCCAAAAAGGTGTTTCTCAAGATTCAAACCCACAACCTCCATCTTACACAACATCTTCCCACTACATTTTTTATCATCACCCTAACACTACACTATCACGTGCTAACGCTACGATTTTATCTAAAAAATGTTATAAAAATCAACCAATTTATTTTTACAGAGTTTAACTTTTACACAATTGTGTTTGAACCTATACACAATAGATGAAACACTTTTGCATTTAAAAAGACATAGTTACATTCTTCCTAACTCCTTAATCATTTATGTATATTATTTTTTTTAGATTTGGAAGGGTGCAAACATGGTCGGGCGAGACATACGCGTCCTCGTCTCACCCCCTCGACCGTGGGACTTCCTCGTCCAACCCCTCGGGCGTAGACTCCATCTCGCCCAACCCGAGGGCACATGCTCTGTCTCGCTCGACCCCGAGGGTGCAAGCTTCGCCTCGTCCGACCCCGAGAGCATAGCCTATATATTGCCTGACCTCTCGGGCGTAGGTGATGTAACTAAATTGAAAATTTCTCCTTATTCTACAAAAAAACACGATTGACTCCATACAGTTTCCTCAGTCGCATGACCAAGAGGGTGCCGATTCTACATGCTTGGCAGCAAGAACGGCTGCCCCCTCATCTGCAAAACAACAACAACCCAAAATTTGTTACCATTGAGAATTAAAAAAGAACAAATTTCGCAATGGTGACTTACCACCAAACCCATCTCCATACTGCAGCCGACTCTCTCCAGTGTCGGAGTAGGAGGTGCAACTCGTCCACGTCCATGCCCAACACCATCACTGTCGCCATTTATCAGTGCAAATCAAACCACCAACGAATATCTTATTAGTAATCAAGCATAAAATAGAGAAAATATATTTTTTATTTATACAAAAAGTAATTTAAACAATTTTAGCAAGAAACATCAGTGCCTCCCTTGTACGCCTACAATCTACCATTATAGTTATAATGAGAAGTCTCAAAAAAGATATTGCAAGTGATGGCGATAATTTTATCATCACTACGAAACACAATTAACTACTTTGGTACTGTTGTCTGCAACAGGAAGCCGGCTGGCCAAACAAAACCATCCATTATTGCATCAGCCAAAAAGATATGCATAGAGAAATACATCTCCTGTAGGAGCACATGCTTACGTGGGAAGATGGCTTCATGTCTTCAAGTCCAACTATCTTCAGAAGTGTACACAAACTTGTTTTTCCATAGTTACACTACTTGGTGTATTTAAACGTCCTACGCTGCGACAATATCAACATCTAGATAGAATCAACCGCTCATCTATCAACTATCGTAATTTAATAACAATGGAAGTGAATTAATATTTTCCACTTAAAAAGTAGACTTATAATCAGTAAATAAGAACAAAATAGGTTGCTTATGGAACACTACAATTAAAAGAAGATGATGCTTATTAGTTAACTGACATAATCTAGTTACATGGTAAGTTCTGTACTAAAAAAAAGACACTAGAATGTGACATTTAGAACTTAAACACAATAATTGATGTAATATAGGAGTTATATGGTCATACGATCATAGAAGACGAATGAATAATAAGTTGGCAACAAACCTTAAATTTAATTTTAGAAGATGAATGAACTCTACAAACTAAGCCCATTTTGACTTCTTTATCTATTATGTCCATAGAATAAAAGTGAGTTGACTACTTTTCTACCTACCAATATTGTATAAATACCAAAGTTTACTCATTAGCAAACAAAATGAATAGATAAAGAATAAAAGGGAGCAGTTGTCAACATTCCTACATTCTTACAAATAGATTTGCCTAGCTGAATCTGAGAAATCTCTACCGATCTATTCAATGCCTCCTCTAAAATTGTTGCCGAGATAGTGGTCTAGATTGGTACACCTAGTTTACTACACAAATATATTACATTACATAATGAGGCAAATACTATTGACTAAAGCAAAATAATAGATATATCATCATTAAGCTACCTATAAACAGAGTAGCAAACATTGTATTCACAATATTGAGACTTGATAGGTCCAGCTCCAGTTGTTGACTACCTGCTTCAATGGCCTGAACGGTAACAAAAGCATTAGTCACACGAAAAAACAATCAGCTCAAACTGCTCAACCATGCCATCAATCACCTCAAACCCTGATGCATCATACTTGCGCCTGTTATCTGGATCTGACAGGATGTTATAGGAGAATATGACTTCTTGAAACTTCTCTGAGGCAAGGGTCGTCTGAATTCTTATCTGGATGGTACGACAATTTTTACCAAATATAGAAATACTCAGACAGATGCATTGTCTCCATCAACTTATTAGTAAACAAGTCAGATAAATAAACAATCTAAACTACCAAGTGAAAGTGAAAGGTCCTAATCCAAGGCTAGAGAGGGGTGAATAGTCTAATCTGATATCTAAAACAATTCTCAACAACAAGTTAGACTACAATATGGCGAAGCTCGACTTGCACTAGCAAACTAAGGGATGCGAAGCCTCCTAACCATAATTTCTATCCTAATAGCTCTAGGATCACTCAATTCCTACTCAAGTCTAGTAGCCCTCTAGCCACAACCTAATATACTAAGAAAGTATGAAAAAGGTAATGCCAAGGTGGGAAGAGTGATTATACCACCGAGTCGAGATAATGAGCCAATCAAGTGAACTCCAAGCAACCCAATCAATCACAATGATGAACAAGAGGTTGACACTTGATTTTTCACTCGAGATTCACTAGTATGCCAACTAGCTACGTCCTCGTTGTGTCGGCTCACTCACTTGGAGGTTCACGAGCTAATTGGCATCACACGCCAAACCCGTCACCGGGTGCCGCACAACCAACACAAGAGAGGGCACTCAACGACACGCGCAATCCACTAGAGTTACCTTTGCGATCTCCCGCGAGGAAAGCACAAAGACCCTCACAATCTTCACTTGTAGTTGACGAAGCACAATCACCAAGATTCTCGAATCCACACCGCTTGCTCCAAACCGTCTAGGTGATGGCAATCACCAAGAGTAACAAGAAACTAGCATCGGTATCAACTCCCAAGTGCCACTAAGATGAATCACTTCATGCAATGCACTTGATCACTCAACTCACTCAAATGGATGAACAATCAACTATGCGATGAGTGGGAGTGTGTGTGCTTTTTCTCACAAGAGTATGCAACAGCCAAATGTGCAACAGAGGTTCCTTGAACCAGCCACACACCCTTAAATAGCCTCCTCAAAGAAACTAGCCGTTTTTCACTTTTGGAGCTGCAGAAACGTAGCCACTGAACCACGTTTAGTCTTCCGTCGAACTATAGAAAGTGGTCCGACGCTTTGAATTCTGACCGTTGGCGCGCTGAAACAGCCACCGTCGGACCACTTGCCTTGGTCCGACGCCTTGGTCTGACGCGTTTGCTTCAGCTGAACTCTGAATCCAGTAAACACCCGACCACCGGACCACACCTCTGGACTGGTCCACCGGACCATGCCGACTGGTCCAGAGCTTCCTCAGTGCCTTGAAGTTTTTACGCAGGGAGCACCCGACCACCGGACCTGTTCGTCGGACCACACCACCGGACTAAACCATCTGGTCCGGAGGTCACTTTGACTTCTGCTCTCCCTTTGACCGAGCCTCCGGACTACTCGCCTAAGGTCCGGAGCTCCTCAAGTCAGCTGGTCCGACGCTTCTTGGCCAGACAGTCAGAGCTTGGAGCGGCCGTCGGACCACCTTCATTGGTCCGGAGCTCCCATGCTCAACTAGTCCGGAGCTTCTATCTTGATCTGAATTTGCTTCTCATTGCTTCCCTTGATCTCATGTGCCACCACCAAGTGTTTCACTGACTTGTGCTTGTGTGTGGCATATTTTAACAAGTTTTACAAGGGTTGCTCATTAGGTTTTATATGCAATGCAATGTAATGAACTCCTAATGGCACTTGATAGGTGTAACCACTAACTGTTTTCCCATCTTAATAGTACAGTTACCTATCCTAAATGTGATCACACCCACTAGGTGTCTTGATCACCAAAATGAAAAAAATCCCTAGTTATACCTTTGCCTTGAAAAGCTTAGGGTCTCCTCCTTCTTGCTTCATTTCCAAGTGTGAGCTCTTTTGGCATTTCTCCTTAGCCTTCACATTACTCCATCACTTGTCTCCTTTTCTTCTCTTAGTGTACTTACCCTACTCACACACTTAGAGTTAGGTTAGTACTTAGATTTCATCAATTATCCAAAACACTAGAGATCTTTCAATCTCCCCCTTTTTGGTAATTGATGACAACCCATATAAAATGATATGAAATATGATTTTGATTTCAACCCAAAATGATTGATACCACTTGAAGATATTATCAAGGATAAAAGAAGGTGGTCAATCATTTCTAAGTTGGTTTGTTAGTGTTAACTCCCCCTACATGTGTGCACTACTATGAGTAAGAATCAAGATTTGCACACATGCTTAGATAGAACATTTGGAGAGGTGAACAACTAGCAAACTATGACATGATGCTAAGTTTTTAAGAATAGACCTTTGAAGCGTGATACCAATCGAAGTGTGCCTTTCATTTTACCCTTAGCAACATGGTTAGATTGATACCAAACGGAAACAAAACATTTTAACCAAGAGAGGATATCTAGCTAACTTCCTATGCATGCTAGTGATCAATTCATCAATCAAGATTACAACTAGCCATGCACCACACAAGCAAGAAACCACTTGAATAGTATTATAACTTCAATGCAAGCAAGCATATGAGTGAATGCACATTCAAATGCAACAAATTGTTCATAGGTTTGCTCCCCCTACTTGTGTGCTCAAATTTTAATTTTTCATTTTTCCAAAATCTTATTTCTCCCCCTATATATCTAGATTCCACTTGCATATTTCTTATCATGTTTCTTATTTTAACATTTCTCCCCCTTTTACTTCTATCATTTTAACACACTTTCTCCCCTTTGGCACACATTACCACAAAGGAAACCACTTGTAGTGACATGTATCACTTGAGGATACTTAGGAGGATTTGTTTATCAAGTCAATATAGAAACAAGTGGGATAATTTATCAAATTATATTCAACCTAGATTACTTGTCCTAGATACTTAACACGGTTTAAACCATGGACAAGATTTTTCACACATCTTGCAATGGTTATCTTGGCCATGTTGGTTAAGTACAAGAATAAGCATTCTAGACTAAACATGTGAGGTTGCAAGCTTATCAACATGTCATATGCCATCACTAGATCAATCAACTCATAGAAACTATAGTGATGTCATATGTCCATAGAAAAATATTTGATTTTCATGAATGAGTTTATCATAAGTGATGTCTATATGCTCTACACAATACTAGCAAAGGATGAATGCATATGTAAATCAATTGTACCTTGCTATGTTGGAGTAGAGGCATGTCATAGGTGGGGTGCATCAACTCATGTTAGAGAAATCCAAGATGTTCAACTCATTCCTCAACTTGCAAAACCTCTTCTCATCAAGTGGCTTGGTGAATATGTCGGCTAATTGATCATCGGTGCCCACATTACAATGAAAATGTCACCCTTTTGTTGATGATCTCTTATGAAGTGATGTCTCACATCTATGTGCTTTGTTCTTGAGTGTTGGACGGGATTGTTGGTGAGCTTCAGCGCACTTTCATTGTCACATAGCAATGGGACTTTCTTGAATTGAATTACATAGTCCTCCAAAGTGGCTTTCATCCACAATAGTTGTGCACAACAACTCCCCGCACTAATGTATTCGACTTCGGCGGTAGAGAGTGTCACACTATTTTGCTTCTTGGATGACCATGAGACTAGTGACCTTTCCAACATTTGACATGTACCACTAGTGCTCTTTCTATCCACTTTGCAAGCCACATAGTCGGAGTCCGAATATCTAATTAATTCAAACCTTGACCCCTTTGGAAACAAAAGTCCAACCTCTTGTGTATGCTTGAGATATCTCAATATTCTCTTTGTGTCTTTCAAATGACTCTCTCTAGGAGATGCTTGAAACCTTGCACACATGCATACACTAAATATGACATCCGGTCTTGAGGCGGTCACATATAGTAAGCTTACAATCATAGACCGATAGAGTGTTTGATCTACCATCATGTCCATTAGTCCCCATGGGAGTACTAATCCTTTAGCTTCTTCTAGCCCAAACTTCTTCATCATATCTTTGATGTACTTTCCTTGACTCACAAATGTACCATTCTTCATTTGTTTGATTTGAAGTCCAAGGAAGTAACTCAGTTCACCAATCATAGACATCTCAAATTCATTAGCCATCATCTCCCAAACTCTTCACAAAAATCTTGATTTGAAGATCCAAAGATAATGTCATCCACATAGATTTGCAAGATGAAAGTCATTTCCAATCTTCTTGGTGAATAGGGTAGTATCAACCAAACCCATCTTGAACCCTTTAGAGAGAAGAAAGCTTATCAACCTCTCATACCATGCTCTAGGTGCTTGCTTCAACCCATATAGAGCCTTCTTGAGCTTGAATACATCGTCGGGCTTCTTAGCATCTTCAAAACCGGGTGGTTGCTCAACATACACCTCCTCATTGATATACCCATTTAGGAATGCACTCTTGACATCCATTTGGTATAGCTTGATATTATGTGCACAAGCATAGGCCAATATGAAGGATCAGAAATGGCGACCAGAGGGGGGGTGAATGGGAGCCAAATAAAAATTCCTTTCGGAAGATCTTGACCCTTGTCCCAAACACTTCCCAAAGAGCAATCTAGGCTCACGACCCACAAGTGGGTGATTGTTCTAGGAGAAGTCCTAGGAACACAGCGGATCTAGCTAAAAAACCAACGAGACAAACCACGATGAAAACGGAAACTCGCAGCGAGCAGAAGAGGCGACGAACGCTGGACAACAGGGCGACGGACACTAGGCGTCGGACGCTGAGAGATCGTCCGTAGGGCTTCCAGAAAGTCTTGCAGAGGAGAAGCAGAAAGCAGGGCGTCGGACGCTGGGCGACGGACGCTTGGGTGAGCGTCCGTTGGCGTCGGACGGTCAGCGACGGACGCTGAGAAGATCGTCTGTCGGCCTACCCGAGAGCAAAGCAGAGTTGCACCGCGCACAAGCCGCGACGGACGCTTGGCGACGAACTCTGAAGAGCGTCCAACGCCAAAATCGAAAGACGCAGACAAGCCGAGCGACGGACACTGACGTCAGCACGTACCAGCGTCTGATGCAAAACCCTCGGAGCGTCCGACGCCCCCGACAGAAACGCAGAAACCTCGAAAAGCGATTTTCTCTTCGCCAAAACTTCCCAAATCTTAACCAAATGATCTCCACTAGCAACCCAACTTGGTAGGCATGTTTCTAGTTCTATGGAGGAGCTACCCCGAAGAAATCATTGCTCAATTTGGAGAGGATTGAAGGGAAACGAGGATTTGAGGAAAAGGAGCAAGAACGAAGAACTCCTCAAAGAAATCGCCCGATCTATGTGCTCGTAAGGTTTTAGGAAAATTCCTTCGGTGCAAAGATGCTCCTCACGAGTACCAAGAACTTGGTTCAAACGGATTTGCAAGAGCTACTCCCTACAAAGAGAAATCATCTTGGGAAAAAGAGGGAGCAAAAGCAAAACGCGAAGAACACAAGCAAAACGAGGACACGATCACAAAATCGAAGCCACCATGGCTTACGGAGGTTACGGCCTCCGATTCCTCGCAACAATCACAAGTTCTTACACCGGTGACGCGGTGGATCTCAAGCAAGAAGAAACTAGGGAAGGGAAAACCTAGGAATAGGTGGGAGAAAGAGTAATGCAAGAGATGAGGATGAGGATACCCCTTCATCCTCTATTTAACGGGGCTTTGGCTATTTCCCAAAGACCCCCCCTAGGTACATGAGTGAACTACCTAGCCTAAGCATTGCAATCCAAGCTCCAGAAAATATCTTCCTCAATTTGAATGGACGGCCCCGCTTCCTGCCAGGAGTTGCCATCGCCTCGACGCAACCTCCAGGATTCCGCCACATGCCATCCCCGCTTCCTCGGAAGCTTCACCTAGGTTTTGAGGCCCAAACCCAGGAAACCCGCCACCGGTAGCTTTGGGCTCAACTACCGAACCCCGAGTTTTGCGGCCTAAACTCGGAAACCGACGCGGATGGTTTTGAGGCCCAAACCACCAAACCACTCGACGCGAGCCACCTTGTCTTCGCCCGGTCGGACTCCGAGTCCCCTGAGCCTCCGCTCGACCCGCGCGTCCACCGTCTTGACTTGGTCAACTCAGTCTACCTCCATGTCTTCTCGCACTCGTCGGTGCCAAGTACTAGCCACCACAGCTAGTCCGCCGGCACCCATGGTCCCTCAGTCCGAGCCCCGCTTTCGCCCTTCACTGCTCTCAGTCCATCGTCACGGCAAGCCTCTACTCGACCTTCTCCATGTCATTGACCATTGTCACTAGGCATAGCACCTGCACACCACAAGCCGATAGACAAGCATATGTTTTCTGCTTTCGCAGAGGTTAGGGTAAGCCACTCAAACTGAAACACTCAAGTGTTGGTCAATCACTCATCATCAAAGCTGAACTACATGGGTACTTATCCACCATGTGTTCGCACAATAGTATTCTAATTGCCTCTAATCTTGCCATCGGAGCATATGTTTCCCCAAAGTCAAGACCTTCAACTTGAGAGTAACGTTGAGCTATTAGTCTTGCTTTGTTCCTCGCCAATATTCCATATTGATCTTGCTTGTTCTTGAAAACCCATTTGGTTCCAATGACATTGTGCTTCTTTGGTCTTTCTACCAATTCCCAAACTTGATTTCTTGTGAAGTTGTTAAGCTCTTCATGCATAGCATTGATCTAATCAACATCCTTCAAAGCTTCATCAATCTTGGTTGGCTCAAATGATGAGACAAAAGAGTAATGCTCACAAAATGAAGTCAATCTTGATCTTGTTTGAACACCACTTTGAATGCCTCCAATAACTTGATCTAAAGGATGATCTCTTGCAATGTTGGTAGGTTGGAGCACTTGTATGTTGATGTTATTTGGTTGAGATGATGAACTAGCTTGAACTTGATCTTCACTTGCATTTGCTTGATCTTGAGTTGGAGAACCACAAGCTTGATGACTTGGAATGGTTACTTGATCTTCATCTTCATCTTAGACTTGTCTTAGTCTAATGTCACCAATATCCATATCTTTCATAGCATTAACCAACTTGTAACCTCTCACATCATCCAAGTTTTCTTCTTCATCTTGAGAGCCTTGAGTTTCACCAAATTCAACATCATGTACTTCCTCAAGAATGCCACTAGTCAAGTTCCATACTCTATAAGCCTTGCTAGTTGTTGAGTAACCAAGTAGAAATCCCTCATTACATTTCTTTTCAAACTTGCTCAACCTTGTTCCCTTCTTCAAGATATAGCATTTGCATCCAAACACCCTAAAGTAGGCAATGTTTGGCTTTATTCCATTCAATAGGTCATAGGGAGTCTTCTCAAGCATTCCATGACAATAGAGACGGTTGCTAGAGTAGCAAGACATATTGATAGCTTCGGCCCAAAAAGAATCACTAACATTGTATTCACTTAGCATTGATCTTGCCATGTCAATCAAGGTTCTATTCTTCCTTTCAACTATCCCATTTGATTGAGTGTACTTTGGAGAGAATTGATGATTGATCCCAAAGTCATCACAAAGTTCTTCAACTCTTGTATTCTTGAACTCACTCCCATTGTCACTTCTTACTCTCTTGATAGTTGTTTCAAACTCATTTTGGCACCTCTTGACAAATCACTTGAAGATATCAAATGTGTCACTCTTGTCACTCAAGAAGAATACCCATGTGTATCTTGTGAAGTCATCCACTATCACAAAATCATACTTGTTGCCACCTATGCTCATGTATGTTGTTGACCCAAAGAGATCCATGTGCAATAACTCAAAAGTTTTGCTTGTACTCATGATTCTCTTCTTTGGATGAGTGTTGCCAACTTTCTTTCCTGCTTGGCATGCACTACATAGCTTGTCCTTCTCAAATGTGACATCTTTCAAGCCCTTCACTAGATCATGCTTGATTAGCTTGTTCAATTGCTTCATGCCAACATGTCCAAGCCTTCTATGCCATAACTAACCCATGCTAGACCTTGAGATGAGACATGTAGAGAGTTGGGTCTCACTAGCATTGAAATCCACTAGATAGAGGTTCTCATACCGAAATCCCTTGAAGATCATGTTTGAACCATCTACATTAATGATTTCCACATCCTCCACTCCAAATATGCACTTGAAACCGAGATCACACAATTGGGCAACCGACAATAGATTGAACTCAAGCCTTTCCACTAGAAGCACATTGCTAATGCTTAGATCATTTGAGATAGCAATCTTCCCAAGCCCTTTCACCTTGCCTTTGCCATTGTCACCAAATGTGATACTATCAAAACCTTGTGTATTATCTTGGTTGATTGAGTTGAACATCCTTCCATCTCCGGTCATGTGTTGAGTGCACCCACTATCAAGCACCCAAGCCTCCCTCCGGCTTTGTAATTGACCTATAATAGAAATCAATTATTTTTAGGTACCCAAACTTGCTTAGGTCCTCCAAGGTTAGTTACCAAAGATTTTGGTACCCAAATGGACTTCTTTGAAGCCATCCAAGGTGTACCAACAAACTTGGCATGAAAACCATTAGTACCCTTGGTAAGAACATAGAATGAATCAACTCTCATGGAGGATACATCTTGTTTGGCCTTCTTGTTCTTGCATGCTTGCTCATTGTGACCAACTTGCTTGCAACTCTTGCAATAGCTACCGGTGTTCTTCACAAAACGAGTCTTGTGAGAAACAAAGGTGGCCTTGCCTTTCTTGGGGGTATAGCTCAATCCCTCTTTGTAGAGAGAAGCTCTTTGGCTACCCAAGCACATAAGAAAGTGGTCCTCACCTCCATAAGCCTTAGCTAAGGAGTGATTGAGCTTTGTAACCTCCTTCTTGAGGGTTTCATTTTCCACCTTTAGTGAAGCATCACAATTGACACCATCACTAGTAGATGAAGTAGAAGTGGTAGTGCTACAATAGGGGTTAGTGGGAGCAACAGTGATAGGAGTATAGAAATATTCATCAAGAATATCACAAGTAACTCTCATGTCACATGTTTGAGCAATATCCTTCTTACTTTGGTCAAGGAGGGAGGAATGAGCTCTTTCAAGCTTAGAGTGAGACTTCACTAGCTTCTCATGGGCTTCCATTAGCCTCTCATGAGATGCTACATCCTCGTCAAGTTTTTGCTCAAGAGCCACATTGGTCTTGCGCAATTCCTTGCACTCCTTCCTCTTCTTGTCAATGTAATCCTTAGCTTGATCAAGCATTTCCATGAGTTCCTTCTTTGAGGGCTCCTCACTATCACTATCGCTCTCACTCTCACTCTCATCATGAGAAATTACCTTAGTGGACTTAGCCATGAAGCATGATGATGGAGTGTCAAATAGAGATCTTGTCCCTCATTGCAATGCTTGCAAAAGCCTTCTTGGTAGTGGCCTTCTTCTCTTGATCACTATCATCACCACATGAAGAGTCACTATCCCAAGTGACAATGTGAGAGTAGCCCTTCTTCTTCTTGTTGTTGTCAAATAGGGGCTTCTCTTTCTTGCCTCTCTTCTCGTGATCATCTTCATCCTTGTCACTATTGTAAGGACAATGAGCAATGAGATGATCAAAGCTTCCACACTTGAAGCACTTCCTTGGTTCATCATGATTCTTGAAAGAAGTCTTCTTTCTTCTTGCACCATAGCCCTTCTTCTTCATGAATCTCCCAAATTTCCTCGCAAAGAGAGTCATTTCCTTCATCAAGATCACTAACACTTTGGTCTTCACTTTCACTAGATTCTTCAATCTTGCTCTTGCCCTTGCTCTTGCATGATGATGTAGCTTTGAATGCTACACTCTTATTTTTCTCATCCTTCTTGTCTTTCTTCTTGACATCTTCTTCCTTGTTCTCCCGATAAGCATCTTGAGTCATGACATCTCCTAAGACTTGATTTGGAGTCATGGTGTCTAGCCCACCTCTCACAATCAAAGTCACAAGTGTGTCAAACCGGGATGGAAGACACCTCAAGAACTTGTGAGAGAAGTCCTTGTCCTCAACTTTCTCACTAAGAGCCGTGAGATCATTGACTAGCACTTGAAGCCGATGGAACATCTCTGGCACATTCTCATCATCCTTCATCTTGAAGCTTGCAAATTTCTCCTTGAGAATGTATGCCTTAGCTCCCTTGACGGCTTGTGTGCCCTCAAATGATTCCTCAAGCTTCTTCCAAGCCTCATGAGCACTCTCTAGATTCTTTATTTTCTCAAATACTTTCTCATCAAGAGCCTCATGGATGGCACTAAGAGCAATGTCATTGTGTTGAAGCTTCTCTTCCTCTTGTGGAGTTGGAGCCCCCACATTGGCAACCTCAAACTTCTTGCCCACCACAAGCCACACCTCCGGCTAATTGACTTGATGTGTGTGATCATCTTGACCTTCCAATAGCCATAGTTGGAACCATCAAATCTTGGTGGTTTCTTCATCTTGTTGATATGAGCCATGATCACACCGTATGTTGTTAAGCCTCATATCAATGGTATACTAGCTCCGATACCACTTGAAAGGTCCTAATCCAAGGCTAGACGGGGGGATGAATATCCTAATCTGATATCTAAAACAATTCTCAACAACAAGTTAGACTACAATATGGCGAAGCTCGACTTGCACTAGCAAACTAAGGGATGCGAAGCCTCCTAACCACAATTGCTATCCTAATAGCTCTAGGATCACTCAATTCTTACTCAAGTCTAGTAGCCCTCTAGGCACAACCTAATTACTAAGCAAGTATGAAAAAGGTAATGCAAAGGTGGGAGGAGTGATTATACCGTCGTGTTGAGGTAATGAGCCAATCAAGTGAACTCCAAGCAACCCAATAAATCACAATGATAAACAAGAGGTTGACACTTGATTTTTCACCCGAGGTTCACTACTTTGCCAACTAGCTACATCCTCGTTGTGTCGGCTCACTCACTTGGAGGTTCACGAGCTAATTGGCATCACACGTCAAACCCGTCACCGGGTACCGCACAACCAACACAAGAGAGGGCACTCAACGACACGCGCAATCCACTAGAGTTACTTTTGCGATCTCCCGTGGGGAAGGCACAAAAACCTCTCACAATCTTCACTTGTGGTCGACGAAGCACAACCACCAAGCTTCTCGAATCCACATCGCTTGCTCCAAACCGTCTAGGTGATGGCAATCACCAAGAGTAACAAGAAACTAGCAGCGGTATCAACTCCCAAGTGCCACTAAGATGAATCACTTCATGCAATGCACTTGATCACTCAACTCACTCAAATGGATGAACAATCAACTATGAGATGAGCGGGAGTGTGTGTGTTTTTTCTCACAAGAGTATGCAACAGCCAAATGTGCAAGAGAGGTTCCTTGAACCAGCCACACACCCTTAAATAGCCTCCTCAAAGAAACTAGCCGTTTTTCACTTTTGGAGCTGCAGAAACATAGCCACCGGACCACGTTTAGTCTTCCGTCAGACTATAGAAAGTGGTCCGACGCTTTGAATTCTGACCGTTGGCGCGCTGAAACAGCCACCGTCGGACCACTTGCCTTGGTCCGACGCCTTGGTCCGACGCCTGGTCCGATGCGTTTGCTTCAGCCGAACTCTGAATCCAGTAAGCACCCGACCACCGGACCACACCTCTGGACTGGTCTACCGGACCATGCCGACTGGTCCGGAGCTTCCTCAGTGCCTTGAAGTTTTTACGCAGGGAGCACCCGACCACCAGACCTGTTCGTCGAACCACACCACCGGACTAAACCATCTGGTCCAGAGGTCACTTTGACTTCTGCTCTCCCTTTGACCGAGCCTCCGGACTACTCGCCTAAGGTCCGGAGCTCCTCAGGTCAGCTTGTCCGACGCTTCTTGGCCAGACAGTCAGAGCTGGGAGCGGCCGTCGGACCACCTTCATTGGTCCAGAGCTCCCATGCTCAACTAGTCTGGAGCTTCTATCTTGATCTGAATTTGCTTCTCATTGCTTCCCTTGATCTCATGTGCCACCACCAAGTGTTTCACTGACTTGTGCTTGTGTGTGGCATATTTTAACAAGTTTTACAAGGGTTACTCATTAGGTTTTATATGCAATGCAATGTAATGAACTCCTAATGGCACTTGATATGTGTAACCACTAACTATTTTCCACTCTTAATAGTACGGTTACCTATCCTAAATATGATCACACCCACTAGGTGTCTTGATCACCAAAATAAAAAAAAATCCCTAGTTATACCTTTGCCTTGAAAAGCTTAGGGTCTCCTCCTTCTTTCTTCATTTCTAAGTGTGAGCTCTTTTGGCATTTCTCCTTAGCCTTCACATTACTCCATCACTTGTCTCCTTTTCTTCTCCTAGTGTACTTACCCTACTCACACACTTAGAGTTAGGTTAGTACTTAGATTTCATCAATTATCCAAAACTCTAGAGATCTTTCACCAAGGTGGTACAGAGCCTGGTTTTTTTTCTTTGCAAGATAGAGCCTTGTTTGTTGTTCCAATATAATGCACGATTCAGAAGCTACCTCATACAAGGAGAGGAAATTATTTAAGATAAGAAAATGATGTACAACTACTGATACATGCACAAAATAAGCACAAAATGTGAACTAATCTAAAAAAAGAAATTGAACACAGCGAAGTGCCCAAATCTAAGAGCAGTGCAGACAACACTTACTTGAGTGCCATGCGGCGGAAGGCACTCTTAATGATCTCCTGTGCAGTAGCATTACGCCCCCACCCCGGCACCTCGTATGGGTCCCTCTGCACCGCGGCGCTAGCAACCGCTGCCGATCGAGTCCCCGTTTTCCGCCTTGAACGACCCGAATTTGGGCCCGCCAGGCTCACCGTACCACCCGAAACCAGTCGCCTCCTGCCACAAAAGGCCAAGGAACCCTTCGGATCTAATCAGCGGCGGCGAGGAGCTCTGGTCATGTCCATCCGCCGCAGCTGCGGCGGCGATAGGGCTGAGATCCTTGTCAACAGGGGAACCACCACCTACACAAACGTCCCCGCCGAACTGTGACCTGACAAAAAATATTTGTGTAAATGAAAATATATATTGTTCTTCATTTTGAATTTCCTAACAACAACAAAAAATAGATGTGAGATAAATTCAAATATTACCTTAAATAAAAAATTTGTGTATAAAAATATATATCGTTCTTCATTCTCAACTTCTTGACAACAAAAAGCAAGTAGATGTGAATGGCTAACAAATCACTTTACAATTCAGCGGCTAATAAGTAATATTGGACCAAGTATAAGTTCAATATACACAATTTTAGATTTGATATTGGCAGAATTTTTAAAAGAAAACCAACCAATGCTTACGTATTGTACTGTACTGTACGTACATCATATATATATATATATATACAACTATTGTTTGCCATATATACGTATGTACTGTATTTTGAAGCAGTGTAAAATCAATACGGCAGCACTTTCCAGTGTCCAGACCGGAGCACTGCAGGCCAGTGATTGAATAACAACATATTAATCTCTACTACTTCCTCCATCTCAAATTGTAAGTCATTCTAAGAATCTTAGAGAGTCAAAGCATCTCAAGTTTGACTAAGAATTATAAAAAAAACTATAAAAATTTATAACATTAAATAGATATACTATGAAAATATAATTGATAACGAATCTAATGATACTTATTTGACATTATAAATATTATTATATTATTATATAAGTTTGGTCAAATTTGAAAAAATTTTGACTCTCTAAAATTTTTGGAATGACTTATAATTTAATATTGAGGGAGTATAATTTATGAAAGGCATTGGCCGGGCGCTGGCAGGGATGAAAGGCAAGGCGCTGGGCAGGGTGAGGGTAATATCTAGAAATTTTCTTACTTATCCTGTTGCGGGCACTGCTGCCCTGTACTTCTGACGAAATCCTGTTGGGGGCACTGCCGGCCTGTTCTTCTGACGGAATCAGAGCCTGCTGGCTGTTGCTTCCGCAGTTCCGCGATCTTTCTCCACAAAATGCTGGGCGTTGGCAGGGTGCAGGCAGTGATTCACGCGGGGAGGACATGGAGTGCTTCACGCACGCGTCGGAGGATCGGCGTGCACGATAGCTGGGGCGCCCTCACGCCGGATCGGAGGATTGCGTGGCGTGCGGCCTGCCGTCGAGGACTCGGGTTTCACGCGGGGTGAGGGTGCGGGATGAGAGGCGGGTGAGAAGCATCGGTTATGGGCCATTAGATCTGATGTTGATGTTTCGTGAGCCTTTAATTTTAATAAAGGTAAATTCCTGTGTATAATTTTCTATGTACATAAAGGTAGGATTCCTCAGTGGAGGATGTTTATGTGGGTGGACCTAAATTTATTTGAAGAATTTATCAATTATAGTAGAGATGAGTATATATAGGATCTGTAACACCCGGTTTTAAGACCAAAATCAGATGTACCCTATATGTGAGCCCAGAAAGTCAATTCTCACATATAGCTACAGAACAAAGTAATATCAAAAGACAATACCTAAAATATATAACATAAAATATCAAAGGATAACCTTAAAGCAGCAAACAACGGAACGATAACTCTGATCTTCGGGTGAAAACTCCAAGTCCACAGGGACCAACTGACTAGTTGATCACAAGTCTATCTTCTTTAGCTCTTGCAATCTGGTACCCATCCGGGATCTTTAAAGGTGATGACAACAAACGTCAGCTCACCATGCTCAGCAAGTATAACAGGGGGTTCATGAGGCTCAAAAAGGATAGACACGGATTTAACTGCGTCAGCTTTTAAGTAAGTCATAATTTTAGCAATTGAGTAGCATCAAGTTCTTCATAAGCCCAAATAACCACATGATCAATGTAACAAGATATAATGCTTATATGAACAATTAACAATAACTTATGATTAATAACAGCTGATGAACTATGACATGAGGACATCACACAGTAAGGAGCCCAAGCCGCTCATAACCGTGAGCACGGCTGTCATGATAGTTTTACACTCTACAGAGGTCGTACATCTTTACCCACAAGTCGTGATTTGCCCTTTCGCCCGAGGTAGCTAGCCTCTTAACCCACTTCCAAGATAGGTCGGCAAGGTTCACTACGAGACCTTTCGTAGGTTCCACCAATAAGTAGCAACCCGCTCCAAGTTTTCTCAGTGAAAAGCTAGGGCTCCCCTCCTGAAGGTCACTGCAGCGCACTCAACAAGTAGGCCGAGCCCCAACAAGTCAGAGCCCTTCTTGTGCCCTTTCGGGTAAGCTGCCACAAACTAGTAAAAGTCTAGTACTAAGTCAAGCCAGAACCATATAGCTTATGGTAGCACTGTTTTCCTGGGGGAATCCACTTACAGAGATATCCCTATGAGTGAGAACATAGGTGTGAGTTCCTGATGTTCCACCTATAGTCCACGTTGCTAAAAAGTCATCTTTTATCGTTATTGCATATATCATTAGTCAAGTTACAAGATCATGGTCATTCTGTAAGAGCACTAGCTTTGATCTACCCAATGCAAACCCTCAAAGGTGACAAGGTACATGATATCAAATCTAGGTAATCCTTAAGGGTAACAAGGTAGACACATGCATATGAATTAAGTATTTAAGGTGAATAGGACAACAAGGAAGATCCCATGCTATACTTGCCTTAAACTCAGATCCTTTCTTCAAAGATCAACTTCTTCAAAAGATCTACTTCTTCAACATATCTTCTGAAACACCACTCCTTGATCACCAACGTAACACTCACCGATTGGACAAGATCACAAACACCACTCAAACACCTGATCAAACATACATAGCATACATATATATCTATTTATAACAATACACCAATCAATGAAAAGGATTTAAAAAGAAAACTACGCATCTCTACGATCACGAAGTCCTGAAGAACACGCTAAACGGAGCTACGGTGATCAAGCTACGACTAACGGTAGATCGGCTTTTGAAAAGAGAACTAAGAGCTTCATTAATTTTAGTTATGTAAAAGGATGAATAAGGTATTTCAGAGAAATACCTAAGTTGGATTAAGTCAAAATTATATTTAGATTTGAAAACCGAAGTGGAACTATGCATATTTTATTTATAAACATATTGCATAGTCTTTAATCAAGTTATGGATTAATCATGAAATTAAAGAGCTACTAACATAGATTTAAAAGGCACTACTGCGTAGATAACGATTTTAGAAAGATAACGCAACTTGAACAAGGCGAAACGGATTTAAAACGAAGGAGATAAGATTAAAACAAGTTTTAGGAATTTGAAACACATTTAAAATCATTTGAATAAATAAATATTTTCAAAGTTTCAAACAGATTTGATTATGGTTTTAACATGAAGAAAACAACACTATGAAACTAACGCAACTCGTTTGGTTGAAAACGAATTTAAAATGCATCTTTTATAAGCATTTCAAAACCGATGGCAGTTTTGTAAATACTGTTTTTCAATTTACTTTCGAAATAAAAACGAAACTGAACCGGTATACGCTTTTCAAGGGAGAAAGCGTAACTTAGGAAGACGCTAACGGACTGTGGCGCGGGGCCGGCAGGGTTGCCACGTGGCGCGTCACGGTTGGCTGGGTCCACGGGGCGGCGCGTGGACCGGATGCGGGGCTCGGTCCACCGGTCCATGGTGGACCAGGACACTTACCCCTTCGGGGGATCTGATCCTGGCCGTCCGTGCCGGATCGGACGACGCAGGGGAGGGGCGCGGTGGCGAGGGACGCCGGGCGACGTCGCGACGCGACGGCGCGCCATGGGAGGGGCTCCCGAGGTCGTCGGCACGCGGCCGGTTCGGCGCTGCATGGCTCTCGTGACGAAGGCAAAGGGACGGGGAGAGAGCAGGGGTGACGGCGGACTCACCCAAGCCCTCGACAACGGCGGAGGAGCTCAACCGGGGCAAGATCAGCGGCGATGCGCTATGGCAGGCGCCCAAGCTCGCCGGCAAGCAGCCGAGCGGGTGCTACCGGCCTCGTATCGCGATGCTGACCGCACCAGGAGGGAGCGGCGACGGTGGCGGACGTGCTCAGGGGCACAGAGGCGGCGGGGGGGCTTCCCACGGCGAGGGCGACGGCGGCAGCGGCTCTGGTGGGGCGGAGCTCGTCGAGGGAGCAAGGGGAGGGGGAAAAGGGGGGTCTGGGGCGGCTTTTATAGGGCCCCGGCGGGTGCGGCTGGCGGCGCGAGTGCGCTAGGGGTGCGAGAGCGGCGGCGGAGTGGCCATAATGGCCACTCGGTGGGGAGCGGTTACGGGGAGGCGAAGCGAGAGGGCGGCGGCGTGCCGAGGTGTTTCGGCCGGAGGAAGGGGAAGGGGTGGGTCGCCGACTGGAGGGTGGCCCGGCGGTCAGCGGGTGCTGGACATGCCGACAAGCGGGCCCGGGATGGCAGCGAGGCAGGGGAGTGGAGGCGAGCAGGCCGCGCGGGATGGGCCAAGGCCCAAGCGGGGGAGAGAGAAGGCCTTCGAGCCAGATGGAGGAGAGGGGAAGTGGGCCTGCGGGAAGGAGAAGGAGAGAAGAAAGCCAGCCATGGGCTGGGCCAAAAGGAGAAAGGGAGAAAGGGAGGGGTTTCCTTTCTTTTATTTCTTTTTCTTAAACTTTTTTCCAAAAGCATTTTCCAAACAAACCTTGAAAGGGTTTTTGAAATCTTTTTAAATTCTTTTGAAATTTAACAAAGCCACACATACAACTTAAACCTTATGCAGAGGCATGAGTGCACATACATGTTGCTAGCTCTAAGAAGTTTTAATTTGATAAAAGTTTTTAATTTTCTACATTTTCATGAACACAAAAATTCGGAATTAAATCATTTTAGCTTTATTTTCGAGAAAACAAAATTTGGGGTGTTACAGGATGCTATCTTTTTAAATTGCTGAAGTAGACTATGCTGGGCTGCTTGGCTATTTCCATTTTTTTCACCTACTGTAGCTAGTGCTTGCCTGCTTGCAGCAGCCGCAATAGCGTTGCTGGCTTGCTGCAGCAATCGTTGTGTTGAACGGGATGTAACTTTGTTAACAAATAATTAATGATAGGTTTTATATATACATCTTTCAAAAAATGATGAGCTAGCTAGGTTTAATTTCGGGAAATTCCTGTCCGGATTTAACAAATGTTGAGCTTGCTGGTTGAACATTCACCGGGTAGAGCCTCACTCATATTGGCGTTTAGGACGGGCAGATGCTACACTAGCTAGTTGAAAGTTTTGCCCGCAAAATTCTTTACAAGCTGATCGATGCTAGTATGTGCGATCCTTTCTTCCTTGACGAAGAAACATGAGTATACATTAGTAGTGGATGTTTCCGTCTAAGCAGGGAAGAATGTCATGTTTAGAATATAGGACTTCGATAATGACGTGACCTGTTGGTGCCAACACTACTTTATTTACCATACGTCATGGCAAGAACACATGGCTACTAACAATAGAGTATCAAGTATATATATTCAAATGTCAACAAATAAAGTTGTCTGCAAATAAACTCTGTGGCTTATAGAGATCCACGAGCTCGATCAGATAAATAAAAAGTCGATCGCCGGATACTCTCCTTGCATCGATCAGCTGACCACATGCATGCATATATTGACCACTACTAGTGGGTGCCAGTACCACACAGATCAGTGCTCACGAATCTCAATGCACTGTAACCAGGCTAGGTTTCTCGAGGTTCATTGAATCTAGACATGCCTGCTGCACACAGATCAGTGCTTTGCTCGATCTGTAACAATGGAAGAAGTGAATTTTTGCAGAATATGATCTGGTTCGAATTTTAGGATCTTCCAACATAGTGTGCTCGAGAGGAATATATGCCTATTTCCCCCCTCTAGCTAGTTGGGAATCTGTGTGCAAATAAGTAGTACTAGCATTGAAGTGAACCTCACACAACTGCGCAAGTATATACGTACTCGTCGTCTGTCGTCTCTATGCATGCATATGGGGCCACATCTTCGATGATGGATTTCATTCGATGCATAGAGACAAGTAGTTCCTGGCTGCTGGGTACTCGTACGTACTAGCAACTAGGTCCTTTAGGCACTAGATACTGCCAGTTGTACGCAAGCAGAGAATAATAAGAAAGACGTCTCACATATAGTCTGGCAAAGTGACAAGTTTGCCTTTGTTCTGCGTATGTATATGACGGCAGCTGAGACCTACAATCAAGTGTGGACGACATGAACATGCATGATCTTTTCAAGTTGCTGCTAAAAAATTATAACCATAATACTGTTTAGCGACGCATAGAACGGATCTTTTATTATTAATCAAAATTAAAGTTTATTTTGCAATCTAGATTATGATTATTTATCTTTGTATTATTTATTCACATAAATGTTAAATTCATATTACAATAGAAATTAATATTAGTTTCTCAAGTCCAGATACCAACCAAACATATCTTTTTTACACTTGTCAGACAGAAAAAAAAAACTACTCTCTTCATCCTAAATTATAAGACATTCCAAAAACATTGGAGAACCAAACTATCTTAAGTTTGACCAAACTTATATGATAATATAATAACATTCATAGTGTCAACTAAATATCATTAGATTTTTTATCAATTATATTTTTATATGTCTATTTGATGTCATAAATCTTTATAATTTTTTGTCAAATTTGATATGCGTTGACTCCAAGATTCTGAGAATGTCTTATGGATTAAGGGAGTATTAATTTTTCGGACAACTTCTAGGCACCAGGCAAGGTGCCCATGCATCCTACCAAACAGGCTCGAGGTGCGTGGCTCGTGTCGAAACACGTCTTCTCCGGCCGATCTGACGATGGTCCTCCATTGGGGACTGATTCCTTGGGCAATGAATTCTTGGAACGCTGCATCTGCATGGGCACCTAGATTCACAAGAACCAGCCACCACTTTTCTCTGACGACGGAAAATTCACGAGGATGACCTTTTTACCTGCAAGCTTACTGCGGTCAGGTCAGTGTGCTAGTGCTTGTGCGCTTGTCCACCACGAGTCCGCGCGCCACGGACCGGCACCAAGCGGCTCTCATTGCTCAGGCAGGTTCAGGTCATGGCCAGGCAAAAGTGGCCCGGTCTCGCTCGGTACACGCCGCTTGACATGGCCGGGACTTAGCGGCATGCACTGGCACTGCTGCGTGCCTGCCCCCAGTGAGCGACAGTGTTGCCAGTAATACATTTGCAACAACGCATGGATCAAACGTTTGCATGGACCAACATTCCTTTCGTTACAACAAAACTAATTTTCAGAGTTGGGTACACCTTTCCTTTGATCTGACCGTACCACTAGAATTCCTTTGGCAGCATACAGTCATACAGTGACAGGTAAGTTCATCCAGTCATCAGGACGACGTATAACCTAAGACCCCAGAAGCATCAACCTCTGCTGTTTCTAAACACACACAACACAACCAAAACACTAACAAAACCTGTCGGTAAGCTTCAGCATACTATTGGAAAATCATGCTGAATCGGTGAGAGTGAGACCCTACATGTGTATATGACAGGGGGAAAAAACCTTCCTTGTGAAACCCTGTCGTCGTTTTTTGTCCAGCCGAAGCGCCTTAATTCGGCACAACTCCATTTGCGTCAACCGGCAAAGTTAAAGGTGGCCCCAGGACGCTTGGTGTCAGACATTTGGTGGAAGCACAGCACTCGGATATGTCAATTCCAGCGACCTCCATCGCGTTACGAACCCACTGCGGAACGTCCCCCTTTGGGAACTGCATAGCATCGTTCATCAAGCAGTAAGACATCACGTCAACAGCATAGTAGGACATACAGTACTAATCAAGTGTCTATAGTTTCAGCTAGTAATCTGGTATTTTTTTTCCAATTCAAACATTTAACTGCACACATAGTTCATGTCTGTTTCTCTGAGAATACTACTGACAGAATGTGTATGACACGACAAGAAAAGCAACACAAACCTGCACCCTCAAGAATCCTCGCACGAATCTACAAGATGGCACAAAAATCATGTTATTTCCCCCCATGCAAATTTCAATAGCAGTTCAGACAAATGTGGGTTTGATAAGAACATACTCTGGAAATCGTCCTTCAAGAATAGACATGTGGAGGTCTCTACTTAACTGAAATTGATAGGTAAACAATCAGCGACAGTGCTTAAAACATAAATTTTTCAAAATGGAATAACACAGCAAAAACAAGAATAAGCATACCCGCATCATAAATGACAAATTATGATATGACAGCAGTTGAGAGCCCATGGCATCTTTTGTGACCAGGCAATGTAAGTAGGCACGTGTATATTTTTTGCAGACCTGGCAGGCCATGCCATAGAACACCAACAAAGAAGATTTTCAGATTACTTAATGGCCACTTTGTTCCCAGTGAAGTTGAAGCCTTACCATGCATGAACAGGTAGGATCAATTGGCCGTTCATCAGTCGCCATTGCATTATGTTTCAACTTCAGGACACCCTAGGATTAAAATACATAACAAGAGTTGACATTGTACTGAAGCTTAGGAAGAAAATGAAAATAGTAGATGCTCAGAATGAGGCCGTAGTATAAAGCTGATATGACAGAACAGAAAAGGATATAAATGACAAAATTAAAAAAAAAATGTCCCTCGGTGATATGATTGAAAAGGCTATACCTCAGGCACAAGTGCAGTCCCAAAACGAGCAGTCCGTGTTGGATAAACACAGTCATACATGTCTGCACCCAAAGCACTGCATACTACAATATCAAGTGGATAGCCAACACCCTGCATGTATTAGCATAACAGTGAAGTTAACCAAAGAATTGAATTAACATGATCGCCTCCCCTATCAATTGGAGCTTGGTATCTCTATTTGCAAAGAGAGATACTTGCACCAAGGAACATGACCTTTTATGCAACCAGAAAATGAATGAAGCAATTCAAACTTGATTATACCATAACATATCGTGGTTTATTTTCAGGCAATCCAGCGGTGCATTGGGCAACAACACGCCAAAATGAATCCTTGTCTTCACCACCAGCAAGACCACCAATTGCATATCTAGCAACAAAAAGATAAAAAAAAAATTGAGCTACTATAACAGATGCAAATAAAAAAATAATACATCTAAAATAGGGACGCTTCTGGAAGTATGTCATAGGTACTGGCAATAATAGGGAAGCCAAAACCAATTGTAGTGAGTGCAGAATAACTCTAAGAAAATATGTTACTAGGTGCAAATGTCATGGGAATAAATTGTGTTCGTCCAACTCAGCTGTGAAAATTTAGTTCATGACATACCCAGGAAGATTCCGCTCAACCAAACCCCTCACGCAGATATCTCTGGAATTAGGGAAAAAGTATCGCTCAGTAAGTTCTAAATCTAATTGATGACCTGAAAAAAAAAAGGATAAATGAAATACATATAATAAGCTAGATGAACTCACCTAAGAACTGGATCCAATCCTCCTTGCACAATCCCAAATAAGTTCTGGACATCAGGTTTCTTGTGAGCTACATTTAAACATTGAACGGAACACACACCACTTTAATAAGCCATGCATAGCACTGGATAATACATTACTATCGGTTTTCAAAAGTTCTTTTGGTAAGATGATTAAATGCATCTCATATTAAGGCAATAAATGAAATGATTCAAGTTCTACTTGACCCTCACTTCATGCTGGATAACTCAATTGTTCGGATAGCCAGATTAATAATCTTACCAGCTATGCACCTGTCAATCCAACGAAGGGTACGATACATAGCTTCTTCTATCCTTGGGCCAGTAATTGTGGTTTTTACAACATCATCAAGTGCCATGATTATATCAGCTCCAATATTGTTCTGCATTCATTTTCAATAATTATGAAAGTTCGGAAATGGTAAGATATATAAATAAAATTCTGTAAGAAAAAAACTAATTCTATAAGTTAAATGCTGCTAAAAAATGTCGCACCTGAATATGGATAGATTCCTCAGGTGTCAAGAGCATGGGCTTCCCATCAACAGGTGACTGCAGATTGGGCATGAAAGAGTAATAAAATTAGAGAGGTGCAAAGAGAGAGAAAAGTTAACTTACAGCATAAAAAATTATCTAGAGGAAGGATCAAATTAGTAAAAGCATGAACAAATCCCTTCCATAAATAAGGCAAAACCACAAAAGATGGCACGAAAACAAATTCTATATCTCCACATGCATCAGCTAACTATGCATTTTACCAATAATCCAACATGCAAAGCTTATTTTTAATATTCTATAGTCAAGTCCATTTTGGAACCCCCCCCCCCCCCCCCCTCTTCTTCTGGAACTCCAAAACCAGGTATCGTCCACCTCACCGTAGAATATTTGGTAATAAATATGGATTTTTGTCAACACAGATCATACTAGAGAACTAAGGAACACAATTTAATGTGACTTTAATAAAGAACAAAAGCATCACATCACAAGTGGCCACAAGAATGTACCTGAAACGTAACTCCTTCCTCAGTAATATCAGCTAAATGCAGCAAAGAAACCTAAAAGAAAATTTCCAGACAAGTCAGAAATACAACACCAGAAGTACAGTTCAGAAGGACAAAATACCTTTAGGAAAAGATAATCATATTATATATGCAAAATGAATGCATAGCTCAAATGTTCTATCAACAATAATTGTGTTAAAAAAACAAAGATCTGGAGCAACCATTTGGAAACCACCAGAGTCAGTTAGCAATGCCCTTTTCCAATTCATAAATTTGTGCAGACCACCCAAGTCATCAATAAGTTGAGACCCTGGACGTAGTTCAAGATGGTAGGTGTTTCCAAGTATAATCTGGCAACCTATATCCTCTAACTGGTCAGTGGTCAGCCCTTTTATTGTACCTAAATGAAAAGAGGGAAAAAAACACTGAGATACCTGAAATGTATACAAAATTATACAAAGTGGAAGAACAGGCTGCACAGCCAAAATCTCTTAAGCATAGTAAACTATCTGAATGAGAAAGAAAACACTTTGGCAGATATGATAGTTCATAGGCTAGAAGAGAAGAACGAGAGGAGGCTGCAAACTGATCCAGGAAGAAGAATGAAGTACAGACATTCTTCATTAACTGGGAATACTAAATCATGGTCAAAGCCTTTTATTCTTTCAAGTAATGAAATACATAACACTCGTTAAAGACAGTGATACTACAATGCTGAACAAAACAAGACATGGATACAAAATGTGATGAATAACTTCAAGTTGAAATTAGTAGTAAAAAGTACATAAATTAAAACTATTTATTTCAGATCTTACATAGCACAAATATGCATATAATACAAGTAAAAATGGAAGACGGAACTTTCATATATGAAAAAAAAGGGAACAAACCTTGAGTTCCAACAGGCATAAAAATAGGTGTTTGACAAGTAAAGTGGGGAAGAGTTAAGCGAGCTGCACGGGCACGATTGAATCTTCCTAATATCTGCAAAGCAAACAGAAGTACTTCAACATTGTGTTCTCAATTAGAAGGGCTTAGTTCAACCAGGTTGAATCAAACATCCCACAGAATTTTATCAACCGAAGATGGTGAGCTAGACAATAGACAAGAAATGGTGGGTCCCATAAACAGCAATGTGCTCTGCGCCAGGCTATCTCTGCTTCCCTCGCTGTGCTCTGCGCCAGGCTATCTCTGCTTCCCTCGCTGTTTTCTTTCCCCTCCGCATAGGCAAGAATCCAACGTCAGCTAGCTTAGAGCTAGATTGTTGGGGACAGGCAGTGACGCCAGCTCATGTGTACCATGCCACTCTGAAAGCATGTGCCATGTGGCATGCTTCTCTAACTTTTTACTGTTACCCTTTTCCTTTTACATGGACCACTATGACTTCACCTCAGTGAGTACTGAAGCGTAAGAGTACTGAAAAAGATTCTAACTATAAATTCTTCCCATTGTGCAGTAGTATGTGTGCATCAATCATCAACTATATATAGAGGGAAAAGAAACAATTCTGGTTCTCTAAAAAAGAAAAGCCAGGGAAGATCTCTGAATAACACGTGTCTAGCCTAGGACGGTATTGGTCAACTCCGACAATTTGGACAAGTCAAGTATGATGCAATCTTCTATTACAAAGCGTTGCACTAGCTTAGCTGCGAATCTGTAGTAGCAGAAGCTAGTACGAATAAGAAATGACTATCCACTCCTACTAGAATCAGATATTCCACCCAACAGCTTATCAACAAAGCTTATCCGCCTTATAGCAACGTAAAGCTCTGACGAACTTCGACCAAGCAGCTTCGGGGAAGCCGCAACAATGGAACGGCGAAGGTTATCTTCTCATCTAAGCGAATCCAACACGCTCTCAAAAGAGAACACAGAAACAGAAGCATCGACCCACCTCGAAACGAAGCGCCATGGAGAAACAGAGCTTCAGCCACCAAATATGAGCCTGGAAAATTGATACTCCGCTAATCTGAAAATAAACTCGCCACAAACTGGAGCGCCAATCCGGCAGAGAACAGACTGAATTTGAAGGCTCACAAAATCGCTAAACGAGAAGAGAAAGGGGGAAAAGCAAGAACAACAAAAAAAAGCAGCTTCCCCACCAGTACAGGAAGAGAAGAATCCAACTCCTGATAGATGAATCCCGCCTCAGTCCGTCCAACCAAAGGGGGCGGCGGGCGAGGAAGAAGGGGAGGGAAGCGAGGTGGGTAGGGGTTGTCAGTTTCGGCGGTTACGGCGGGTGTTGGGCGCGGACGGTAGGGAAGGGGAGGCGAAGGGTTTAGGGTTCAGACTGGTTCGCGCGCCCACTTGGACGTTTGGACTCGGTTGGGCTGGACCGAGCTGTGTGAGGCTGAGGCAGGCAGGCGGCAGGCCGAGCCCACTTTTGGGGTTTAGCGCTTTGGCAACGGCTCCTTGGACATCTTCTCCTCTTCCAACCAAACGGGTCCTTGACTCCAACGCGTCCCTAGACTTTAGCTCAAATCGTGTTGAGAGAACAACCAGGTGGGATATGTAGCTAAAAATTCTGGTTTCGGAGATGAAAATTATGGCTTTGCATAGCTTCTTCCTGACATCTGTAGTCCATAGGGCCACGGAGCAGCGTCATAACCTGACGAGCCACCGCTGGCTAGGTCGACGCGGAGGGCGATGTAGTCGTTGGATGCCGAGGAGGTGTAGTTGCTTGATGCGGAGGCTACGTTGTTGCTCTCGAAGGCGGAGTGCGGCGTCGGGACAGGCCAAAACGAACAAGGTCTTGTAGACATTTCACTCTTTTCGTTAAGAACTTTTCAACTATAGTATAACGTTTTTCTCTCACAACAAAATAGTATCAGCCCGCTTATCAGCAAACAGGTTATCAAAAACAATTCAAAACAGCTTCATTTCCCTTAGACAATCTACTCCATCATAGCAGCTACACCTAGAGTTGTTTTTGCCACAGCTAAAGCTCACCTCTTAGACCGAGGTACTACCGCCACTAAAAAATGTCCTAGAAAAGTTGATGTTCCGGACATGCACTTTCTCGGTGCATTTATACAACTTACTTTAATTAGAAAACTTATCTGTAACATCCATCTTTTAAGAAAATCTTCTATAATAAGATAGGGGTATTAAAGTAATTTTCTACATCACTATTTTATCTGAAAAATCCTAGAACATGAAAAATTTTAGAGGGAGAAAGTGCAGGATATAAGCTTTATATTTGAAAAGAAAATCATCGCCACACAAGCGAGGTCACACAACGGCGCAACAACGTTGTCCATGATGTGACTAGGCTGATCTCATAGTAGCGAAGACTAATCGCGGCACAAATCTAAGGCCGGCCAAAAAAACATATAGAAATCAACAAATCCAAGTCATGTCTAAGAGCAACTTCAACTGATGTTCTGATAAGGCTGATCTCACAGTACCGAAGACTAGTGCCAAATTGAGGCGCAAATCTAAAACTGACAAATAAAAAACACAAATTAACAAGCACAAATCTAAAACTGACAAACAAAAAGCACAAATTGACAAATGAAGCCATGTCTAAGAGCAATTCACCTATGTAGGAAGATTTGTACCATTTTTTAGGAACAAAACACAAAAACACCACTCTAACCGATCTCCTTTTGACCCATGAGCCCTGAGAAATTTTCTGGCCCAAATAGCTCCATCCAACCATGTACATTCAAAATCTCCATCCAACATTTATACTCAAGATCAGACGCTTGAGACCGCGAGTCATCATCATCCATAATATAATATTTGAATAAATTTGGTAGTTATAATATTTGAATAAAATATAGGTGAGTGGAATATACAAAGGACATTAGAATGAGAGCTCGGTTGGTGAAAACTGAGGGCTAGAATTTAAATGAGAAGTTTGCATGGTGTCATTTGAGGGATAGGAGGACATAATTTTTGGGTTGCTCTAAGAGTACAGGTGGAGCAAGGAATTTTTTTAAGTACCATCAAAAAAGAAATGTAATTCTTTTTTTTTGAGGAGTTAAATAGTTTTTACTTTAACCACTTCGATATGAAATGTCTTAACATTTTTATATCAAATTAGTATTGTTAGTGATTATGAAATATATTTCCATTGTAAAATTTATTTAGAAATCTAAATATTATTATTTTCCCTGTAAAATAGGCTAAACTCAAAAAAAGTTTATTAGTCTCAAACTTAAAATTAAATTATTTTGAGACAGATGGAGCACATAGACAAAAAAAAATGACACTACTAAGCCCCCGTTTGGTCCGCCTTCGAGGAACTCCGACTCTGTCTCCCGAAAACCGATGAGCAATGGTTGGTACTATAGATCACTGTAGCGCATATAAAACGGCTACACTGCCGAAGAGAGGAGCTAGAGAAATTGATGATTTGAGGCTTCTCCCGGCTCCACTACCGCTACAATATTGCTAAGAAACCCCTCCAAACAGGTCCTAAATATATATATACTACATGTAGCCATATCTACGAAATACAAACCAAAGTTGTCCATGCCACCTATGTTCACGTGAACACGTTTAAATTATCGTTTACACATGTTTAAATTATCGTTTACACACGTTTAAATGCTAAACAATGGATTCATGTTTCATTTAGGGCATAGTCACTGAATTAAATGCTAGGTCATCTAAACGATCAAAGTGGTCAAAAAATTGTTTAAACGATGACACTACACGATGTCTAAACGAGTGTAAATGCCAAAACATGCATTTAAACTATTGTTCAGGTGATAAACCATGAAAATTTGGGTGTTTGGCGAACTTTTTGGGTGGGTGAAATTGGTCTTGCATGTGTGGTGGGGAAATTATGGTGATATTTAAACGATATGTATATGGCAATGTGTGTCACTCTATGTATTATTGTTTATTGTCTATATCAGATTGTGTAACTATGTTCATGCCTTAAATTGTATTTAAAATTTTGTATAAAAATATCACTTTACATGTGTATTAACTGCTTCAGTGCAAACCATTTAAATAGTCTAATCGGTCGTCTAAACCCTAAACAGAGGGTAGCTGACCGTTTAGGTGTTGTTCATTTCACTATAATTTAATTTATGCTAAATGTTTATGTTGATCTGTTATGGAAGAAAAATATTAGTCGTTCGCTCAAAAGTATTGTTGATGAACAAGACAATGTTTAGTGTTTAGGATAACACTGCTTGCCATTAGTGATTGGAATCTCAAGGGAGGGAGGGGGTCTCACTAGAGCTTAGGAACCACGAAGGGGACACTATGTAGCATAGTTCTCAAGGGACGGGAGCTGGGAAGGGGTGTCACTGGAGCTCAGGAACAAAGGAGAAACTAGTGTCTTTTGAGATATAATATAAAAAAAGAACAAATCCAGTATTGGCGGCTCCCACATGAGTGCGGTCAGAGAAATGAATAACCGAGGGTAAGTCTTACACTTATCCTTGCATTTTGATGAGAGGCGGGTCAAACCTAGGTCCTTTGGATCAGCGACACTAGTCACCACTGCGACATGCATGTCCTTCTAAAATTATTCTTCTAACATGATATGATCTTTTAAATAAATTTTAGAGGTTTTTTAGGCACCGCAAAATTCTGGTGGTCACCTAGCGTTAAACCCTTGGACCCGATAGAATCATGGAGTTCAAATGTCACGGCTGTTCAAACTGCCGTTGCATATAACATGAACATTTCTTTCATTCTTTGCATCCTCCGCCATAGCGACATTGCCACATTGGCAAAGACAAATGTGTTCCTTTTTTTAAAAAAAAAATGTATAGGACGACAAATGAGGCATTTTCTTGGCACCCTGATATGGCCAAAGCAAGGTGTACTCAGAGACAAAGCCAAAGAATCCTTTTTTATATTATTTAGGCAAAATAATAACACCAATTGATGAATCCTTAATGCGGCTAAGTCCAACGGGTGCGTCTGCCGTAACCGTAACAGCAACTACTGACAAAAGGACGGTAGTCACAAAGATCTCCTCCCTGGGCACCGTTCGTCGGGCCAAGGCAGAGCGGTGAGCGCACGGCGTCCCGCTGCGTGATAGCACACACAGCGCACATCGGTTTCAACGAAGAAGAAGCAGCCAAAAACCAAACCACGGCCTCACCGTGGGCACTCCACTGCACGGCTGCTGCCGGCATGCTGCCTGCCTGATCCCGGCGGTGCAGTGCCGGCCGTTAACCGCACTCGCCCCAGCCGACGCATCGTCGTCATCGTCAAGAACGAGTGGGCTACTGCACCGAGCTGTTATGTTCTGCTGCCGTTGGCCCCACGGTGGCGTGCGCCAGCCAGACGCCGGCGAAAAGTGCTCCGGGCCGAGCCAGTGACTGTTCCATTTCGAGCCACATGTCTCTCAGTGCCAGCCAGCAGCGGAGCAGCCAGTGTACAGTGTACACGCGCGAGAACGGCGCTGCCTATTGCTCTGGCACGACAGAAAACTTTGCCGGCACACGTGCAGTGGCAGTGCCCAGTGCAAGGACGACCTCAAATTGCAGCCGCGTACTGCTACTTTGTACTATTGTGGTTGCTCTGTAGTACTCCGTATGTATAAACTGTACTGGTATAGTAGTAACTTGGATGATGAGTGGCTGCAAATCTTCAGAGATCGATGCTGAGGAGGCAGGGGTTTCAGAGGCCAGCCTACTAACTGACAGGATTGCTCAGGAGTCGGGGGTCAGGACCATCCATGTGAGAACCAATGCAAGATTACAGATACTACTGCACTTTGTTTTAGGAGAAAAAGAAATTGTCAGGTATGTTTAAGAGTACCATATATATGGTTCCTGTTTTTTTCTTTCTTTTGTCAGGATTCATCAGGAATGAAACAAATGAAACAATCCCTTGCTCGCTCACACACACACGCTCTACCTCAGGTTACCAAGGTGAATGAAAAGAAAATACAATCTTAATCGCTCAGTAAATCTCGCTAGTTACCACAGTAATAAAATAAATCTCTCTCAAAACAGACTAGGCGCCGTCTGTCTGTTCTACTGCCTCTCTTTTTGTCTGTGTGTCTCACCATTTCTTGGTTCTCATCTGGTGAGAGAGCCCCATTCTCCTATCGCCAAAAAAAAAACGAACGAATGATAAAAAGTGATTAACGTGTGATGATGAGCTACAAGTCGAGCTCGAAGTGGAACGCCGGCGACTCGTACGCGGCGAGGTCGCCGAAGAAGAGGGCGTCCACGTCGACGCCGACGCCGACGCTCGCGACGTCCTCGCACCCGAAGAACGTCTGTATGTCCTCGGGGAAGCCGCGCTGCGGCGAGGCGTTTTGCTGCGCCTGCACTGGCGGCGGGGACGGGGACGGCGTGGGCGGCGGCGACGAGGAGGACGATGTGGTGGTGGTGCCGCTCTCGGCCGCCGACGTCTGCTGGATCATCTCCTTGAACTTGGGCGACTGCAGCAGCAGGCTGAGCGCCGACGTCGTGGGCGTGTGGCCCAGCGACGTCCTCGGCGGCAGCGGGAACTCGACGCCCGCGCCCTGCTGCTGCTGGAACGCCGCAGCGCCGTCGTCGATGATGGTGTCCGCCGGCGGCAGCAGCTGATGCTGCGCCAGGCCGCCCAGCATCGGGTGCGGGTCCTGCGCCGCCGCTGCGGCGGCCATCCCGCCGGCTCCCGGGCGGAGCCACTTGATGTAGCGGCTGAGGTCGAAGTTGGTGACGGCGTTCAGGCCACGGTACTCGATCGCCGCCATGTCGTACGCCATCGCCGCCTCCTCCTGCGTCGCTGCCACCCACAACAATACCATGAGCTAGCTGATCGGCAACCAAAAGATGCGATTTTTCACAGGAATTTGAAAGTCTTGCATAGGATTTTTCATCGGGACCGAACAATCTTAATGAAATTCTGGTAAAATCGCAATAGAATTCCCTCGTTCCAAAAGTGGCTGCCCTGAACAGTGAACACGACGTGTCCGAGGGTCTCTGTAGAGGATTCAGTGCTGCCGACCTGCCGTGCAAGGTTCAGTGCAACTGCATTCGTGTGTTATGCCAGCGACAGTTGAAGCACACACCCATCGTGTTCGTGTCCATCTTTCCTCTATTCAATCCGGATGAGAGTGTACCACTGCATCATCTCCTCTTTATGAGTATTAATTGTGCTAATCTCCCGTGATAATAATGGATGTAGGCTCCGACAGGTGCAGAGCAGCAGCAGCAGCAGCAGCGCAGTGGGGGACCGTTGGAAGTTGTTGGTGCGGCTGCTGGCCCTGGCCGGGTCGACCTCCTGACCTCACTGTCACTGAGGTCACTCCCCCCAACTAACCGGAGCTCAAGTTGTTGCCACCAGTGACACAAATGGCGTCGCCTCCTGCATCAGCCACCGCCACTCGCCCTAACTGCATGCTTCCATCTAGACCATTCCCAGGCTTCGTGATCATATGGGCTAAGTAGTTATTAGTGGAGTACTACACCGTAGTGGTATTTCATATTTAAATCAAGGTAACAGTTTCTTCTGAAGAGGGTATCTCTGTGTCTTTCTTTTTTTTAAGATGTATTTATGCATAAGACGTAGTAACAGTAAATGGCTAAGTTAGCCATTACAGTCAGTAAAAATTAGTTGGGAACGAAATCATGTGGTCAATCAATTCGTGCCCGATGTCAGGGCACATTCGTCACTAGGGGCCACTCAACATTCATACTGTACGACTGTGGCCTAGCTGCACGCGAACGACTTCCACTTTATCACTACTCAGATTTGGCTTTCGGACATACTCCGCGTACGGAGGCATGATTTGATTTGCAGCAAAAATTGATGTAATACTCTTACTATTTTATACTGTAATAATAAGGCTATCATGGATTGCAGTTAACTTTGCTGTATTTGATTTTCAGGAAGAGAAATTAGTATTAGTAATTTTACAAGAAACAGAACTTACCGTAAGTACCGAGGTAGAGATACTTGTTTCCGAAAACGCGACCGATCCTCGCCTCCCATCTCCCGTTGTGGTGATGTCTGGAAAGATTTACATACATAAACAGTATAAATAAATAAGAGTTCATGCTATATATCTACTAGTACTGGTAATCTTTATCCAGTCTCCTCTTCACAAAAGTTTTGAAAGCCATAAATAAATAAATAAGACGATGATATATATACCTGGCGACACCTCGGTATTTGGAGACACCTCTGGAGAACCCACTGCTTTTCCTGTGGATAAATTTCATGGACCTGATTATTTGGTTAAGCATGGGTGTGATTCGGTGATGTTCAAATATTTCCATGGAATTATATTATTTCATTAAATAAAAAAAATCTCCACTGATTTTTTTTGGGTGAAATTAAAGAGTTACCTCCTCAAGGATCCAATATACTCTTCCCTGGACTGCCCCTCCATTCCTTTCAGCTCTCCTTCATATGCAGACGCCTGCAAAATAATAATTATTTAGAAACTAAGAAAGCCTGGAAGGAAAAAAATCAACACCCTCATGCAGGTGCAACATGTGCTTTGAGTTTCGCTAAAAAAAACAAGTGCTTTGAGTGCAAAACACATACTCCGTACACACATACATTTTTGGAGCTGAAAAAAAAAGAGATATGTACTGTAACTCTGAATCTATGCCGAGCTACTATTAATTGGGGGATATTTGATGCAAGTGCTAAAGTTTAGTCCATATCACATCGAATGTTCGTATACTATTATGAGGACTAAACATGAACTAATTTTAAAACTAATTGTAGAAATCATGGCTAATTCATGAGACGAATTTTTAAGCCTAATTAATCCATCATTAGCACTTGTTTACTATAGCATCATATTATCAAATTATAGACTAATTAGGCTTAATAGATTCATCTCGTAAATTAGTCTTAGCCTATACAAATATTTTTTTATAAATAATCTATATTTAATACTCTAAATAAGTGTCCCAACATTCGATAGGATGGAGACTAAAATTTGTCCCTCAAGCAAACAAACAGCGCTCTGCATACAACCTATTCGCTTAATGACTTATCAGCCCAACTTATCAGTGAATAAAATAGCCAAAAAAACAGTATAAGTGAAGACTTTTTTTTTTACAAATGTCCCTACGCACTTGGCTGTTTGAGAGGCGAGTGCCTAGAGGTATATGACCTTTAAGGACAGATTTAACTTTCTCGGAAATAAAGTACTCCGTAATACTATAACTGTGTGTGGTGGGGTGGCGGTGGATGAAGGAGTGAATTTTGGCGGTACCGGGAAGTTGAGGATGGTGTCGGGGCCCCAGTACTTCAATGCCGCCAAGTCATACGCCCGCGCCGCTGCCTCCTCGTCGTCGTACGCGCCTGCATGGACGACAACATGCCAGCCAGGGGAGACGATGCATGATGAGCAACACGCCATTGATACACCAGCGAAGAAAATTGTTTTTTTTATTTTTCTGTGGGAGAGAGAGAAGAGTGGAGTGGAGTGGAGCTCCTCCTCCTCCTCTGATGCATGTAGTCATGCCAAGGCCGTGACTCGAGAGCCTCACTCACCGAGGTAAACTGCATGCACCAACAACAAAAAGAGAGCAGCAAGAACAAGATGGTCAGCGTCGTCGATCCTCTTCTGAATCAATCAATTAACTAGTAATATAGGAGTACTGTAATCAAATAGTCATGGGGCGCAATTAATTACTATGGCTCTAATTATACTACTGACAAGGGTCAGCTAAGACACTGTTAATACTACTATTACTAGTACAAAAGCTACATACTGCTGCTATGCTATACTACACCTCAGCCTTTTTAATTGCGCGCCTGGTTGCGAGTAGGATCGGACACTGGACAGAGCATAGTGATCCTGTGGCCTACGCCGCATATGCCGCCCAGCAGAGAGAGAGAGAGAGACAGAGAGAGGATTAGCTGTACACTGACCTTGCTTGCCCTTCTTGTTCTGGGACTCGTTCCAGCTGTTCTTGTCCCACAGATGAGCCTCGAACCTCCCCGTCCACCGGTGCCTGCATGCCAGCGATTCGATTCGATTCAATTCAATTCGCCGGACTTAGAATTGACGAGAAGCGCAGCAGCTAGCTAACAGACCGAGTGAGTGAGCTGTGATCAGTGGCCGATCGACACTCGCTCGTTTGTTCGGCAGCTAGCTGCTGGCTTTGGCTGGCTATACAAACCGTGTGACGCCGCGGTAGACGGAGCTGCGCTGGGAGGGGGACTCCCGCGGCACGCTCTTCCGCGTCCGTTTCGGCTTCACGCGCGCCGTGAGGTCTCCGGCGCCGTCGCCGGTGCTGTTGTTGCTGTTGTTGTTGGCGGCGGCGCTGTTCTTGCGAGGCTTTGCCATTGTACTGCGTGTGCGTAGAGGGAGAGGAGAGAGACGACAGAAGAAAGGAGGAGGTGGGTGGCCAACTATGGTGGCCTCTGGAGGTGGGCGTTTTAAAGACGCGGAGGGAGGGAGGGAGCGGATTGGTGATGGGGCGGCAACAAGCTGATGTTTGGAGAGCAGAGCAAACGCCAAATGAGCGAAGGAGGAAGGAAGAGAGACGGGACTACGGGAGAGACAGGCCGGCCTCTCTCTCTCTCTAAAATTCTTCTTCGCTCTGCTCCGTCGTTTCATTGGCCGGCGAAGAACGGCCTCTTGTTGTCCCCTAGCGAGGTGCCGAGCTGCGTGCAAAGTGTGAGCGATCGATCGAGCGGAGCTGGGCTGGGCTGGGCTGGCACCCGTAACGGCACAGGTGAGGTTTTTTAAAAAAAACGTGAGTGCAGCAGCCACGGGCCACGGCCTCGCGCGCGCATCTCGGGTCCCGCCCGGCCCATTGCCGCGAGCTGTCACGGATCGGCGGATGCGAGATCCAGTGGTGGCACTGGCCCCACGTCGTACGCGCACCTCTCGCCTCAACCTCTGTCTTTATCGGTCACATAAACTGAGGCTCGTTGGCAACACATGCAGGAATTTCATATGAATTGCGCAGGAATTTCACAGGAATCACACGAATACGGAAAGAATCCCACGTTCCAAACAGGGCCTGAGACTCTACGCACATCTCAATTCCTCGCACATCTTGATTCCTCGCAACAGCTCCTAGCCTAGCGAAGTTCACGACCTTTTCGTTCATGTATTTTCCACCTGGCAGCGAACTCCAGGCTAATAATCTGAAATCTTACTACTCACCTTAGAGACCGAAGAAGTGTGTCTCTGCCTCGTTATTCACTCTTTGCTTGCTCGCTCGAGCGAGCCAATCCGGTGAGAGCCAACACGGTGAGGAAAGCACGAATTTCAGATTTAAAACTAGGGTTTTCTCCAGAGCAAGAGAGTGCCATAGGAGGGAAGTCTAGTATTTAGATTAATATAAATATGTATCATCTTCATCTCATCTCCATTGAAGAGGAAACAAACCATTTATTATAACTCGGCATTATCTTTTTTTTTACCACTTATTAGCTGCAACCGTGTAAGAGAACATGTTTGACAATTATAGACTTTTCACAACTTAACTCGATGGCTCTATGCTATGAAAACAATAGGATAGCAAGAGGAATGAAAAGAAACACATGAGAGAGCCTGTCGTGGCTGACCATTGGTTCTGCAAGCTGCAAAGTTGGTATAAATTGTCATGTTTTTTTTTTCAAACATGCTTTACATACATTTGAATTGTCATTGTTTCATATAAGGCCTGCCCATATGAGCAGGATATGAAATAATTTCTAGATTTTTTCATATTGTGAGTGAGTGATCATTACTAGAGAACAGACCTTTCGTCGATGTCCAAAATGAGCTTTAGTCTCGAATTTTTTTGCGTTCGGGGCTAATAGACCTTTAGTCCCGATTCGTAACATCAATCGGGACTAAAAAATCTATTTTAGTCTCGGTTGGTGAGATCCACAACATTTAGCCCCGGTTCGTAATACCAACCGGGACTAAAGATAGAGCTTTTAGCGCGCGGGGCAGTGTATGAGCTCTTGAGTTTCGGCGCAGTTGGTGGGCGACTTTTTTTAAAATGGATGAACCTTTAGTCCCGGTTGCACCAACCGGGTGGTGGGAGACTTTATTTTTTTTAATTGGATAAACCTTTAGTCTCGGTTGCACCAATCGGGACCCTTTAGTCTCGGATTCCCAGTCCCGGTTGAGAAAACTGTGACTAAAGACCTTTTTTCCACCCAGGTTAAAAGTGGTTCGTGTAGTAGCGGATGGAGCCGGGCTGGCTGGCTGGTACCCGTAACGGCACAGGTATCGGGTCCCACCCGGCCCATAGCCGCAAGCTGTCGCGGATCGGCGGATGCAAGATCCAATGGTGGCACTAGCCCCACGTCCACGCGCCTCTGCATGCTCGCCTCAACCTCTGGCCTTATTGGTCACATAAACTGAAACTTCGCGCACGTCTTGATTCCTCGCAACAGATCCTCGCATATGCAAAGCTCACAACCTTTTGGTTCATTTATTTTCCATCTGCCTGTGCCTCGTTGTTCACTCTCTGCTTGCTCGCTCGAGCGAGCCAATCCGGTGAGAGCCAAGTGAGACAGCACGGTGAGGAAAGCACCGGCTTCGAATTTAAAACTAGGGTTTTCTCTAGAGCTGAAGAGGGTGCCATATGAGAGAAGTCTAGTTTTTTAGAAAGATGTATCATCTTCGTCTGAAGAGGAATCACACCATTTATTATAAATAAACACCATCTTTTTTTACCACTTTTTAGCTGCACAGTGTAAAAGAACATGTTTGACAATTATAGATTTTTTACAACTAAACTTGATGGCTCTATGCTATGAAAACAATAGGATAGCAAGAGAAATGAAAAGAAACCCACGAGAGAGACCTCCGCGACTGACCATTAATTCTGAAAACTGCAAAGTTGGTGTAAATTATCCTCTCTTTTTGCAAACATGCTTTATGTACATTTGAATTGTCATGGTTTCATATAAAGTCCGCTTATATGAGCGGGGTATGACATAATTTTCTAGATATTTTCTTTTGGAATTGAACTCTTTTCTTGTTGGAAGCATCGCAACCCGAAGGCCTTAATTCGCTTCTTCACCAAACAATGGGTTACAGAGGATTGGAGGTTTTGACTTTTAGGGGGTTATAAATCCTCCGGTACCTTTGGTTTCGGGATACAACGAACACGGCTTAAAAATTCGTTCAAACTTTAGTGGAATGAGCAATGAACATGTGCTTCTTTCATGTGTGTTTTGTATATATTTTTTCCTCCATACTCCATAGCAATCAAACACTTTCTAAGCTTCACAAAACGGAAGAAAATTGGATGAGCGATGGGCTCAGCGACGCGCGCGTGCGCTCCCCTGGCTGATGCACGTCGCGTGTCACCGCTTCTAATCAAAGGGCCAGCACGCGAGCCGGACGTCGCTGGCTCCTCTCGGCTCCTCGCATAAACAAACCAAGGCTCCACTCCACTGTGGCTCCTCGGCTCATGCGTGAGCACGGCACCACGCAGCAGCAGGTGGTGGCGCTACATCTCGTCGGACCAGTAGGTGGCGGTCTGGCGGAGATGCATCTCTTGCCTCTGTTGTGAAGATCCGCTTCGTGATGTGTTCTTGGGCTCCAACGCCTGTCATGGAGGCTACTACTTGATCCATGGAAGTCGCGGCCGCACTAGTCTAGAGCTCGATACAATTTGGGGGAAACCGATGTGTTGAGGACGTCGTCCCGTATTCTAGATGTGAGGGAGTTAAGGAGCCGAGTTGTGTGCTATTTCGAAGCCGAGCCGTGTCTACATTGGAGCCCGTCATGAATCCGGTGCAGCTGCCGTACGATGGAGTCCACGTCCACGCGGCATCCATCGAGCAGGGGAGCGCACGAGCACGTTGTTGCGCCCATCGCTCATCTATTTTTTTCCCCACAAAACTCAAACTTGTTTCTGAATTCTTTCCGTTGCGGATTCTTGTGGACCTTATGAAGTTATGAGTAATGTCAGTCATCAAGTTAGCAAACTGTTACTGGACTGAAGAAGGGAAGAGAAAAAAGAGTGAACCAATGTGACGTTCCACAGACCTGAATTTATTATTCACTTGTCATTATCTTTACATCATCAATCTTCCTCCGTCCAAATTATAAGACGTTTTTGACTTTTAAAGATATGTTATGTTTGTTATACATATATATATTAAAAAAATGTATATAGAAAAATCAAAACGTCTTATAATTAGAACATTTTATTTTGGTCGAGTGAATCGTTCCTGCACACACTAAAAGTACCGCACAATTTTCGGGGGGGGGGGGGGGGGGGGGGGGGGGGGAGGGAGGGAGAGAATGGAGGCGGAATTAATGGTGGAATTGATCAACCCCCAACAACGACAGTCGGAAGTCACGTTCCGCTCCTCTACCTCAAATCAGGTACATTCCCCAGTTATGATGCCGCAACGGCAACCCGTGATGGCCGTATTGATACCGATGTACGTACACATCCACCATCAAGCATGAAGCTCAACTCCACAAGATCCAATTACAAAAGCATGTTCCCAGGCAGACGCAAGCATGTTAACATGTTGATAGGACAGGAACCTGTACCGAGTAAACGCTCGTCCAGGACCGATGCCATGATAACGACTGCAACGGCATACCGTACTTGCAAGTTCTGTTAACCTGTTGTTTTAGGCCCTGTTTAGTTCTAACCAAAATCCAAAATCTCAAATCTCAACTATTTTGATTCCAAAATTCAAAATATCAAATATTTTGGTAGGATGTTTAGTTCCAACTAAAATTTGTTTTCTAATGATGGGGATTGTGAGGATGACACACAAATCAATACAAAGATTCTCTTATTTTGACCTCTTGAGTCCAAAATTCAAAATGGGGAATGAACTATTTTTTGTTAAATATTCTGGGTGATGTTTAGTTCTATTTTACAAAATGAATAGCCAAAACCCAAAATATTTTGGATTCCATGAGAAACTAAACACCCCTTAGCTTGTTTGTACGACTGTTGCATTAAAGACAAGCAAGCTTTAGGGTCCGAGGGTTTTGGTAAACCTCTTGCCTCTTATTCTCCTTGGAAAATAATTACCTCAGTGGAGTGGTTTTCTATATTTCTCTAGGATAAACTTTATTAAAGAAAAAAATGATTCTTTTACTGCAAGTGAATCAGGAGAAGCGGTCTTTTTCAGCTCTAGCCTCCAGTTTATGTCATCGTAACAAAAAACTAGTTATAAACATGGCATGTTGTTAAATGGCATACGGAATTTCAAAACAGGGGCATGCAGTGTGTAGAGATGATGATGCGACTGAGTGGTCTGAGGGAAACAACACAAAACGATTTGGAGGAATGGTGTGAGAGTGGTCCAAGAAAAGGGGAAACTGCAGCTGAGTTCTCTAAATTTGCAGGTTCGAGCTCATGTTTGATCTCCCTGGAATTGGGGTAGGAATGGCATCTCAGAACAATTCCTTTTTTTTATGGAAAAAATAATTCTAATGATTCAAATGCTCTAAAGTTCATGCTATCTTAAGGGACACTGATCATTTACAAATGCATAAATTCCTAGGTGCATCAAGATAGCAGACATACAAAAGCATAAGGTAAGAGCACAATAGACTATTCCCACTAAACACGTCGTATTCCTAGGGCTAGAGCTAATTTCTCCATTGTGAATCTACTCTGCAGTGCCACGGTGGAGCTTTTTGGAGCACCCGAAAAAAAAAATGTGGAGTTGGACAGTCTCACGTGCCTTTAGAGCTTGTTTGGAACCCAAAAATTTTATAGAAATCAATTCATTTTCACATGAAAAATGCAGGAATGGAAAAAAAAATCACATGATTCAACAAGCCCTTAGACCTTAAATAGTTAAATGACATCAAACTTAACCAAGTTATCTAAAGTCTGCTCAGAGTATATCAAAGCATAATGAATACACTGAGCCTTACTCATTTTGTCCAACTGTTGCGTTCATTACCTTGTCGATTGGCAGCTGGACATGAAAATGGCCAAGACATCTCTAATTTCTTTCGTGTCCCTGCCTGCTGCGAGGATCCCTGCCACTGATTTTGCAGATGGACAATTCTGCATGCCTGCACCCTAGGTTCAGTTCAGGACCGCAATGGCAACTTGGGGGAAACAGAACTTGAAGTAAGCTACCTGTGCCTCAAGGCTCGAACCAACCTGATCGTGAGTCATATACGCCCCAGCAGCTCCGGGGACCAACCAGGTTCACCATGCGTCGCTCATCATGCACCAAATGGACTAGTGATGTCTGTTGTTGTTGGACTGGACAGAGTAAACCAGTACCACACGCAAACCCAACTCTGCACCACTGTTTTGCCAAGTGCTAACACAAATTCCGACAACGCCTCAAGATTCCCTAATCGTCAAGCAATTGGATCCCATTCATGTATTTGAATTGTGAGCTAATGGACCGTGCAAAGGGCTATCTGGTGCATGACAAAGTTTCCCAATGTGCACGTCATTTTCATCCAATTCTCTAGAAGAACAGTAAAGAAATAATAAATAGCAATCCATCTTTTTATCCCTGACAGGGAGCAAGGATGGTTTGAGAATGTACCTGAAGCTATGAAGAGTGGGCTTGTAAAATCACAACTAATTATTGAATGATCTTAAATATCTTGCTTATCTTGATCTCATAAATCTCTTAAAAGTGTCCCGATCCACCATCACATAACATAAAGGTAGATTTTGATCATTTGATACTAGACCATTTTTTCCTGAATACAGCAAATCTAGAAATAAAGCTGCAAAAAATGTCATCAAGGCAGGCCTTTTAGGGGGGGAAGGGGGAGGGGGGAGGGGGGAGGGGGGGGGGGCTGTCAAAGATCAGTAACTACATAATCCTATACACTGAGACATTGTTTTGCGCGAAGGCTGCATAAATTCCAAGTATCTAATGTAGAACTTTAACAAGTCAGGGTAATGCAGAAATATGCCATAAAAGTCACAATCAATTCATACAACTCCAATCAATTGTCGTGTAAGTTCTATCAATAGCAATAACAAACAGACAAACAGCTTTGGCTAGTTCCATTTGGAGGATCTGTGTTGTATTGCTCAAAGCAGTCCAATCCTTGGTACATTTTTTTGTCTTAACTGCTGACAACATCTCTACTGCATAGCAAATGAGCCCAACAGAAAAGATAAAATAGCCCGCAACAAAATAAAAATGACAAAACAGGGAAATATCAAGGAGTTCCGGATATCAATGCACCATCTTTTCCTTTCTACAAAATTGTTCTTCTTTAGTTTTTTCCTAAGATAAGGCTCTCAAAGATAAATTTGATGGCATGGTACAACAATGCAACAGTCAATGCATAGACCAACAACCATACAAAAACTGTCCAAAATTGCGATTTCAAGTTATCAGCACAAGCAAAAGCTACATTTTAAAAATAAATTTGAACAGAAAAAACAGACATTGTTGATTCATTAATGCTGTGAAATATTGCAATATATGAAGGGCAATATGCAGAGAAATGGCCACCATGGAATTTACAACACAATAACCAAATGGACAGCCAAGTAAACAAAACCATAATCCCTAGAATAAAAGCCATAGTTGCTGGGGACAAATAACAAGCTTGTCGATATCGCTACAACAACATTGCAAGCTTGATGATTTGTAATTCACAATGTTATCCCTTCAGATCTTACGGATAACTTCATTTGCTTATAAAGGAAGAAAACGGTAAGCATAGGGTAGATAGAAACATTGTCTTTTGCGTCCTTGGCCCTAATGCATGGGTTAAGAGACAGTGCCAAAGCCAACTAATAATTTTGTTCAGGAAACAGCTATGGACTGCTGTATTTTTAAGTCAAAGGCAGTAAGTTCATTAATGACATTATAAATTAATTTAGTGAAGATATGCTGCGGACCTCAAAGTGGTGCAGAAAGGGATTTTGGCGTCTTCAATAGTCTACTATCACAAAACACAAAAAAATACACCATAACTATTTAGGTTTACACTGGATAGCATTGCTCTCATCGAATTTTCCATTTCAGATTTAAAAAGCAACAGTTTTCTAAATTTTATAAGCCAGCTCATCCAAGGTTCCTATCCAATGAGCTTCAAATTCAGTGGGTTCTAAAATCTGTTCCTGACAAAATACAGCCATGTGAGAAGAAAGTACCAAATACAGCCATGTGCAAATATGGTGCCAAATAACTATCAGAATATGTGCAAGCACACTGACAAAGAAAGGCACATACTCAATTTATTTTTAGATAAGTTGTCAAAAAGTATTCTGGCAGTATAGTACAGGTTCGTTTGCTTAATACAAAAGTAGCATATCCCTTCCAAGTTCCAAAATATTTTGCTCTTATAGAAACTACGAAGCACAAGGATTTGTAGACAGCTAATTTGACATTGCTCTCAACTAGCAGCATTTTCTGCAAATCAATTGAAATGAAAAACAATATCCAATACTGTAATTGCAAAGAACAACAATATGGAATTACAAAAAAGGCAGATCTGTATTTCCAATGATGATTTGGCTTAAAAACATTACAAGATTTCATGGTTGTAACATCTACTGAGGTATTTAGCTAAAAAAGCAACAGGTAAAAGAGTGAATATCACAACATAACCAAAGAGTTCCAGGTCTGCAAGGGTTATTTGTAGCCTAACTAAATCAACATTATTGAAATGAAACTAAGTAAACTTGTCATCCAAAGCTGTTAAACTATCAATCATCTTTTCCCATCTTACTTTGGGGCCTGTACACATTTTACCTTCAAGTGACAAGTTATTTGCTCGTGCTAACATGAGATGATACCACTCTCCCATTTGCTGACGAAATTTAAACTTAAATTGCAGTTTATTTTCACTATTATAGACATATATATATATATATATATATATGACATTTTTCTATGTCATGACGAAAGGGAATATGCTGGCATAAATTATATGATCTCACAATGATCTGGTTCGTTAAACAAAAACAATCTAGCAGATTTTGTGGAGTCCTACCAAAAAGTTAAAATGCAACTGGATTCTGGTGGGGAGCTGAGAAGAATCACTACTCCATTTGCACTACAACTAGGAGCTAAAAAATGCTCTCCACAGCTCCCCATTCAATCACCAGTTTACCACTAGAATCACTTCTCACCTGCTCTCCAGCCTGCTTCCCACAAGAATCACTCCATCAGAGAATCAATAAGTAAAGTTTAAGAATTAGGAAGGGAAGCTCTACCAAACTAGCCCTAAATAGTCATTTAACTCGTTTAAACACCATTAAACGCTAAACGGTGGTACGCTGTTTATGTTTAATCAGCCGTTTATCCCGTTTAAATGGCTGTTTCACCAGGCTAAACGGTAGTCGGTAGGTGAGTGATTGTTTAGCGGAAAACACTGATTATGAATAACTTAAATAGAAACAGTTTTATTTCCTGACCATTTTGTTAAAAATATATCTCTGAATGGTAGTATACATATTCATCTGTTTACGTAGAGAAACATTATATCCTAATTTTCTGCATGTTGGGCACTGCACAAGAAAAGATGCAGGATGCTAAGGCAGAATTTGCGAGTTAGAGCTGAAAATACCTTTTGGTACTCATGTTCTTATAGAAAATGTGTGTTGAATAATTAAGAACATGTCACAATACGCATGGAATTGATGCAGTTACAGGAAAACAAATTACCATAGTTACATATGGAGAATATGGACAGAGGAGCATAAAAGTAGCTAGTTTACTGTGAAATGGTAAATTTTACAGTATGATTGACTTCCTCATTTGTCAGTACGAGGTTCTTCAAGCCACTTGGCACGAAACCCAGTACCTTGGCAATTAGCACAACTTGTGAAGCCCTGAGATAGAAGAATATCTTATGTAAATGCTCAATAGATTACTTCATGCAAATGGACTTGTTTATGGAGCACAAAAGTGCTGCACAGCATACTTATTTCACGTTAAGTGGTCTGCATGTAGATCTATTCGCAAAATCCGTAAACTACGGCAAGGAAATAACTTATACAAACCTTTCCAGAGCATATCACACATTTTGAATTTCTTGAGGGTACTTCACACAACATGTTGTCGCCAAGGATAAAGAAGCCTGTTCCTGCACACCACTTGCACTCCACATGGCCAGCAGATTGACAGGAAGAGCAAGAAACTGGTCTTGGTTGCTGCATACCACCAGATCATGAATGTAAGAGTTAGACTGCAGGATAAAGCTGCACACTAATAAAAAGCACTGCTGTAGATAAAATAAATATTAGGTTTGCCCACTTCTGATCGAATTTAACTCTCTTCTCTAGTGACCAGCCTCAGATGATGGAATAACAAGAAACTGGGATCTTTATTTTGCTGCCCATTAGGCAAGGCGTCCACAGATTTGATTTGTAGGTAATGCAAATTTAACTTTTAACAACGTGCCTCATGTAATTAACATTACATATATTTTTATTAGTTAGAGCTTTCAAGAACTTAAAAAACCAATTAGAAGAAGTAGCATTTCCATTTCCAATCCTTGTTCTCCAAATCAAGTTTATGCCACATACATGAATAAAACCAACACCATGTTCTTCCAAACCTTTGGAACACTTCTACTTATTTTGTACACACATGTAATTGAATTAATCAGATAATATAAAAAGCAATCCCATATAAATATGCCTTAGACTGAGGATATTTTCTTGTTCAAGACAACACCATGCTCCGCAAAACAATAATAGTATCAATACTCTAGTTATCAAATAAAGGAAAATTAGTTGTATAGCTCCTTTGAGCAACTCCTAAATCCTACTGAAGAACAAAAATTCAAAGTTAACATAAAAAAACATACGAAATTGGTAAAAGGTAGAGTAGCTAAGCCTTGTTTCAAGGAGGGTATACATAGCTTAAACGAACAGGTAGCTTAAACTCTCTCAAATGGTATGGGGTCCTAGGCTTCACAAGGAAACTTCATGCCCCCTTAATTTTAATATAAGTTAAAGCCACTTATCCCCAATTTCTCAAGAGAGTTAGCTAAGCTCCCACAGACAACATGTGGCTTCTCAAGGAAGCTTAAGAGGGTGTTTGGTTTACTACCATGGTTTGTCAGAATAAACACAAGCAAACACTACAAGGTTGACCATTGCTTGGTTCACAAATCACGAGTCACGATTAAATGTGTGATTTGCTACTTTCTTAGCTTCTAGCCCCAGCCGCCATACATCTAACCCAAACTTACCACAAGTATGGTGAATAATTTGTTCAGCACGAGTAGAGGCTTACCACAATTTCATCACAAACAATGTCTAGCAAAATACTGAAAGGAATTGAAGTGCTTCTCCAAAAATTTGGAAACTTCGGCTACACACAACTTTTTTAAGTATTGAGTTGTATAAAAATTAGCAGACAGTTTGTGATAGTTGACTTCGGGCAACCTCAGGATGTGACTTATTTGTAACTAGATTTATGTCTGAATTAATGTATGCACTCAAAATGCTATGGGGTCTTTTGAACCAACATGACTTGTACTTGGATTATGAGTTCAACATCTACATGTACTGTTTCTGGTATCTTCTACCTGCAGCACTGGCATGGATGTTTGAATACTGAACCGTCACGGCAACAACATTTTGTCGTCTACTCGTCTCCTATACATACATGTATAACTAAAATTTTCCCTATGAGGGCATTGAATTCATTTGATCATCGCACGAATTCACCACAGAAATCACTTTGACATGCAAGCCCGAAGCCCCAAACCATGATACCGCCACGCGCCTACACCCACAACTACGGAATATTCCTAAAACGACAACAACTTAGCACATCGCATGCCGGGCCAATCGAACAAACAAACAAACAAACATCCCGGGAGCAGAGCGATTAGGGGGAGACCTGGGAGATTAGCCAGGCGCGGTCTATGCGCTTGGCGAAGTCGGAGGAGCTCCCGGGTGAGTCGACGATGGAGGCCATTGGAGCGAGGATCCGGTGCCTTGGCGTCCGCTGAGAAGGGCCAGTGAAAGGCTTCCGGAGGCTTCTAGGACTGGTGGGGCGATGGGGGCGTGGGGTGAAGGCTGCCCCGTGAGTCCCGCAGATGGTCGCCGGCGTTTGCATCGCACGGAGAGGCTCCGGCTCGGGTCGGAGAGGAGCGCCGGCACGCAAGATGGCAAGAGAAGCTCTGGTACCTCGGCCCTCTCTGTGGACCACGCGCTAGCAGCCTAGCACACGTCAGATTCCTGGTTTTTTTTTTTTTGGAGGGGAGCGACAGATTCCTGCTGGCTACTGAGCAGAGGCAGGACGCACTCCTGCGGTCCTGCCGTCCAAAAGGAGAGGCAGGAACGGCGAAAGGGCAGTAGGAGAGGGGAGCGCATCACTGTTCTCTCTCCTCTCTCAGGCTTGTTGGGTAGATTATTGCGACTCGTTTTTAATTTGGATGGAAACTAAAATGTACGTTCGTTTTCACCGGATTCGGAATGAAAACCGTTCGAAACAAAAATTTGCTTCCCTTTTTTTTTTTGTCTACGTGACCTGGAACGAAACCAGACAGAGACGGATTCACTCGTTCCTCGCCCAAAATGAATTAACTTCTGGATTGAATCTCACGCAAACGAACAAGACCTAAATATCTGTCTTTGTCACTTTTCTAAAAATAATTTTATTTAATTTTATATAAAAAGTATTAATATTTATGATGGCATAATTGATATTACTAAATAGATCTTTTAATCTAGTTTTTTTTTAATAAAGTTATTTAGATATACAAATGTTACACGTATTTTTACAAATCTAGTTAAAGTTATGATATTAAAATCCAAAACGATAAATAATAAGGGACGAAGGGAGTCCTAGTTTCGTTTTTGTGTGAAAACGGATACCTCAGACTCTCAGAGCGTTGTGTTTAAGCAATTAAGCAGCTTCAAGTATTGAATGTTGGCCACCATAACATAACCGGTACATAAATCTTAGTCCTAACCATATAAAATCTATATGTATTAGGATGGATACCATGATAGTAGTTATATAAATCTCCGGGCCACAAGTTATTATTTATGTGATTGCGTATGTAATAGGATGTATGTTTTGTTATATAGACATATTTATTATTAGAGAATTTGGTGTTTATACCCTTATTTTAAAGTCTAATTGTGATTTTATCCTTGTTTTTTTAACTTTGTGATTTTACTCTTCCCTATTAGCAAGTCAAAGCGATTTTGCCCCTGGTCAATGCGAATTTGCCCCTGTTTTGACCATTGACTAAGGGTAAAATCGCATTGACTTGCTTGTAGGGGAGGGTAAAATCACAAAGTTAAAAAAATAAGAGTAAAATCACCATTTGACTTAAAAACAAGGGTAGAAACACCAAAGCCCCTTATTATTAATACTAATTATACATTATAAATATTAATATTTGTTTATATATATTTAGCTAAAATTAAAAATATTTGTGGAGAAGTGGAAATGGCATTCTCTGTGAGATAGGTAGAGGGAGTACCGATGAACGGGCCTGTTTGGTTTCGTGAAGAATCTGTTTGTGAGATTGTTAAGTTAGTTTTAAGTTGAGTCCCGAGTCAATCCTTGGTATGGGATGATCCCTTTCCGGAATTTATAAACATTCTAGTATCTCACGAATTTATCGAGCATACGTCTGTTAATGAATGGCCATAAAGACCAAATTGAGCTAAAAAAAGAAACAATTAATGTTGTCTATCAAAAAAAGGGGCAGACATTTGAAATGTCAACGACCTTCATTCTTAACTCTCCTTGTGGAATTCATCTATCTATTAAGAGATTGATGAGCTATTGGACTATGAGTTTATTTGCTATAGCTCATAATAGTTTTATGAGCTGTTATGAGTTGTGTTTTTGTCAAACATTTATTTCCAAAACAATTTTATGGGTGAAACTATTTTTATTTTCTCACAAAAATATGAAATGGTTTGAAGTTAAAAAAATAACTTATCTCATTTCTCTTCTTCATTTTTCTCTCATCTATGCATGAAGCTATTGATTAAGTTGTCTTATCAAAATAGTTTTCTAAAATAGGTTAGCTTCACTTAGAAAATTACTCATAAACTTAGCTTTATTTAGAAAATTACTCATAAAGCCATTCTAAAAGAATAACTTTAAAACTAAATTGTGTCAAACATGCCTGGCCTTATAAATTCGCATATGGTCTCTTAAGCTGATTTGGACTTGCTCCTAGCTAGCAACATCTAAAGACCGTTGTGGACGCCCTATCGGGTCCGAAATCTAGCGCTTGTCAGTTAGGAGGGCCAAATATGGCAGCAGGTCGGTATAAAAGTCATGGTTGATGGGATGGCCGGTCTAGTCTACAGGAGGCTTGGTGACAGAACTTTTACACTGGCGTGGAGGAGAAAGAAAAAAAATTCAATACCCTAAAAACATAGCAAGGCACACTCTGTGTGCATTGTCCGTGTTATATTTAAGGATGTAAGCGGCAGACCGCATAATCCGAATATAGGCTTAAATTTGTGGGTTGACGTTTGAACCCACAAAATTAAGCCTATATGTGAGTTCGCGGGCTAGCCCACTTACATCCCTGGTTATATTGTGTAATTTAAAAATAATTATCTCTTTTATTTTCAATGTTTATTAGTTTAGTTTTTTATTGAAAACTACTACCTTCATCCTAAAAAAGAATGCAATCATCACATCCTGAGGAGTCAAATATTCTAAATTTTGAAAAAATAAAAAAATATTAATTTTTATAATATGCAATGTATACTATTAGATCAGTCACGAAATATATTTTTATAACAAATGTAATTAAGGAATCAACTGTAGATAATATCTCCTATAAATATGATGTTCATTCACTTCTGGGCAAGTGAGAATTTTCATTCTTCTTTTAGTACGGATGGATGGTTTTACGCAAATAAAACTCTTGTAAATAAAACTCTTATAAGGTCAGTCTCAACGGGGTTTCATGGAGAGTTTTATGCACTTTAAATAGAGTGATACATCAGTAAATATGCATTTTTTTATGAAACTATGAGAAGAGAGAGGAAGAAAGTTTTATGGTTATGAAACTATATAGCGTTGTTTCCAAAACGTTAGAAACTGTGTGAAATCCTCACTAAGAGTCTTTCTTAGTTTCATGGGATGCATGCAAAACAAATGTATGGTGGAGATTATAGAGAAAAGAAAGAGAGAGACATTGGTAACCGCATGAAACTATGCAATAAAACTATGCATTGAGAGAGAGACTCGTTTCATATTAAGTTTCATACAACTAGGAAAACGCACGATGAAGGGTGTGTGGGGGCAGTGGGAGAACCTGGAAGATTAGCCAGGCGCGCTCTATGCGCTTGGCGAAGTCGGAGGAGCTCCCGGGTGAGTCGACGGTGGAGGCCATGGGAGGCAGGAGCCGGTGCCCTGGCGTCCGCCGAGAAGGGCCAGTGAAAGGCTTCAGGAGGCTTCCCGGAGTGGTGGGGCGGCAGGAGCATGGGTTGAAGGCTGTCCCGTGGGCCCCGCAGTTGGTCGCCGGCATTTGCATCCCACACGGAAACGGAGGGGCTCCGGCGCTGCGCCTCGAGGAGGAGAGGGGGCGAGGGGGCAGGAGAGCCTCTGGTACCGTGTGCCTCTTTGTTCCCACGGGGTCCAGTGGTTCGATCGATCGCGCGATCGCCAAAATTTCATCAATATTAATTAATTGCCGGCGGTTTTCGTCCCCGTCCGCATCGACCACACCACGAACGGCAACGGTCGCGAGGGGCTCATCGTTGGTTTGGCTTGCGCGGGTTGTGGGCATGTGGTGTTCTATGGTCCTGTGGAGATCAAGATCGGAAACAACAGGCTAGGGGTTGTTCGTCTGCTTCTGCATTGCATCCACCGCCGCCGGCTGCCTTTCGTTCGCCCAGCGGCTCCTCAGTCACACACAGGCAGGCCGTCGAATGATGTGACGGCCAGTCCGGCGTTACGTTTGCAGCGTGTGGCTGGGCTGGGCATGGGCACGGCAGCAGCAGCAGCTGCTGAACCGCGTGCGCGTGATTTGTCAGCGACGATTAGCGCCACAACGCCAACGCCACGTGATGGTGCCAATGCGAGCGATGGGCTGCCGCAGACCGCAGGACCCCGGTCAGCTGTGGGCTGTATGGCTCCTGTACTTGTGGACCACGCGCGTGCTGACCGGGCTGAAATCTATAGCGCTCGTCAGTCACCTGATAGGTGGGCCAAATATGACGGCAGGCCGGTACCGAGTCGTCGTTAATGTAGAAAGAGAAACGACGTTGGCTCGGCCTCCGACCAACAAGAAACCGCCGATTTTTGCGTTGAGCGGCATAGGTACGTCGTTCCCACGGTGGGACCAGGCCTGTAGTCCGCACACGAGCCTTTTTTTTTTTAGAATGAATCCTTTTTTTTCAAATAAAGAAAAATCAATCCACACACGAGCTAGCAGGGCTTTTCCACGGTGGGAGCAGGCCTGTAGTCCGCAGAGGGCACACGAGTATTAGACGAGCTCACGAGTCACGAGCATGGCCTGCCGGGGCATGAGGGCTTCCCCAACGCGTCACCCTGACGTACCGCCCCATCCTCTATCTTGACATCAATATACCATGTCATTTTCTTTGATAGTTTCTCAGACCTCTCCGGCAGAAGAGCTAGCTGCTTTACGTGACAAAAAACAGAAAAGAATACAGGGGAATGCGTTGTGACCGGATACTGGTGGATTTGAAGAGTGAGAAAAGAGAAAATGTCTGCATGCATGCTCTTTTTCTCCGAACAAATTGGTACAATGATACAAGATGGGACAGACTGATGGTGCTACCTACAATACTATACGGAGAGAGAGAGAGTGGTAGCTCTATTTTTTTTTATCAACATGGAATCTACTTTTAGTCTGAGGCTAATGGTCATGTATGACTCCAGCGACGAAGCTAGCAGGGGGCAACCCGTGCTCCAGCCCCCCTAGCAGTCATGAAGCTAGCCTGAAGCACGACACTGTCCTAATTCAGGGGTAAAAAAGTGGACAAATGATGACCATTTCAGAAATATAAGACAAAAAATGAACAAACAACTTCACAAAGCCTGGAAGACAAGCTATATATGAATTTATATACTTAAGATTAAAGTATATTATTATTTTGGTTTGTTGTTTCTCACTTTTTACCCATCTTATTTCTTTTTCCACTCTCACTTTTCTCGTTTACATCAACGACAAATCTAGACCTACGACAGGAATCAGGATGACAGACAAAGATCAATATCACGAGTCCAAGGCTCAAAGCCTGTGTTACGATTAGTGATGGTCATCTGGGCGTGCCGTGCCGACCCGACTCATGCCTCCTCGTCCCATCGTGCCTGATGGAATGTGTCTGACCATGCTTCATACTTGGCTGTCGGCTCAAGGCACGACCCGCAGACCGTTTTGCCGTGCTGGGCCGCCTATCGTACCGGGTCAGCCCATGAACTGTCAAGAAACACGCTTCAATACTTTCACAAGTGTTCATTATTTTTATTTTTTATAAGTGTTCATCGTTTTCAAGAGGTCACAACTCAATTATAAGTTATTACAAATTATTTTAACATGTCATTTTAAACGAATTAGTCGTTGAAATCACAATCACTGGACCGCTCTCGTGCCACCTTTTAGACCCCCGGGCCGTGCCGTGCTCGGGCCAGACCAAAACATTCTGCCGTAGGCCGGGCCGTCCGCCCTCGGGCTGCATAGCCATGTGTAGATGCGATAAATTGTTGTGTAGTCTACAACATGAGTCCAGGGCTTAGAGCCTAGCAAAAGGTTGTTATTGTCGAACAAGACCACACATGTTTATGTGTCCGACTTTGAAGAATCATGGTCCCTTGTGTTTAGGCGATTAACGACAATGCTAGGTCACTATGACTAACGTGTGTTTTGCAAAGGCAAAGTCATTAGAGTTGAGTCATTAGTGATGCTAGATGAATGGACTTAATGGATATTCATGCCCTCAAGATGGAAATTGTTTCGGTTTCAAAGGATGAAGATTCAAGTTGAAGACTAGGCTAGTCCTTAGTGTCATGAGGTTGAGAAGGGCACTAAGTATAGCTATGGCTTTGTTTTTCCTTTGACCGTACTATAAAGGGGTATGAGGTTAGTAGCTTGACCTAGGAGAGTTTGGGAATGTCGGTGTATGCACATTTGTCACAACTAGTCCTAGAGACCCTACTAATAGCCCTTGAGATGGTAGGAGTGTCGGGTACAAAGGTAAGGGGTACCCTAAACGTGTGATAATCTGAAGCTCAACATAGCAACCATTTTTAAGGCAGGATCCGATCAGCCGTTCAAGTCAATGAAGAAAGGTCCATCATGCAAAGGCCTCCCTCACCGGCAACAGTGACCAGTCATGGGTCGGTCCATTACTGAAAAAACAGTAGGAGGGATCCCCCCCGCCTCTACCTCGACTAACAGACAGGGGTCGAACGAACGACCCCCCGTCTCTACCTCGACTGACGGATAGGGGTCGAACGAACGACCCCTCCGCCTCACCTTAACCCCTCAAATGACGGAAGAGGGGTCGATCGAATCCCCCTCGACCTCAACCCCTCGACCCCGATTGACGGACAGGGGTCGAACGAACGACCCCTCCGCCTCGACCCCTCGAATGACGGACAGGGGGTCGAACGAACGACCCGCGAGCAGGAGGCTCGATCAGCTCACCTGCTCCCGGTATGGGGTAAAGGGGATCCAATGCGCCTACCTGCCCCCGTCTAACGCCATGGGCGCCCACTACCACAGTCAAATCCATCAACTCGCCACCCATGCCCGGGACCTCCGTCAATCGTGCAGCCGCTGTAGCCACATCGCAGGTACGGAATCCAAAGGCACCCCCTCGAGCCATGAACAGGACGACCCTCGACTGTGTTTTCAGGGATACGACAAGGTCACGCTGGCCTCGACCCCCCTTGACCAGGGGGCTCGACCATCGTCTCCAACCACCCCGGCATGGCTCCCGTCCAGTCCGTCCCGCGTCAATTGTGGGACTCGTACCCATCTACAGGAGGCCAACCGTACTACGCCATGACGTTCGGCAACGTCCAGTCTGCTATCACCATGCCTTGAACACTGGAAGGACGGGAAGGCCACGCCGCTACAGCGATCGACGTCCCATCGCAAGCATGGCGCCGCGGACACCTCTCCCATGCCTCTACAGTCTAGGATCTCTGTACTCTCAGACCTCCCCTTGATCTATAAAAGGGGACGCTGGGATAGAAGAAAGGAGAGAGGCATTCGTATTGGCATCGGCAGGCCGCATCCGGATCGGCATCGACATGCGCATCTGTATCGGCATCGGCATGCGCATTCGTATCGGCATGTGCATTCGTATCGACTCACACATTCAGACATCAGCTCTGACCCGCATACACCAAGAGCCAAGTCGCACACACCACACCCGAGTGCTTGATCAACATCTCAAGCAATCCACCAGCTCACCTAGGATAGCCTTGCTAGTCCTAGTCTTCAGCTCACTCTGAGCACCCCCGTGTAAACCAGCTTATACCCCCCTGTACGAGCACTTCGGTGCAAGATAATACAATTCATCCTCCCCCGCTAGACGTAGGGCCTTCTTTGTCCGAACCAGGATAAATCTTGTGTTCTTCTTGCATCACGTCTGGGAGAGGGAGCACGCAATATACAAATTTACTATTTGGTGGTCTTGACCCCCTGGGTCATAACACCGACAAGGAGCAAAACCCCTTCAAGAGACTTAGTGAAAAGAGGTGAAGAAGAGGGAGAAATGAGCTCCAGGTCAGTCTGCCTAGGAGGCGTCGGACCAAGGAGAGTGGTCCGACGGTCCTTGACTTAGGCAAAAGCTTAGTGAAGTAAGCTCCGGATTACCTGTCTGGAAAGCGTCGGACCAGAGGCGAGTGGTCCGACGGTCCCTGTCAGAAGTTGTGAGCCGCAGAGTGAGCTCCGGACTAGTCCGACGGTGTGTCCGACGACTAGTCCGACGCTTCTATGGAGATTAGTTTTCCAACTTAGTGAGCACCCTGGCTCCGGACCAGTGCGTCGGACCAGGTCACCGGACTATGGCAAGTAGTCCGGGGGTCCTTGAATCAGAAGAAGTTGGCACTCAGTGAGCACCCTGGCTCCGGGCCAGGGCGTCGGACCAAGGCGAGTAATCCGACGGGGCTGAGTTTGAACTCAGAGTGAGCACCGGACCAGGTTGCATAGTCCGGTGGTATGACCGTCGGACTAGTCCGGTGCCTTCGCAGAGAAGAGAAAAAGCAAAAAACGGCTAGTTTTGAAGGTGGTGACTATTTATAGTTGCCCTCTTCGTCCTTAGGACCTCTCTTGGTCATTGTTTCAGCTGAAGGAACCTAGAGAGAGTTCTTGGAGAGCCAAGTGCCTAGAGAGGGAGAGATTTGAGAGAGTTCATCTTGTTCTTCCCTCCTAGAGTGATTAGGAGTGACAAGTGTGCATCCATCCACCTTCCTTGCCTCGAGTTGGTCAAGTGAAGGTCTTGTGCTTGTTACTCTTGATGTTCGACAGCACCTAGATAGTTTGGTGGTGATCGGAGGAAGGAGATCGCCGGAAGATTGTTGGTGACCCTTCTCCAAGCTTGTGATCGGTTGTGGGCGATTCACCGAGCCGGAGTGGCGAAGAATCAACCCGTAGAGAGCACTCTACCCTTACGCGGGTAGAGGGGGAGCTATACCTTGCGAGGTGCTCCAACGAGGACTAGGGGGGAGTGTCGACTCCTCGATACCTTAGGAAAACATCGTGTGTCACCAATTCTCTTTCCCTAGCTCTTTACATTTCCGCATTACCTTTCCGTTTGTGTTCTTTCAATTCCACTAGAATTGCGTAGGGTGTCTTTCAATTCATATGTCTTGCTACCGCTTTCTAGTTAGGACACACATCCGGTAGGCACTAGGGGGTGATTGACATTGTTAGGTTTTAATATTGCTTTAGAATTTTAAAAGAAGCCTAATTCACCCCCCCTCTTGGGCATCTTGATTCTTTCAGACTTTTTACTCTTAGATGCCGTTTGGATCTCTTTATTTGGAGGAATTGAAATCTACCTTAATAAATTAAGCTATTTGGTTTGAAATTTGACATTACACCACTTTCCAAAGTCCACATTTAATTCTATCTCAAATTCATAGGGTGAGAGATGAAAATAGATTCTATAGGTCACCATTCCATATTTCTATTTGCAACTTATAACATGTTGTTCAAACTCCCTCTCCTACGATAGAAATATAACAAATAAGTATGTCTCTCATATAGTGAACGATAATATACAATTATAATCAATATACAATCATATTAGCTTAATTAATATGTCTCTAAACTATGATTATTAAAATGAATTCAATTTCAGGGATCCAAACGAGGCCTTAGTGTTTCAATGAACATTGACAAAGTCAGAGTGTTTTTCCTTGAAAATCAACACCAATTATAATGTGAAGCTCCAAAACATTTGCTAGCTCCACAACAATTATTTTATGGCGTGGATTGCTATTCGACATGACACGCATAGAGGCGTGTATATTGTGCCTTTCGCATTTCTTAATTTCACAATAGATAAACACAATATTCGCTCCATTTAAACTGAATTAATCTCCAACTAATTTCCCATTGTGTTTGAACCTTCAAACATATGTTTACAAATCTGGAAGGACCGAAGCCTCTACAAGGCTACAAGGACTTGTTAAAATAGAGTTTAAAGGAGTTACGATAAAGAAAACTGAAAGAGAAGTAAACGGTGTGGGTGGGTGGGAGGCCCTAACATATTTGCGGTGTGTCATTATAGTGCACCTTGTTATGGAAGGAGTTGGAGAGGAGGATATTGAACGTGCTTGGTTAAGTGTATTGACGTGTCAAAGAATACATCATTCCATCTGCCTATTTGACCGAAGCTATCACGTGTATATGTGCATATTTGCATATTTGCAATATTTGGTTGATCGTTTTTACTACTAATAAACCGACTAATACTGTTTTGAGTTGTTTTGTCGTGATATATAAAAATATTATATCATAACTAATAAGTCAAGTGAAAAAGGTGTATGTGTACAAAAAATTTACAAGGCCACCACCTCCGTGTAAGGGAAAAAGCTGATGTATAGCATATAATTTGCCTCAAACATTGGTGCTATTGGGCTGACGGTCTATGTGGTTAATAATTTAACTGATGCTCGCCCTGTTCATTTGGTTTATCAGTCATCGAAATAATATTTTTCTCTTACAACAAAAAGGTATTAATCGACTTATCAGTCATCGAACTCGAAACGATCGTCGGACGGCTGTTTTGTCGTGAGGAGCACCGCTATATTATGCCACACTAATAAGTTCGAAGGGACATGACGATTATATTAGCCGATTAGTCACATGTAACATGACTCGGCTAGTTTTACTGACTTTACATTGATTTAAGTTGTGTTAGGCAGAATCTTTGTACACTTTCAGGGACCATCTTTTGCCGCCCCACGATGGGAAAAAACAAAGACCTCGCTGGTCATGATTCGTGAGTCGGAACCCACATCAAATTCACACGCCTTGCCAACCCCAACGGCCCACCGACCGGTGGGAAGCCACACGGTGACCCGGACCCAACCCAACCCACCGTCGTCGCGAACAAACAAAACCGGCGCGCGCACCCCCTCCCGTCTGTGTGGCTCACCTTCCCCTCCTCCACTCCACCACCGCGCTCCCCCCCGCACTCGAATGCCACGAGACTGACGGCTCTCCTCCTCGCCGTAGCCGCGATGCCCGCACCGGCCGCCGAGCCGGCGCTCCCGGCGGCCTTCCTGTGCGTCCCGTCCCCGCTCCTCTCCACGCCCCTCCCCGGGGCCGCGCTCTCCGCTGCCTCCCACGCGCCCTCCCACCATGCCTCCTTCCTCCCGCGCCCGCGCGGCGGGCCCCGCGCGCTCTCCGTCGCCATCTCCATCTCGGGCCCCACATCATCCGCGGCGTCGCGGCTCCACCAGATGTGGGGCGAGTTCGCGCGGTTCGTGCGGCTGCACGGGAACCAAATAGCGCCGCTCGGGTTCGCGTCCCTGGGCCTGGGTTTGGGCGGCGGCGGCGGCGGGGGTAACGCCGGCGGCGGGGGAGGAGGGGGCGGAGGGGATGTGGATGGGGTAGGCGAGGTGGAGGAGGCCACGGCGCGGGCCGAGGCGCCGAAGAAGGTGCTGATCCTCATGAGCGACACGGGCGGCGGTCACCGCGCGTCTGCCGAGGCCATCAAGGCTGCCTTCACCCAGGAGTTCGGTGACGACTACCAGGTGCGGGTTTTGCTGCTCTCTTCGCTTGTACACTCGTACAGTCCAACTTGAATTTTTGCATTCCAAGGGCTTTAAGACATTTCACACAATAAGCTGTACGGACTTGGTTGGTGCAATTACCATTGATTTGATTTTTGCTGTTGCATGTTCAGCATTGAATAAGGTCGTCCTATCCACTTAGGTTGATGTGCTCGCAACAGCAAATTATGGGGCAATCTTTTGCCATATCCTCTCTGTCCTTGCAACCACTACCTTCTTTTGATGCTTTAGCATAATGCTGTACTGATGCAGACCTTTTACTGGAGAAGAAGAATGCACATTTGTTTGCTTATGGTGGTGCTCATTGGTATCACCTAGTGACTTGCCCATGTTGGAATGTTTAAATAGTGAGTAATGAAATGACACATGATGGTTTAGTTTATTTTTTTTATTATTCCTTGCTGTGCATACTAGAATGGGGAATTTTGTAGTTGCTACTCCACTTATGGTGCAAGTGTCATCTGCATAGGTTTAGTTCTTAAATACACAATGAACCAGTGACTGATCTTCCATTTACAGGTATTTGTCACTGATCTGTGGACCGACCACACTCCATGGCCATTCAACCAACTGCCTAGGAGCTATAGTTTTTTGGTGAAACATGGACCCTTGTGGAAGATGACATACTATGGTACTGCACCACGTGTAGTCCATCAACCTCATTTTGCTGCAACATCCGCATTCATAGCAAGGTTACTGGCTATATCACAAACTTTCTATTTTACATTATGGAAGGGTCTCCATAGTTTTCTCGCCACCTTCATGAATTATTAGGCTTGTACATTTGTAATGCAGAATAAGGTACACTGTTTTTCGTACAATTTTGCTTACCTCAGTGCTTAGACAACAAGATGATGTCCTTGTACAGCTGGTAGCACTGAGTAACCACTTTGTTATTATTGTTTTTCATACTACCTTTCCTTATTTTTCTTTTATCTGAGCGAGGGTTTCACCCCTATTTCCTGCCATATTTGTTGTCAAAATATAAAAAAATATTATTCATGTGCCTGCAGTGTTTGACCTGTAATTTCCCATCATGAACTAAATCCGTACTGATTGAAGAACAAAGATAACCACGAAGAACAACAATGAAAAACTTTCTATTCCAGATTATATTTGTATCCTAGGGCCTTAATCATATGACTGCCTGGGATGACTAGCATCAGGTATGTCTAGGATTCTCAAATCCTGCATAGGAAGTAGACCATGATTTCCTTACAAATTGTGCTGTTCTGTAGCTAGCTCTGTCTCTCTCCCTCTCTCTGAAATTGCCACTTCTTTATGCAGAGAGGTTGCAAAAGGTCTACTGAAGTACCAACCAGATGTAATTATCAGTGTACACCCTTTAATGCAACATGTGCCCCTCCGAATTCTAAGATCCAAAGGTCTCTTGGATAAGATCCCATTCACAACTGTTATCACAGATCTCAGCACCTGTCACCCAACATGGTATGCTGGCCTCAGTGTTCTGCATAACTCAAACACTTCTTTGTAGTTTTTTTATATCAAAATGTGAGAGACACACTCTTACAATGAAATAGTTATTCTACTGTTGCCCCTTAGGTTCCATAAGCTTGTCACTAGATGTTACTGTCCATCAGCTGAGGTGGAAAAGAGAGCACTAAAAGCTGGTCTAAAGCCCTCACAGATTAAAGTGTATGGCCTCCCTGTTCGACCCTCTTTTGTCAAACCTGTTCGACCGAAGGTACAAAATTTCTTCAGCTAATTGCAGTGTAGCATTGTTCTACTGATTTCTATGAATCTTTTCCATCTTTCAGAACTTACTGATTGTAGTATCTATTGATATCCTTTTTAATAGGATGAACTGCGAAGAGAGTTAGGCATGGATGAAGATCTGCCTGCTGTTTTATTAATGGGTGGGGGTGAAGGGATGGGTCCTATTGAGGCCACTGCTAAAGCGCTTGGTGATTCTCTGTATGATGAAAACCTAGGGGAACCCACTGGTCAAGTACTTATAATTTGTGGGCGTAACAAGAAGCTGACCAATCGATTGCAGTCAATAAATTGGAAAGTTCCAGTTCAGGTACTTCCCTGCAAGCTGATTTGTAATATCCAATAAGTTTAACATTACAACTGCCTTACCAATTTCTTGATGTTGCTTTTTCCTCAGCAAAAGATTTTTTCTTCAACCCTTTCAACTGCATAGATAGCTTAAATGAACTTAAGCCAAGGTACATTGCTTCTTGGCTAGTAGCAGTTGTTGTGTATTTTTGAACTTCTAATACATGAGACTAAATACTGCAGCAACAACATCATATGGATATCTTAAAAAAAAAGTCTCTAACTAAAAGCGACTCTTATATTTCACACCTCTTGCACATCCAGATTTCTTCATAATTCCTTGTTTTTATTTAAAATATCAGGTGAAAGGCTTTGTTACAAAGATGGAAGAATGTATGGGTGCTTGTGATTGTATCATTACAAAGGTATGCTTTACATTAGCCTTTCATGTTAAAATCATGCAGCTTGTTTTTGAATATGTGATACATGTACATAATTTTTGGTGATGCTGTGATTCATGATTCCTGTTGAATTTCAGGCAGGACCTGGTACAATTGCAGAGGCGATGATCCGTGGCTTACCAATTATTCTAAATGGTTATATTGCTGGACAGGTATTTTTCTTTAGCAACTCATTGTAGAGACTGTTTTATTCCATTATTAGTCCTCAGGGTGCTGCATCTTGCTCTCCTCTAATATGAGCTGTCTGAAGAACATTGAAATTATCCCTGGATTATTGACTCATAGACCCTTTGTTTGTTAAATATCTAGGAGAAGCAGTCAATAAAAGCCACACAAATAGAAGATTGTTGTACTGTGATAGATTCATATAAGCTTAGTTCCAAATCATGGTTAGGTTTGTTTAGATGTTTACGTATCCATATTTTACGTGTTCATGTAAGATTATCATACCTTGACTTTATCTTTGTGGAATTGTGGTTCACTTACTATAACCTATACAAAAGGTATAAGCAACTGTTAATTGCACTGATACTCATACCTTGCAACTAGGCCTGTTCACTCGCGCTTTTAGCTGGTTTTGTTAATGAAACCAAAACAAACCATCAGGTGCCTATTTTGACTGTAAATCGGATGCGATGCTGCTGCTAACAACACCTATCAAACCTGACGAAGATGATTGGCGCTGCCCATACGCTGCCTCTATGTAGTTTGACACTTTGACCCTTCCTACACTTGTCCTCTTCCTTCTCTGTCTCACTGTCGTCATCATGACCAAGCAGAATGTCACAATTTGGAAGATTAACAGAAGACTGCCAGAGGCACAAGCGGTCCTAGAAGGAGCACTATGGATGGTTCAAGGATTTCTTCTACTTCCGCCAATTCTCTATCTGTTCATACCCCATCCCTTACCCTAATTTGTGATGGAGCGGGAGTTCAGGGCAACCAGCATGAGGGCCTCGGTGCTGCTGCAACTGCCATGGTGGAAGAAGCACAGGCCACAGCTTGACTCCAAAGGGTTTGGTCCACTCAACACACACTTGAGGAGATATGCCGGTGGGGGGCTCTCAGCGACATCCATTTTGTACCATCGCTGATGAGAATAGTGCGTTGAGGGTGGCCCTGCCGGAGGTGGAGCCATGGCAAGTTTCCCCCAGCTGCACCATAACTCATGCAGTCATGCTACTCACGCAATCAACTACAGACGTAGCTGCCACGGTGCTGGTTGCCGATGAATTCACAGTTTGGCTCTGCTAGATGGGTTGGCTGGTCCATAAAATCTCAAAAACTCCTGAGCTGGAGGCTCTTATCGTTTTGCTGTGTTTGAGCTGAGCACCTATGGATGCGGCAGGGCCCCCTCTAGCCTCTGGGGCTGGGTTCTGCCCTGGTTCACAGCCTGTTTTTTTGGTCGGTAGCGCTGTCCGCATGCACCCACCGAAAAGGGGAGCTCTAGCACGTGTTTTTTTCTCTCCGAATATGCAGGAGGGCTGCATATCAAGGGATTAAGAGAAAGAAGATAGGCCAAAAAAGCCATATACAGTGTAGGAACACACACAAAAACCCCCACAAACCCCCCCCTACACCACATGCCCCTGATCCCGGGCAATACTTTTGCATATTACAAATTTCGCTAAAGGGAAAAGGGTTTCGCCAGCTAGACTAACTCCCAACTACAAAAGGAAGGGGGGGGGGGGGGGGGGGGGGGGGGGGGGGGGGGGGGGGGGGGGTAGAAGCGACCAAAAGGGGCCGAGACCTTTCGCGCCAGCTAAATCCAGAGATCAGATTCCCCCCTGCGCCAAGAGAAATGTTTTTGTCCCACCTAGGGGGGATCCCATTGAATACCATATTGTTTCCCTTTCTTTCCAAAGGGTCCATCCCCTAAAATTTACTAAGGTGTTGAAGCCGTCCCGCACCCCCTTGCTCACTTGCTCATTTTTCTTTTTGCCACC